>CABFOW010000097.1:215491-271856 GCA_902141385.1 Timema californicum | reverse complement strand
CGAGCTGTCATCCAGGTAAACTTAGCTCGTGAATGACTTATAGATTAATGTTATCTGGGCTGGCGCCTATGCTATAGGGATGGTAAAAACTGCTCCTTTAGTGGAGCAGGAGCAATCTGTTACTGCTCCTTCACTGGACCCGTTCCTTTTACCTGATACTTTTTGTCACAGTGACATTATTCATAATTACTCCCAGCCTAGTTTTTTTTAGCATTACGTCTACTGCCCATTCGTGTTTTACGCATTTATACCAATTACGCCAATGTGTTAGGGATGAATATGGTTAATTCTAGAGGAAGTGAACCCACATTTGTTTGGAATGAGAGTCGAAAACGTGTAGGAAAAATTCCACTTAGTTCATCCAACCGGAATAGAACCTAAATCTCCCTGTCATCGGCAGTCCATTCTAGCGCGAAAGTGAAGCCAGAGACCAGAGACTGGCAACCTTTTTGATATTGTAGGCTTTAAAAAAATATTTGGCTAATTTGTAAAAAGTTAAGCAAAAAAAAAGTTCAATTTTACATTTCACAATTAGTAATTAACTATTAAGTCCATTTTTTGAACAAATTGTTTGTTTGCTAAATATTTTTTGGGCTAGATAAAACCAGTCAGTCAGTAGATTGCTTACCCTTGCCTTAACATTTGATCACCAAGTGGGTCCCTTCAATGTCACTCATCAACGTAACAATTTATTGTGAGAATATATTACATACTGTGCTTGTATTGTGGAAATAATGTTTTGTACTATGAAAGCTTTCCCCTTCAAAACTAATTTGTGACTCCCCAAACCAACTCTAAGCTAGGCCTAAATAATAGATAAGTAAGGTTTCACCGGACCTGATCTCAGTGCTCTGACAAGAACACAAAGCATCCAATTCTTTTCTACTGTACGACTGCTCCAAAACTCTCCGGAGCATAAAGGAATAAGTTTTCCCTGGACCTGTTACAGCGCTGTCTGTGCCAGCGACGAGGAACAAGGTTACTTTAGACCTATTCCAGCGCTGCCTTTGACAGAGACGAGGAACAAGTTTACTCCGGACCTTTTACAGCGTGTATTTGATCCGTAGACAATTGACAAAAAAAGCTTTCGTCTGTCAGGAACTGGTTTGAATGTAACGTCAGAGGAGCAGGTTGTGATTTCACAACCCATTCCTACTATGCTATGCAACCCTTATATGAGGGAAAGGTTTATTTTACAAAACAAAGATAAGAGTAATTTAAATGTTGTCTCTGTGTAGTATATATATTTATTTTAAAATGTCATCTTCTATCAATATAAATAATGCTTTGCGACGAATCGTAGTTGGTCTGAAGCCTAGTGAGTCATCTGATTTCAAAATAACAAGTTTTGCTGATTGTGTAGTAAATTACTTTTCTCCAAATGAAGTGTCTGTTAATATTGAGTGTAAATTACACAATAACACTTTGTTGTTATGGCCTAGTTCTAGTGTATCACAAAAAAAAACTTTAACTGACAAGGGAAGTAAGCTTTCAGTCAACAGTGAAAGCTTAGGATCTGTTGTTCTCCAGGTTTGAACTTTAAGCTCATAAACCTAATTCTTTATTATAAAATGTCAAGTCTAAACAGTTAAAAGGGAAGTTAAGTAAACATACATGAATTTTTTGTTAAATCACTTGGCCTCATTCAAACGGCCTTGATAACAATAAACACAATTGTACTTGACTGATGAATATTACAAATACCTAGTAGTTTCTTTGATTAGGCACTGATTAGCCTACTTTACTCTCCTATATAACCGACTAATGATGCACATTGCTTAGAAAAATTCTATATTTAAACTAGCATTAAGTTTCCCCCACAAATATTTGTTTTAATTAGTTATAATCAGCGCTGGATTTAAGTATGTGGGGTCCTTGGGATGGCATGCAGTGTGGAAGCCCATAAATCCATGTACATTATAGTATAGCTTGTCCGAAGAAAGGTAAAAATCAAACAACTGTTTAATTTTACACAAATTACAGTAAAATAAAGAAAGTAGACTTGAGAGTAAGCTCAGAGAACTTGTAAAAGATTAACAGGGATTTTCCTGGTAAATCTTTCAAGTGTCATTAGGATTTTTATTTTAAAAACTGCACATCCATCAATTTGTTTCTAACCTATCAGGATATTTCATGCAGGAAGAACACTATTATAGGCACAAAACAAGGTGTATGTACAATAGAAAATTAGTTAATTTTTTTTTCTTTTGGGGGTTTGTGGCCATCCCCCTCCCCTCTTAAATGCTACATCAATGGCCATATCTTTGTATGTTATGAATTACAAGCTAACCCAACCTTCTATGCCAGAGCATGAAATTTCAATTCTGTAGACACTAGCCAAACTAAAAATTTTGGTCAATACTATTTTATATTCTGTACCGGTATTTTAGCACTATCTTTTTGTATAGCGATGACTTTCCGCACTGAAATACCACTTGTCGATCACAGCTTTTGGGTCAAACTCTGGCAGGAAGGGTCTATTTACAGAAATTCTGAGCAAATAATCCAGTGTCCCAGTCTTGAGAGAATTCCTTTAAGCCATCTTGATTTGAGTCTTATGGTAGAACAGCACAACATTTGAGAATCCTGTAGCAAAATGGAAAATTTTGCTAAACACTTTTAACTATGAATCTTCTCCATCAACTGATTCAAAATTAGTGAAGGAAATAAAAGTTTGTATTCCATCCACTCTGCTAACAAAAGATCCACTTTCTCACCAAACCAACTAGAGTTCAAGTATGAAGAGCTTCTCTATTTCTTCTAACTCAAATTGTAGAATTTTTCCCTTAGTAGGCCAATCCAAGGTGTCTGAGGAGGGTGGAGGGTGTTACTCAGCAGTTTTTTTTATCCAATGGAGGGGAAATGCTGTCGCCTGGGAACAGGTTCAAAAGGGCGAGCTTTCCAAGGCACTTGCACTTATACACTTGGGTTTGAGACACAAGAATCTGAGCCTATATAGTTTGTGCGTGTTTTAAACACATTTTAAAAAACAAAATCTTGGTCACCAGTCTCAAATTTTTTTTACCGCCAATGGCGGCCTGGCGACAGGCAGTTTCGTGCCTTGTTCTATTCATTTACCTATATTGAATATTTAGTTTATTTAGAGTAGCTAATATTGAACACAATTAACCAACATAGTCTGAAGATGGAAAAAAAACCCTTTTTTAGTGCACACTATTGTTGAGTAATCACTGTTTGATCCAAGAAACTATTCAAGATATATTGGTGTTGGGTAACTTACCATGATGTGTTTATTGTTAATTTTAATGACATCTGCGTATAACCCGAACGGGTAGTAAGACGCGGTGCTAATAATAATAATAATAATTTAATGACATCTAATATTTTGGTTTTTTCTAATCGGTTTTACCGGGTTTACCTACTGTAAACTCTTTTTTTGTAAAGGTAAATCTTAGTGTAGGCCCAAGTTGACTCCAAAATTGTTTCTGGATACTTGGTTAGATTCTAGTGGATTGAGATGCATGACAACAATTAAGTGGTATGTTTATGACATTCAATCATCTGACTAGCCTGTAAGACCATTTTGTTAACCAGGTAGACCCAAGATAATATGTAGATTCTTTTTGGGTTTACATTTACTTTTTCTAATTCTATTTGAGTACCTTGTACCTTGGCTGAGTTATTTTATCATAGAGTTTGTAAATTTTTAGGATAATCTACATAAACTGTCATATAGTTGACATATTAAGCCTATACTTCCTAATTTTTGTTTCACAAAAAATTACACTTTAAAAAATGGGTCTACAATATTTTGTTTGAACATTTGATAGCCTCTGTGACTTAACCAATTTTCTCTTTATTTCTTAGCACTCCCCAGTATGCCCAATATCGCAGCTACCAGCCAACGAGGTGCAATCAATACCGGAAAGTTCTATAAACCGTGGGATTAATGTGGGGGTAGCAATCATTGTAGAATCTTCAGATTCACACATCTTGATGACGCAACGATCTGAACATATGAGGACATTTCCTAGGGCGTGGGTCCCTCCAGGCGGACACCTTGGTACGTGTTTACTGCAAAAATAAAACCTTCCAATTTATAAGCATTTTGTTACTAGGACACAAAATTAGTTCATGGTCATACTGTAAGAGCCCTTTCACATGAAGCAGTTTCAACCTGCCACCATCGCTAGGAGCGATACCGCTTGAAGTAAAGTCTGCTTGTTTAAATGCATCCTTCTACTCGAGGTGGGCACACCCGCTTGTTCGTGCGGGACGAACATTGACCACAGACCATTGGCTTCTTACGGAGGCTTTCACACGCAGCAGACGTGGGCTTTTTCTTCCCGCGCTTGGACTTACATTTTGTACTTAAATAATTTATATTATCTTATAAGGTTTTAGATGTAGAGCATATACTTGGGTTAGTTTCCGATAGACCCGTTCTATGGAACGAGACTAGAGGAATACAAACCGCAAACAATAGCAACCGAAGTGTGGAAAGGTGTATTGCTTGAACTACATAAGGACTTCAATAATATCATACATGCTAAAAGAAGTTTAAAAAAAAACTTTACATTGTCCTTCCTCAATTCATAATACAAGTGTGAGAATGCTCCAAACTCTACTCTTTTCCGCAACAGCGGGTGCACCCATTCACTCCTGTTGCGCCTTTGCCTTCTTAAGTATAACATATATAAAATAACATTCCGATTGCGATCTATTTACACTCACTAGAAAACCCAAACTGGCTACAGAATGCACATGCAAAACTTGAAAAGACACTCGCCTCTAGTGACGGCGGTGTGTAAAACCTGCCACATATGAAAACAACTGCACTTCCACCCACACCCATCCCTAGCAACGGTGATGGGTAAAACCTGTTTCCTTTGAAAGGGCTCTTAACCGAGACACTAAGGCCAACTCTACTATTGTATTCTGAAAATTGACACCTTCAGAATATGATATCTAGATGCAAGTAAATCCTCACTAAAACAAATATAATAGCTTTGGTTAATTAATGCTATTATCATGTTTAAAATACCGCATGATACATGTTGAAATGGAACGGATACATTTACATGCACCATTTTAGACAGGCGAGGAAAACATTGATGTGCCGAGGTAGGTCCAACATAGCTTGACATTTCACATACCTGCATCCATTGTTCAGTGTGAAGCAATTTAAATAAGTACGGTGAAACTGAAACAAGATATTTTACACCAAACATTCACACTAAAAAGAATGCCATTCAGTGCCTCTCATATTGTTTTAAATGCTACAATACATTTACGACCTTAAGTTTACTTGGATGACATCTCAAAAAGTTAATAGAAATAATCCCTAATATATCCTTACGCCAACATCTGACATTTGTCACTTTGGATAACTGTAATGAAAACCTATTGTCATGTATGAATTTGATAATTAACCACAATGATTTAGGCCACTATTATTTATATATTTATTTGAGGTCGGGCACAAAGCTTATTTATCGTTTAATTCCACTTAAAAAAATTTATTATTCACATCACTTTCACAAAAGGTCTGACTAACATAGCTTCAAAATGATGACCAACGAATTTAATCTGTGTGATTGAACATGGCGTGAACAAGTTCTTTAAAACTATGCACCCACACAGTGGATAAAAATATTTTATTTAGTTAAATATTTCGAAATACAATAAAATAATTTATTTAATATATGAAAAATGACAAGTATTTTCTCTTTTCCAAGTAAATATGATGCTTGTATTAAAAGGTATTAATGTATACACTATATTACACATTCCAAAATGGAAAATAAGTACTTTTAATTATGTTTGGAATATTGTTTCGGATCGGGTAAAAAGAAATTGTCAAAAGTTATGATCAACAGTGTAAGAAAACTTAAGTTTCGTTATTTTAAATGTAAAATATAACAGGTTATTAAAAAACTTAACATCGATAACAAAACATTGATACTTTAATCGTGTTGGCAACCCAGAATCTAAACATATGATTTTTGAACTGTCATCTAGGTAAAAACCTATCATGAACAGACTCTAGTATAGATTCAACCTAAGGCATCAGTTTCAAGCACTGACTCATTCCCTAAGATGTTTGCCATAAAGATCTGTTCAAATCATGGTCAGGGTCTTCAACTGGAGATCTATCAAGCAGGATGTAAAATTCACTAAAATCAGTATTCTGAGGCACCACCAATTCAGATATTTTGTTACTGCCTAAATAATAATCACTTATTAATGAATAAATGGATGGTTTTGTTCAATATAATTACACAGTATTTATTCTATCTTATGTCTAGGAGAAATCAATCTAACCAAGTTTTCTGACGTTAGATGTTTTGAAGGAAAAAAAGCTTTAAAAATTATACTAACTTATTTATTGTTTTATTTTTTTCTTAAAATGAAAAGGTGTCGGCCACCGAGTAGAAATATTATGTGTCAGCTAAGTTAATATACAAAACAGGCATTTGCATTACAACAGTACAATTGACAAGATCAATAAAATGGACCATTCTGTTTTTAAGATACTTAATGTGCATCAGCTTTTATTTGTAAATAAAACCTTTGGTATCCTTTGCATGGGAGAACTTTCAAATAATTGCATTGGAGGACATAAATCTAGGTTGGAACACAACATGCACTTAGCACGTTTTTTACATGTTATGATTGACCTATCTTAAACCATTAAAAGTATTTTAAACAGAAACCGTTAAAACTTTTGTGAATCCCATTTCTAATTTCAGAATGTGATGAAAGCCTGTTACAGTGTGGGTTCCGTGAAGTGCAAGAGGAAACTGGATTAGTGTTCACAGATGATAACTCCGAGACAAGTGTTTTGTGTCTGTGGGAGTCTGTTTACCCAGTCATACTGGGATTAGGTGTTCCAACAAGTCACCACATTGTTATATATCTGCACACCAGAGTCAAACAAACTTGGCAGCAACTACAAACTCAAGTTCAAGTATGTACTAGATATGAATCAACCCAAAGTCTTATTTCACTGGCTGTACATAAGTAATATAGACCCCTACATAATAACAAATATTAATCGAGTAATACATTTTAATAAACCACATACAACCATTCAGATTTAGATAGGCCTGAAGGTGACCTAGCGGTCTAGGGGTAAGGTGTCAAACTTCTGTGCTGGGGGCCCGAGATTCAATCCTCGGTCCCGGCACAGATTTATCTGATTGCCAAACCCTTCCTTCACCTTTGACAAGATGTGTATTAATCACAACTTGTTAATTTGTGGAATTCCACGCCTCCACCGTGGTTCGGATTACACGTTAAACTGTAGGTCCTCCATATCACCTCACAATCATCCTAGCATTTACACATTAGCATAAGTGTGTACAACCTAAAAGGGTGGTAAGATGCGGTGCTAATAATAGAAATAATAATAATGATAGGCCTATATTAAATTGCCAATGATCATGAAGTGGTTCTCTTCTTATTAATTTTATGCTTATTTCCTATTTGTAACTGTCATGTGATTCTTAGAAATACACTTCTCCATTAAGTATGCAAACCATTAAAAAACTTTTCAAGTGTAGAGACTGAATTACACGATTCAAGGAGCATGTACATTAATATATTAATGAATATAATTAGTAGTTCCACAAATTTACAAATGTTATCGCATATTTTACTTTAGATATAAAAGGCATAAGGTAAACATTAGTTTTGTTAGTTCTGTAAGTTTAAAACTTTGACATCGAGGCCCTTTTCTAGCTGGACCCAGAGGAGGTACAAGCCTGCGCGTGGTTGTCAACAGACATGGTTGAAGAGTTGTGTACTGGTCGTAGTGACGGAACCTCTCATCACATCAAGTTTATAAGCGATAGCAGCGGCAATGGGACAAGCCCAGCCAAACTGGACATCTCAAAGATGTTTACATCTCTTCTGTGGAAATGCGGCTACATTTACTCGGGCTCTCAGTTGGCCCTCACAAGATGGCTAGATTTGCACAAGAAACTAGACATCAAACTCTCTAGTAAAATATGAACATATCATAGTTGACAATCATAACTTAAAGCTACAGTGAGTGATATAACTATTATGGTTAGGCGAGCATTTAGCATGCCTGGTTTTGATCTAAGATCTTAAAGTATGACCTTAAACCCCTACACAGGAAATGATCTTTAGGATATATATCACACCAATTTAATGTTGAAGTTTTTGAAAATTCACCTTTATTATTTTGTTCCTCTAGGTTAGATAGTGTAAACTATTGCCAGCCATTAACAGCAGGATACAAATTATTAAAAAGATATTTTTCAAATAAATTATGAATGGCATCTTATTTTCCATTACATTATTTTTCACAAAATTTGTAGCAAAAACAAACTGCCAGAGCTAGCATAGCTCTAACATTCTTTACTTTAACTCAATAGGTTAGAATTCAGTCATTATTTCTACATTATTGGTTTTTTATCCTCCCCACACAAAGGCTTGAGTACTTTTTTTAACTCACTCTGATAATGTTTTTAGTTAACTTATGAATAAAGCAAACATAGAGTATGATGCTTATCACCCAAAAAAAATCCCACGTACTTAAATGCTGTAAATGACTTAAGTTTACTTGGATGACATATCAAAGTGTTACTAGAATAGTCCCTAATATATCACTACGCCAACAGCTGACATCTATCACATTGGTTCACTGTAATGAAAACAGATGGTAATATATTAATGTTATAGTTAACCACAGTAATTTAGGCCAAACACAAAACTTATTTATCAATTTATTCCACTTAAACAAATTAATATTCACACCACTTTCACAAAAACTTCTAACGGACATAGCTTAAAAAATGGCGACCGACAAATTTAAACTAGGTGATTGAAAGTGACAGAAACAAATTCTTCACAATGTATCCACGCAGTGGATAAAAATATTTTGTCATATTTTGAAATACGATAAAATAATCATAAAATCATTAATTATATATAAAAAAATGACAAGTATTTTCTCTGTTCCAAGTAAATACATTGCCGGTATTAAAAGGTATTAATGTATGCAATATATTGCACATAATCAATAACGTTCCAAAATAAAGAATTAGTACCTTTTAATTATGTTTAAAATATTGTTTCGAGTTGGATAAAAATAGGTTATTAAAAGTAATGAAATAGTAAGAGAAAACTTTAGTTTACTTTATTTTAAATGTAATATATAACAGGTAATTAAAAAAACTTTACATTTATAACAAAAGTGATATTTTACAAGTGTTCGCAACCCAAAATGTAAACATATGATTTTCAAATTGTCAACCAGGTTAAAACCTATCATGAACAGACTCGATATAGCATGCCTACTTATGTATTTAACATAGCATTATATCAGTGAAGATTGTAATCCTTATTTGGAAGTTGATGACAATTACATGATATACAGTCCTCAACTTACACAGATTCAGGTGACTTGGATTCATAGCTATGGAGCTGCGGTACTATGGCTAGTAATTAGCAACATAATCTATCATGCACCACTTTAAATATAACATTCCTTGTAAGCTGATACTCGTCACAATTTTGTTTGTTTTTGAGTGAAAGTTGTGTCTTGTTAGTGAATATACATAGTATTCGATTCTATAACTTGAAAAATTAAACCTGGATACACGATGTGAACATAGTAACTTTGGCGTAGTCTGTGATGGACGTGGGGAAATCTTCAGCTGCATGTGTAATCGATTAAAGTCACAAGCTATTAGATAACGGAGCCACATTAAACTCGACTTTTAACCATAACTAAATAACTTTTTAATATGAGAATTCACTTTCAGGTAAGTGGTAAATTAATGGTCTAAGGTTTGTTTGTTAAGTTTATCTACTAATCATGTTGGGCAAAACGACAAGTAATCTTAATATATTTTATAAAAAATCAATGAAAAGAATAAATATTTATATTCAGTGGGGGCTCGTGATTAAACCTTGACTTCCACAAACCTTAAACTACCCTGTATTTAACTTACAAACTACACTCAGGTATAACAAGTTAATAAAGTATAAAAACTCACTTTGAAGTTGCAAATCTATCATGAAATACAAACACACCATTCAACAAAAATATCATAATGTTCTTAACACAATATCGAACACTATACGTACTTCTGTCATCACCAAGTAACAAACCCAAAAAAACAATAGTTATCTTCTTCACACCCACATATTCATGGTGTTCTATTCAACAATTTCCTATCAAAACTATGTGTAAACCCTCTTTCACTTTGAACTTTTTTTAGCTGAATCAAGTTCAAATCGGGCACATGACTATTATAGCAAGCTTTTCTTCTGATGATAAAGAACAAAAATTAAGTATTTAATACCAAAGACTTTCATTTTCAATCAATTAATTGAAATCTTGAGTGAAAACAGGTAGTGTCACACTTTAGACAATACAAACACACTGTTGACTGCAGGTCTCATGGAGTCCACATTACAAAGTAACATCAGGTTGTCATGGCAACCAACTGCCCCACAACAACCCAAAGTGATGGTAGGCCAATGTTACCATCATTTTACTAGTAAGTGTGCTTGTCCTTGCATTTACATGATTATGGTTTTACCGATTTCCACAATACAATGAGGCAATTGTGGGACGAAAAAAATATCATTCATTCATTATATAGTGAAAAAGATGTGTATGAATTTCAAAACGTGCTTCTGCTTTAAATTTATTTTGCAGAGGGGCAGAGCCCTCCCTCACAAGCCGCCACTGTTAATATTTTGTATATCCTTGAATAACCTTACATATTCAAGCATTTGAAGACTCAAAGGACCCATTTCCAAAAAATATATACCAACAAAAAACTTGATTTTTTTAAGA
Organism: Timema californicum; assembly: GCA_902141385.1. Classification (NCBI taxonomy): domain Eukaryota; kingdom Metazoa; phylum Arthropoda; class Insecta; order Phasmatodea; family Timematidae; genus Timema; species Timema californicum. The sequence goes on along the minus strand of CABFOW010000097.1, from coordinate 261,055 downwards.
CAGGAAAACATCTGGTTATCACACAAATGCAGAATAGTAAGTACTTGGAAGAGAATATTAATTGAAACCATGTGTATCAATTTAGATACAACAGTTTGCATGTTTCAGCTTAGTAGACAAGTGGAACACACTGATTGGCTTTATCCTCTGCTGCTTGGTGGATCCCTTTATACTAGCTTGATTTTCTGCATAATGTTGTTGGGTGTATTCACAGGGCTTGCAAATATTTAGACAAAAATAAATTAAGCTTTTGAAACAGTTTTCAAATGTTTCTTGAGTCTTAAATCATTAAGGAAAACCTAACTTTTTTTTGAGGTGCTTGGTAAACTTGAAAACAATTTTAGTGATAAAGCATAGCAACTAGCATGTCATTTGTATTACTGAGAATGCACTAAATAATGTGTTGGCTCTGCAAGTTGTACTTTTAACATTTTCCATGTCATTTTGAATCAACATTCAGTTTGAAGTTATTTTGAAAATTGCTAAACATACTTTGGGTAAATATTCTCAAAGATCAGGCATGTGGTACAAAAACACAAGTTGATTATTTTATAGGTTATATTCACATTTCATAAAGTTTTTATTACTCCAATTACTAAGGCATAGTTTGTGACCATACATAGGNGGGGGGGGGGGGGTCGACCAGAATTCAAACCCTAATCTTCCCATCATGGGCAGTTCAGTTTATTGAGAGTGTGACACCTTGGCTTAGACCATGCGGCCACTGAAGTGAGATCTCAGTTATCTTCCTCCATGTTACATCCGTGCTATTGGCCAAGAAGGTGACATTGGATGTGAATGCTGTATAGTAATGTTCAGTTTTGTTTGAAACGCAGAAATTCACCCTGTCTAGCACTTGTTTTAAATTGTGCCTTATGGAATCCCTTAAACATTATTATTATTTAGCACCACATCTTACTACCTTTTCGGGTTATACGCTTTAAGTACTAATCACGCTGATGGATTATGAACTGGGAAGGTTGAATTAGCGGAAGTGAACCCGCATTTGCGTGGAGGGAGAGTGGAAAACTGTTTAGGAAAAACCACCCCCAGTTTACCCGACAGAGATTCGAACCTCGATCTCCCCGTCCTCAGCAGTCGAGCTCGACACGACTAGCGCGTTAGCCAACTACGCCACCGAGGTGGTGGGTATCTTAAACAATGTTGATATAGCGCAATTGTTTGCTTTGTACAGGAACATTATATAGCAAACAGAAGAACCAAATGAACCCCTATCAACATGGAAATGATGTTTCCCACATTTTTTTAAAATCATTTAAAATTTTTAGCAGTGTTTCACTGCTCGTTTGCTTATGTATTAATTACACTAATGTTTTAGGGATTAGGGAGGATATACTTATAGGAACTGTACTCCCATTTGCGTCGAGGGCTCAATATCTCTGTCATCAGCAGTATAGTTTATTGTGAGAGTAGTGTGTTAGACCACACGGCCACCAAAGCAGTCTTTAAATTGTTGGTTGATGTGTGGTGTATTTATCATTGATACAAATAAATAACAGCTGTAATTTTTTATATCAATTCAACTTACTTTAAAAATTAAAACCTAAACTGAAAATCAGCAAAAAGTTGAAATGAATAAAATAATGAAATGTATACTGAAATGGCCCTATAAAAATTTCAATAAAAACCAGTATCCCTACCCATGAGTAATTAAGTCTTACTTGCTTTGGTGGCCGTATGGTATGCGGCGTCACTCTCGCAATAGACTAGACTACCAATGACAGGGAGATTGGGATTCAAATCCCAGTCAGGAGTACCGAGTGTGTTTTTCCCACATTGTTTTCCACTTTCCTTCCACATAAATACAGGGTACACTTCCTCTAAATTCACCCTTCATTAGCATAATTAGCACATATACATATAGTCTTAACAGATAGTATGACGTGATGTTAAAAATAAAGTCTTCTACACCTCAGGATATGGATTAGTGCAATAAAGTGACCTATAGTTGACTATGTACCCTGTGTAAAACTGTCTTTTGAATGTCTTTATTTTAATGAAATAAAAAATTTATTTAAAGAATACGATATTGTTTACATATATCAAATCCATATCAGCAAAAAGTTGAAATGAATAAAATAATGAAATGTATATTGAAATGGCCCTATAAAAATTTCAATAAAAACCAGTGTCCCTACCCATGAGTAATTAAGTCTTACTTGCTTTGGTGGCCGTATGGTATTAGGCGTCACTCTCGCAATAGACTAGACTACCAATGACAGGGAGATTGGGATTCAAATCCCGGTCAGGAGTACCGAGTGTGTTTTTCCTACATTGTTTTCCACTCTCCTTCCACATAAATACAGGTACACTTCCTCTAAATTCACCCTTCATTAGCATAATTAGCACATATACATATAGCCTTAACAGATAGTATGACGCGATGTTAAAAATAAAGTCTTCTACACCTCAGGATATGAATTAGTCAACTATAGGTCACTTTATTGCACTATGAACCCTGTGTACAACTGTCTTTTGAATGTCTTTATTTTAATGAAATAAAAAATTTATTTAAAGAATACGATATTGTTTACATATATCAAATCCACAAAACAATGAATATGTAATCAAATTAATAAATAGTCGAAAGCAGTTATTAAAAAGTATAGTCCAATATATAAGGAGATCTTTAAGGTTACGAGAGTAAAGCGTTGTAGCAAGCCATTTGATTACGAGTATAGTTAATAAATGCTTTGTTATGATTTGGATGCCTGCTGTTTTTGGGCTGAAAGTTGTGCTTGGGCGTGCATCTCCATCACATCCATCACGGCTGCAACAACACACACGGTCATGTCATCAAGTTTGATATGGTATATTAAAACCATTTTCTACAGCCATTCCAAAATTATTCCACAATTCAAATAAATATTACTAGGACTGTATGCGAGAATGATGCCAAACATAACCAACATAAAAGTAAAGTAGAAGACACGTGGATTTGGTTGCTAAGACAATCGAGCAGTTTGTTTCCAAAGAAATGATGCAATAAAGATCAAAGCATTAAAATTAATAGGTACCTTCTCGTAGTTTGTTTTTCTCTAAACCCATGGTTGAAATTTTTTCCATTTGTTCTGTTACGAAGGTAACTTTTCTTTTAAAATAGTCTTTAGCCCCATCAACATCCTGAAACAAAATCATGATTGTTAAGCATTATATTAAAACAGATGGGACTTAAGCCTAGATAATCTCCTTTTGAGTTCTTAAGATAGGAAAGTAGGGGTTGCGAGAAAAGCTCTTGTGTTTTTGCAGTTTTTATATCAAAACTTTTTTTGTTAAGCCAAAATAAATCAAATATGGCTTCAATACAAGCATAGAGTTTAATTTTCTTCACTTAGTTACCTCAACAATTCTTGAATATCTGTCGAGGGTGTCCTGGAATTTAATCACAACTTTCTCTTCAGTTAAAAAGTTTATCATCTAAGTCTACTATGCTCATTACAGATATTCAACAAATGTTATATCACCATGTGCAGAAAATTAGATGTTATGTATGTACTGATACAATATATTATTTATTTTGGCCAAGAAATGTTTTGCTATAAAAACTGCAAAAAAAAACACTGGCCCTTTTCTCACAACCCACCTTAAGTGTTATTTATAGAGTCTAATAAATTGTCAAATGTGATGGATGTATAACTCCATAGAGTGAGCTCACAAGTGAGCTGTACCAACCAAGCAGCTGCCGGCATTAGTACTGTTGATGTTAACATTAGTGGATATAGGGTGTCATGTAGTTAGCACAAGCTCCTGACCATTGATCTCAGTTTTCTAGACTAAAGCTGCTACTTCTTTATCCAAGTAGATACTCATTTGACCTTACAAGGCTGAATTTGACCCTATTCTAGACCAACTGCTTCACAGATACATTTTTGGAAGTGCTGGGGATCCAATCCAATCCCTCTGGATATATAGCCAGGATCTCTGACCAATAGACCATAGAGGTGGTGTGTGTGTGTGTGTGTGTGTATATATATATATATATATATATAAATCCTTTAAAGCTTTTTTTAAATAACTAGTTTTTTGAGAGGATACAATTGAACCTTTTAATATTTTGGCTGTTCTTAAAATGAATAGGAACCAGTTATAAATCACTAGAACACAATACAGTTACCTTTATTTTTAAAAAAACAACATAAAATCTACCCCTGTTTTTTGGTGCACGTAATATTATTCACCATTTTCTCAAAATATAAAATAATTTCCTCATCCACTTACTTTCTGAATGTAGTAACCTGTCCCAATATCAATGATAACGGTTTTTCCATCTGCTATTCTTCCTGGTATGTACATCTAGCATTAAAGTCAAGGTATAATACACAATGCAGGTATTAAAGCAATTATCCTGACGAACAAAGTGAAAACTGACGTGTCAGGATGACTGGCCTTCTAGTAAAAGTTCTAGTTCCAAACTTGGGTATCACTTAAGGTTGAATGTTACACCAGTCTAGCATATTATAATTATATTATTTCTATAACTTGAGGAAAAATTGAAAACAAGACATTATAAATATTTTGAATAATGACACTTATTTATTGGGGCCACTTTGTAATATTTTTTTATGTCACAGTGTCATATTACCTGTTCGGGTTATATATTTGTGTACTAATTACACTGATGGTTTTAGGGATAAGGATGGTTATATTTAGAGGAAGTATACCCATATTTGTGTGGAGGTAGATTGTAAAAACCACCCTCAGTACACCTGAAAGAGATTCAAACCTCGATTTCCCCATCAACGGCAGTCTAGTCTACTGCGAGAGTAGTGCCTTTGATCATGCGGCTATTGAAGCAGATATTCTTTATTTAGTTGGTAAGAATGTTTATTTAAAACTATTATACATGTTTTGGGGTATAACTTGACACCTGTATGATAATAATAATGTAATGCCAACCAATATTTATTTTATTTTTTATTTAGGTAAGGAAGAAATTTTTAAAAAACACTTGTTTTACTAAGCATCGCGGCTTACCCATACTATTTTATTGTGTAAAGAATGAAGAAAATTTAATTTATAGGCATTTTACCAGCATTTGTGTGGAGGGAAAGTGGAAAATCATTTAGGTAAATAACAAAACCAGCCTCAATATACCTGACCGGGAATGAACACTCATATCCCCGTCAGTGGCAGTTTAGTATATTGCAAAAGTGACACCTTAGACAATGCAACCACCAAAGTGGATACTTGTTTGTTGAAATACAAAATTATAATAAATTAAATTGATGTTTTTTTTAAATGAGTATGTTTAATTTTAGGGTTATTAATGACTTAGGGTGGGAGGATGAGGAGAGTGGATACAGAGAGACTAGTAGACCACCCAACTGTGATTTGAATGAAGTCAAATTATTTTAACATCCCACATCAGTGTCAGGGATTTGTAAGTACTACATCAACCTTGCCAGTAATAATGTGCAATGAATCTTAAACAGGGGACAATCTTTGGTAGTTCTAAACACTGTGGAGCTACTACGGCATTGATATGTTCATAACAAAGTTAACAACTTAATTTAATAGAGCAAAGAATAAATACATCAGTGTTTGTATGGAGAGAAGATGTAAAGGCACCCCCATGTCACTTGCCCCAAATTTCAACTTGAGTCTCAACCTTAGGGTTCATGTCAGGCAAACTACAAATACGGTGGTAATGAGCAAGGCTGTAGCATCGGGAGAAATTTTGGATTAAGTTGAAGTCAGTAAAAATGTATTGATTCAGACTCTGGCATCAAAATGAAAACTTATACTATTATAACAATATTCGGTAAATATACCATTTAATTTTATACTTTTCTATTTTTTGGGACCAATATTTATTATTTAGATTGATAAATTTATTTTGTATAAAAACTTACATTCACAGTTTCAGTTCAGTTCCATGAAATCATCTGTATTGGAGCATTTGGTTATTACTAATTAATATACTTTTGCCATTAATGATGGAGTCAGACAGTAGAGTCAAAGGCTTGGCATACCGACTCCACAGCCCTGTTAATGAGATAACTCTATAAGTATGCATAAGTAATGACACTATGGTAATTAGCTCCAGTGTTTAATAGCTGTAACAAAATTTGTCATATTGAAACATAATATATGTGAAATTAAAAGTTGTTAAGGATACAGAACCAGTCAGAGGAACCATAATAGATTTTCCTTCTGTACTTGGTGTGATTTTCTCTAAACTATCATTAGAGTCTCGAAATTTGCCTTGTGCCATTTTAAGTGTAGTAAGAGAATCATTAAAAACGCTCAGCTCCTGCAAAAACAAAATTAGCACTATTTAATATGAACCTATACAAAAGGTTAACATTTTAATGCCTGTGCAAGCTATTTGGCCTATACTAGCTTAATTCTAGGACACACACAACATTCTAACTACACTTAATCAACTTACCACTTAGTGATATATATTTTATGGTGCTTGTAAATTAAGCCCAGGCTCCTAAGGTCAAATACAGACACCCAAAGTGTCGGACCACAAGGTTAGGTCAGTCCACAACTTAACCTTGAAAAATACACTTAAAAGTAAACATTAGAACTAGGAATTTACCACCCTTGGTAATCAAGAAATTTCATTAATAGTAAATTTGTTTGGTATCCATAAAATCTTAACTTTAATTCCGTAATTTTGATTTGACATTTAAAGATTTTTGGTTCCTATTTTAGCAGATAATCAGTTATACTTTTGCTTACTAAGTTTTTGAAAATTTTTGAAAACCTGGTTCTCTAAAAAAAAAAAGTTTTAACATTCGTGAAATATAGGGGATCCATCAAAATGTGCCTTCCTGGTAAAAAGTTTGGGAAACACTATTTTAACTTAATAAACCAATGAGCTAAACTAATAAATTATATTAACATGTTTAACTTCAAAGCACATCCAATTTGCAATAAAATATACAATATTCCCACAAACCGGTTTAGTTTTTGTGTATCTTGTTTTCATACTCACTGGGTGGGTTGAAACAAATGGACTTGTGATAGTTTTTATTATTCCACACAGAAAATGTTAGTTTAGTTAGTACATTTTTAATTTTCTTTTTATCACTGTGTCTTAATACCTGTTCAGGTTACATGCATGTATGGTAATTACTAATTACTCTAATCTATCTACATTTGCATGAAATAGGAAATCATTTAGGGGAAACCACCCTTAGTAGATTCAACAGGGATTTTGAACCCTGATCTCACCATCATTAGCAGGTCAGTCTAACATGAGAGTGAAGCCTTAAGACTATTTGGCAACTGAACCTGGTTTTTAATTATTTGTTAGCCAGTGTTTCCTAAATTTTAACGAGCTATGTGCCCCTTACAGAGCCATAGACTAACTAATGTACCCCTCCCAACTCTTGATAAAAAAAGGAAACAAATACATGCTATACTGTAAAGCATAAATGGTTGTTACAAACTTTTTAACAAACCCTGTGTGGCAAGTTAAACACAATCATGATTTAGTAAAATAAAGTCTTCTGAAAGCCAATCATACTATGCAAAAACTATGTTTATATATTCATCAGACTTACTATTAACCAAATATAGTTTTTTAAATAAAAGAATCATTGGTAAGTCACGTATCTCCTGGAACCCTTTGTGTACTAGAGTTTCACGGGCTAATATACAGGGTGTTTACCATGAGGCTCCCAACATTTTAAACACACACAGTTCAATAGACTGGAGTTTCATGGTTGACACACTGCTTTATGACATGTGGAAGTACTCTACTGGTATGTTAACAAAATCAAAATACTATATTTGTTATAACAAATTATTTTTGCAATGCACTAAAAAATAAATAAGCATATACTTAAATACAAACAGTATGCTAATTGAATAAAATTTAATAAAGCATTTTTTTTCTCAAAGTAACCAAATAATCACAGACTTTTATGACAGTTTTTAATTAGTAGCCTAACCGCCACATACATTCTCCATATTTTCCCTGATCATGACCACCCCGCAAGAATATGGAAATGAAAGGTTTATAAATATGATTCAAACTTCAAACAACTTGTCCTGTTTTAAAAATTTTAATCATAATATGCAATAATTGGAGTATCAGCAAAAAAAAATACATGCATACAAACACATGCAAAAAGCATATATAAACCATAAGCTAATACAAGAGTATTAAACAAAACAAAATGTGTTTATAAATAAAATTTCAAAAGCTATGTTTAAACACCATTACTATAAAAAAAAAGTAATGCTACCTTGATGTATATAATATAAAACAATTGTGTGGGCTACAAAAGGACTAGATAAAGAGATTTCCAAAAAATAGTTTAAAATAAAAGTCATACAATATTTAAAAAGTATTTATTTGTTTTAGAAGAACAACAATGAACTGTATAAGACAAAACGATGGAGTAGTATTATCAAGATAAAAACACAAACACATTTTGTCTTGTGATTTATTTCCCCAATATTTGCAGCCAGCAGCCATATTGACCAAGAGCTCCAGCGGTGACAAATTGGGACATACTAAGCTACATATAGTCCTATATGCATGCAAAGAGAATGTGAACCATGCCAAAAACTAAGAAATTTGTTAAGGAGGAACACACAGAGCAGTCTTCAGTAAAGAGCAATTTATCAAATAAATTCAACTAGGTAATGTACAGTCAACATTGTTGGACAAGAGCTGTATTGACCATGCTACACAAAGACAGAAAGTTGAAGGCTGTTTGGAAATGTTCATCATATTCTCATGTTAGTGTTGATATTCTGGAGGAAATAATTAAAATATCCATGGATAGACCAAGTGCAGAAGGATATGAAGATTTAAGGAGTGGACTGGAGACATGTAGAAGAGTCATAAGCCTGGCAAAATCGACAGGAATACAACTCATCAGACGATGATCCTGATACACCGAAATAGTTAAGGAAAATTTTATATAATCTTATTAAAGTTTATGAAACTCTGTATAAAAAGAGACATTACTCAATCTTGAAGTACTGTAATCATAGAATGCACCCTCATTTTTTATATATATATATATATTGTTTCTTTATAATATGTATATTATTATTCAACAAGGTTCTCAACCTCACATTTTTAATTTTCTTTTAAATTTGGCATATTTAAAGAACCACTTGAGATATACACCTATGCCAAATTTCATGTCCATTATCTTTTTTAATTGGGATGTTATAGAGGTGCAAAATTTGCGATTTCGACCAATTTTGTCACCGTCTTGTTAAATTTAACATTGAATATTTCAGTAACCTGAGCATTTATAGAAGTGATTCAAGTGTTTTTGGAAAGGTCTTGAATAGCTCTTTCATACGAGAAGTTACTTGACTATATTATGAAAATAACCAAACAAACACATTATGATAAACATTTTGTCAGTTATTTTCTCAAAAACGTTTTTTTTTCCTTAAAAAATATAAGTTGTATGTATACTATTACTTATTAACCATACAACATTTTGATGCAAATGGGTTCAGGAGTTATGTTGGATTTAGTAAAACAGGAATTTCCATTTCCATTAATTTCCTTATGTCACACAAGTTTACTCCATTGTTCCTTGAAGTTAATTGACAAGAAAGCTAAAATGTTATTTAAATGTAATATTAATTAATTCTAAAAATATATTACTAGTACTAAAAATAATAAACATACCTGAAATTTTTACATTTTAGATACATAGGCATATAAGTTATTCCTTTCATATGTATCCAGTTGACTGTGAACAGCTGAAACTTCCTGTTTTGTAAAAACATATGTTCCACCAGTTGCGGTCAGGGTGTCAACTTTTGTAAGAACTGATGACACATGCACTACTAAAATGTCAAGAACTTGTGGGTAAACAAATGATGGAGCTGATCCATGTGGATGTAGAAAACTGATTTTGAGTTCACCAGTATTTTTTTCAATTACAGAGATAACACATCCCAACCCCCAGTGTCCATCATATGCACAAGTAATAAATCCACATATTTCATCCATTTCTACCTGTCCTTTGACTTCCATGCTACTTTCAAGTTTTGACTCCTCTGCTGAAGAATAAACCTGTGTTATCAGTTTCCCTGATTGCAATGGAATGACACAGTGAAGCTTCTGTGTTCCAGGAATGTATCTAGAGAGTGCAAATTTCTCCTGCAAAAATATATGTACATTTTCATATTCTTCTATTGTCACAAACATGAAATACAATCTTTCTATATTGTGACTTGCCCATTCATATAAATGTCTTGGTGTTATTATTTGCTTTGCATAAGGCTTTTGTAAACTGGCTCAAGCAACAAAGACGCTTTACAGTTCCTCCTACGCCCTCACAAGCATTTTTACCATGTGATGTGGCAAAGAAGTGAGACTCAGCTTTGCATTCAAAGCCTTGGTGATGTAAACTCAAATTTGCAAAGTTCTTGCGATTTTAATACTGTAATACTGCCCCATCTGAAATATATGACTTTTTTTGGTGGCGAAAAAGTAGTGCTAAGGAATTTGATTAGATTTCTCTGAAATGTATAAACTATGTATAAACTGCTGTTGTATCATGCTGAAGGCATTCTGAGATTATTCACAAAACTCTCATGTTCAACAGTGTGTGGCTCATCTGATGAGTTTAAATAATAAATGAATGAATTGTGCATTGTTCCAATGGAACCCTTGTACTGAGTCCTGAAAAACAAATGAGTAATTTTCTGAAAAGTCACAAACTAAATACTCAGCCTCTTGCAGAGATTTTTTCTTCTCAGAAAAGAAATTAGCTTGCTCTTTAGCAATAAAAGAATGACTAAGAAGACTTAAGTTTTTCAAATAGGGAATCCAAGAAGTCATCTTACCGGTTTTGAAACGGTTTTCAAGTTTGAATGGTCCACTGTGACCCACTGCTTGTATGTTATCATGTCATCAAAGTTACTGTCATAGATATTTTCAGGCTTTTTGCGTAATTCACTATACACTGGACATTATTCACTGTTTCCAAAGTATCACTTTGATAAAAGTGGGTTACAAATTACTCTGGATAAACAATCATTGTAATCAGAAATTGACATATCTTCTTCTGCAGTCAATTCCTTGATCCTGCACACACTGATCATAAGCTTCACATTCTGGTAATGTGTACATACACACACAGTGTGTGTATCACTTGATCCTTGGAATACACAGTTCTTAGGTCGTCAATGAGCAAATTTGGAGAACTCCATGGTAATTTCTGGATGATTATTATTAGTACCGCGTCTTACTACCCGTTCGGGTTATACGCACTTACGCTAATATGTAATGGTAGGGTGATTGTGAGATNTGTAATGGTAGGGTGATAATGAGATGAAATGGAGGACCTACATTTTAACGTGGAATCCGAATCACAGTGGAGGCCTGGCATTCCCCACATTCACAAGATGTCTTGTCAGAGGTGAAGGAATGGTAATTTCTGGACGATTATCTGTGAACAACATATAAGCCTCTTTAAAAGTATATATAGTAGGAGTCTTTTTTGAACAGCCTGTTCCCATCTATTTTCATCGAAACAAAGTCTTTTCTGCCAGGCATAATTTGGCTAACAGCATCATCACAATAAAATTGTTCAATAATGTTCACCTTTTCTTTAGGTAAGCTTTATTCTGGTTTTGGATTAGGTGATGATATAACACCTTTTTCTTTCACAAGCTTTCTTGCCTTTATTGCAATGTAATTTGTTATTCCAAACTCCTGCTGAATTTTACCAAAACTCCAACTATTAGGTAACACTGTTAGTATCTGGACCTTAATATTTCTATCTGATGTTGATGTAAACTTTTTTTTCAACTGGCTTATCATCTCACTCTCTGCACTAACACTGAATGATATTGAAGATTCTTGACTTGAACTCACGTGTGTAAACATTCTACTCTTAATAGTCTCATTCCCTTTCTGCATTTTCTTTGTACAGTAATTAGTTTTCGAAAGACGTTTTTTCTTGATTGGTGTACCATCCAAAGTAACTAAACTATCATTTAATGATTTAATAGCTGTATGCTTGGTAAATGCTAGAACAAACTTCACAACTGTCTTCTGAAAAATCAGTGTTTTCTTTAAACTGTTGCTTATTATGCATCTCACCAAGTAACTTATGGCATTTATCACAAATTTTAACATTTTCGTATAACTCTGGGAAGAGTTCTCTCATCCATGGTGTAACAAATCTAAGATTCTTTCTTACATTACCATGTTTTTGCTACTCAATGGACACACACTAGAAAATTTACTCATTTTTCTGTGTCACTTTTTAACACAAAAAATATATTTTGTACTTAAGACCGACAAAAACTACTTTATAAAAAATTTAACATCTATAAACACTATGGATGTACGGATATTCTATTTAAAACTTCAATAGCAAGTTCTAATAAGAATGAATAGTAATTAGTGTTGTAAATCTCTTTTAAGAACTAGTGGTTGTAGACCTGTTAGCCAAGTGGGTAGGCGGGGATTATCTGTGTCATGAGTTTATAGTAGCGGTGTCCTTTGCACTATATTAGAGGGAAGGGGTGAAACTCCAATGCCAAGCAATTACACACGTATTTGCTACTCACCTAAGGGGAAAAGTGGAGGGGGAGTTTAAGAAACATTGGGAACCAGGGACACATTGTCTTTGTGCTATCAATAGTTATTTGTTATGTTCAGCTGATTTAGGGATAGAGATCCTAAATACAATACCACCCTTAATGCTGCATGGAATGAGGGTTGGGGAGAGTGAGTAACTTGTCAACACTTCAATTGGTTGATGGCTAGTCAACCAAAGAGATGACATTAAAGCAGTGTCACACCTTGTGTCAAAATAACATTTAAATAGGAGTTTCAAACCTAGAGAAAATTTTTGGGATTTAAAGCCTGGATTATATTTAAGGTGTTTGAAGCCTAGAGAACATATAAAAGGTTTGACGCCTGGAAAACATTTAAGGGCTTTGAAGCCCATGACGTGGCCTTGGGAACTAGGCAAAAGAGGGAGAAATCTGACTGACATAGCCCTGGGATGAGACTTTTGACATGGCATTGGGAATCGCATATCACAGCGGAAAGGTAGATGGAACCCTTTTTAACTGAATCTAACATAATTCTTGAACCCATTTGCATCTCATTTTCAAATGTTTCATAGTTACTAAGCAATGGTATACATACAACATATATTTTTTTAAGGGGGGGAAAAACCTTGTTTTTGAGAAAATGGCCACTAAAATATTAGTTATAGGCCTATGGTAATGATTTTTTATATCATTTTTATTAATACAGCCAATTGAAATCTCATATGAAAGAGCTATTCAAGACCTTTCCAAAAACAATTGAATTACTTCTATAGGTGCCCAGGTTACTAAAATATTCAATGTTAAAGTTAACAAGATGGTGACAAAATTGGTCGAAATCAACAATTTTGCACCCCTATAACTTTGTAAATAAAAAAAGATATTGACCTGAAATCTTTCATAGTTACATATCTCAGGTGTTTCTTTCAGTATGCCAAATTTAAGAAAAATAAAAAAATCTAAGGTTGAAAAGTGCCTCAACATTGGTTGATTTGACATGGAATGCCCCCATTCGAGGATTATGAAACACAGCTATGTTTAATTATATGCTCGATTGGTTGCAATATTGTAGTAATTCAAAGAATAATTACATCGCAAGAACTTATTTATTAGTTTGTTGATACATTTTATTTGTGCATAGCAACGGTAGCAAGAAGAGTAAACAACATCATAGAGGAATAAAAACAATCATGACAGTATCTAGGATTAACATATAATAAAGTGCACACAAGTCTTTGGCGAGTGATTAAGTGTTCATTGTTTTGTCTTATTTCAACACTCCCCCTCACTCGTCAAAGTCGTTGTCCAAGCCCAAGAGCTTTCCTTCTCTCTAGCTCCCCATTGGCTTTATATTTATTCTTTAATACCATTCTACTACCTATCACATTGTCACCATCTTCTCGATCTACAATTTCCCAAGTTTCATTTTTTAAGTGAGATTTTATTTCTTCTTTCATAGCTTTTTTCCCATGCTTCTCCATCACCTCCTTCTAATGCATCTTTAACATCACAATAGACTGACACATCATAATCTGACATCCAAATTGGAGGTTTCCTGTTGCGTTTTGGTCTTGAATGTACTTGATCTTCAGCTGGATCTTGCTCTTCTTGGTCTGAGCGTTCTACGAGGTCTTGAACTGGAACAGATGGAGTTGGAAGAGTTATTTCATCAACATTTTCTTCATTAATAACTTCTTTATTGTCCTCATTATGTTGATCATCTATTACTATAATGTTTTCTCCTCTTCTCTCCTTTGAGTCATAGAATTTTTTGTTCAAAACTCTGACATCTCTTGTGATTTTGATTTTCCTTTCGTTGGGCATCCATATTCTATAAGCTTTCGAGATTTCAGAGTATCCGACAAAAATCCCTTCATCTGCTCTGGAAGTAAACTTTCCTTTGCCAGGTTTTTTGTCCAAAACGAAGGTTTTGTTGCCAAATACATGAAGATGTCGAACCGATGGAACTCTTCCTACCCATTTCCGAAAAGGAGTTTCACCTTTAAGGGTCCTTGAGGGAGACCTATTACGCAGGTAGTTTGCTGTGTGAATTGCCTCAGCCCAAAATGACGGGGGGACGTTTGACTCCAACATGAGACATCGGGCTTTATCAAGTAGGGTTCTATTCATCCTCTCAGATAACCCATTTTGTTGAGGGGTATATGGTGTAGACAGCCGCCTCTGAATTCCGCATTCTTTTAGAAAACTCTCAAAGTATTTGTTGCAGTATTCTGAGGTTTCATTATCAGATTGCAGAAATTTAATTTTGTTTTCTGTAAAATTCTCAACCTCGTTTTTATATGTTTTGAAAACTTCTAGAACTTCATTTTTATGTTTTAAAAAATAAACTCGGCTGTAGCGTGTTTTCTCATCCGTAAAGGTTACAAAATATCTTGAACCGCCAGGGGATTCAACACGCATGGGGCCACAAACATCCGAATGCACTATTTCCAAAACTTTGAGGTTTTCTGGAACTTCTCTTGTAGAAAAGGGAGCTCGGGTCAATTTTCCTTTAATGCATACCTCACAATCACTCAGCGTATCACCCTTTTTGAAATCTAAGCCTTCCAATGTTTTATTTTTGCACGCCAACCTTAAATCTACTTCATTTAAGTGAGCTAGTTTTTTATGCCATTTTTCTATTGCATGTTCTTCGTGTGCTTTATTTGTTACTTCTACAGACTTAGAATTAACATAATATAGCCCATTTGACTTCTTAGCTTCTAGTACTACATTGCCTTGAGGATCTGTTACTAATGCTTTGTTCTTTTTGAACAGGACATCGAACCCTTTATCAGTCACTTTAGATACTGATAGTAGATTTGTGGTCAGATTTGGTACAAATAATGTGTTAGGCAAATTAATTTTGTTCGAATCTTTCATTTCGATTTTAACTAGGCCAGTCCCAATAATAGAAGCTGTATGATTCTTAGATGCCAGTTTAAGAGTCCCATGTTCAGGGTTTTCAACAAAGTCCTGAAAACTGTCTTTATTTCCACACATATGAGAACTGCATCCGCTGTCAATGCACCATGATGAAATTTGAGACTCACCTGAATTAGAAGAAAGGCACTGTTCTTCCACTTTGAAAGTTGACTCCCCCTTTTTATTGTTGCTCCAACAGTTCACGGCCTTATGACCGATCCGTCCACATTTATGGCATTTATATTTAAATTGCGAGGTTGAGGGAACATTTGTAGGTTTTTGAAAATAATTTGAACGACCTTTGTTCTTTGATTTTTTTATATTTTTTCCGAAAAAAGCATCCTCCAAGGTCATACTATCATTTTTGCTTCTGGCTTCAAACTCTTCAATTATTTTGATTCTTAAGTCCTCTGGGGTAGGCAAGTTATCCCTGGACTCAATTGCTACCCTAAAATTTTCAAAGGATTTAGATAAGCTATAAAGCATCATTATGCTTAAAAGATCGGGATTTATACTGATTTCCAACTCTTCAAGCCTATCAACAGCGTCAGTGAATTTATTTAAATGATTACGGACGTCGTCACCCTCATTCATTTTCTGAAGGATCAATTGTTTCAATAAAGTGGCTTTTCTAGCGGGACCTTTACTTTGGTAAAGTTTTGATAATGTATCCCACACATCTTTTGAAAATTTACAGTTCTTAATATGTCTAAGTTCACTGGGCAATATAATTAAGGTAAGATCTGACCTTGCATTGAGATCTTGTTCCTTCCATTTCATTATATCAGCATCATTGGTTGTGGAGCATTTTTCTTGACCAGAAACATATTTCCATAATCCATTTCTTATCAAAACTGCTTGTGCTTGAAGCTTCCAAGTATCGTAGTTATCCTTTTTAAGTGGCTCGATACGATAGTTTACAAAATTTGCCATGACAAAAAATTATTGTTTAACTAGCAGCGCGAACTAGAACACTTTCACAATCGACGAGCACAACTTAATACTTTCATTTAAACTACAATAACTTACAGCAGTTTTGGAATGAGTTACTTCATTTATTTTGAGCACATGTCTGGGCCCATAACCTGTAGTAATTCAAAGAATAATTACATCGCAAGAACTTATTTATTAGTTTGTTGATACATTTTATTTGTGCATAGCAACGGTAGCAAGAAGAGTAAACAACATCATAGAGGAATAAAAACAATCATGACAGTATCTAGGATTAACATATAATAAAGTGCGCACAAGTCTTTGGCGAGTGATTAAGTGTTCATTGTTTTGTCTTATTTCAACAAATATAATTCGTGCTTGCCCGTAAGAGGCCTTAGAGTGAAAGAAATATGAGGATATAGAGGAACATGTCAAGTTATCAGCACACAGACTAAATCACCTGGCAATGGGATGCAAAATTAATGAAATAAGAATTGACATACAAATTAAAAACACCCATTTCTGAACTTTAATTTATGGTTGGTTATAAAATAAAATTTAAAAAGAACAAAAATTACTACCACCGAGTTAGTTATTCTATAGGGTCAACAAAATATAATGGATGATAGTATGGAACACTTGGAAATACAACAAGTTAAAAAGAGAGGCCTCCTTTGAGTAGTGACGAATTAATTGATAGCTAATGGAGTGAGTGTTGGGTTAGTTCTAGAATTAAATTTGTTAGCCATGTGCTGATGTGGTTATTAATTGGTTCCCAGCTCACATTAAATAACTCATTTTAAAAAAAGTCTGAATTTGCATATTCAAGTCTTAGTAGGATAAATTTGTAATAGCTTTTAGTTTTTATACCAAATACATAACGTGAACCTTTTAGGTAGGCCTAGGCCTCCTTTGTAAGATTAAAATTTTATATTTTCAAAGCATCGAAATATATTGTCTTCTTTATTGGCCAAACCAATGTCAAAATAGGTTTATAATAGTAGGTTATAGTGGGTAATCATAACCAATGATATACTTTAATTTAATATCAAGGACTTCTTTATTAGCAGAAAATATTTCTAGTATTGTTATTTTTCTTAATTTATATATAGGCCCTCTATATGTGGGTGTCAATTGTAAAGTTAATATAGTTTATAATTAGGCTACATAATAATGAGATATTTGCCTGTTCAATAATGAAGATTTGTTAAATAAAAATATACATCCCACCCCCAATCAGTCGTCTTAAATAATGTACCATTTTCCCTAGCTTGGACTAAAAACTGCAAGGACACTTGTCGAGATATAGCAAGGATAACCTTACGCAGTGAGTGCCGATAAAGAAGGTATACAATTCTGAGATTAAATAGACAAATTCAAAAACCTCGCAAAGAATAAACATTAATAGAAAAGCCTGCTCAAAATAAGAGTAAACTTAAAACAAAATGTATCGTGCGTGCGTGTTTGTGCGTTTTTTCAAAGACTCCAATAGTACAGTGTTAAGTTACAAACGTAATCTAAAGATGTAGTATTAATGCAGATAAAATAATATTATATAAAGCAAAATGTTATCTATGTCGAAAATAATGTTTGTTTTTACTAAGTTGTTATGTTATTCCTGTAGAGCTATTAAAATAAATATACATCTGGATGGGTAATATTTAAAATAATATTATTAAATGTACCTGGTCTAATTGTTGTTTTATTTGAGTAAGTTGCTGAATACCTAATTTAGTTAAATCAAGAACTTCCATTCCTTCTTTGGTCGCCATTATTACTGGAGACGAATGATTGATAAAGAGGAATCAGTCTAGCCATTCGTATTTGATAAATTTCTTATCTTTGTATTACTTCCACTCAAATATTCCTAATCTATCATTACTTATAGAAAAAGATGGGCCTTTAAAAAGTTTAAACGTAAGTAATGAATTATAAATTGTCTAAAAATATTGTGAGCTTTGAATTATGGCATCGGAAACATTTATTTAAATACATGTATTTTGTATTTCCATTAATACTGTTTTAAGTATTCAAATATCACGATATTGGGTTGGTTTATGGTTTATTTGGTTTTACAAATCGTTTAGTGTTTCCCCTCACACTTTCAGTAGCTGATGATGGGCACATCTATTTCAAGTCCTAGCTTGGTGCACTATTTCACTATCTACTGGCTATTATAGCTACTGCATTGAAAATAACGTCACAACTGCGCATTATGTGCTATGTGAAGGAGATGACTTAAGCCATTCTACCACCGATTTGTGTTAATAATAATTTTAAGAATGAATTAAGATAGTTATCTTTAAATAAGTGCAAGGAACTGAATTATATGGTAATAGACAATAATATACATCGCAAAAGTAGATATGAAGTTTCTTCATTAAATTAAAGATGAGGATAAATTCAAAGAGTTTAATACAAAAACTTAGTTACTTTTGTTTGGAAATTATGGCTACAAGCAAGCTCATGGGCTTGATTAAAAATAGTATTTGTATGTTAAGATGCAATTTTACATACATTATTAATAAACCAATTAAATTCAAAAAATAAAAAATTCAATTTGGGATATTATTATCATTTTGGGTTGATTAAAAGGCCGCAAAATTATCGAAATAAAATTAGTCTATTGTTATACATAAAATTGTCATCTTTTTTGGGTTTGAAAAATTTAATTTCTTGAAAACAAGAATAATATACAAATCCACGTTATCCAAATCTATCTACTTTCTTTGTAGTGGGAAATAGAGTATTGGGCGTTGGTTTCTCTCAATTAAACAAATATTTTCATATCTCAAATGTGTGTACATAATCTAAGCCAATCATTACCGTCTACGGCGATACTTGTCTGCTCTATATGTCAAATGGTTGACTCTTAAATTTTGAACAGTCCTTTTAGATCTTAATTTAACCAAGTAACAATTGTTAAGGCATGATTGTTGTATAATATTGAGTTGTAATGGATTTGTCAAAAATGAAAAACGACAGAAAGCTGTATCTTTGTAGATGGTATTACCTTGGTATGTATAAGCTGAGAAAATTTCTAGGTAGTAGCCAAACCTTATTTATAATAACATAAACTCACTTGACTATGTCATTCACAATCCATGTCATAAAAAGATTGGAATGGTACGCAATTTTCTTGTATTAAAAAATAACTTTAATGTTCTTATACACTACTAGAATACTCTGGCATTAATAATGACATTTTAGATTGGCTGGATCAAAGTTAATATTTAGACAATTAATTACACATGAATAGTGAAGCTTTGAAGATTAAAATGACATTTAGGTTACAGATGCGCCACATCTTGTAGACCTATCATCATAAATAGAAAAATGATACCTGGGCACAGGAATAAAACCCTGGACTCTTGGCTTAATTTCAATGAGCTCTAACATTGAGATATCCAGAAATTGTTTCGTGCTCATGATAGTTGTCTGCTCATAATTCAAGGCAGGTCTACGCAAGGAAATCATAAATTACTATGAGCTATCAAATAAGCCACTGACAGCTCTGATGTCGGCATTATGTTGCTTTAAAACACAACTATTGACCATATGAATGTAAATAACATGGAAGAAAGCTAGCAGTTGCACTCTTGAGCATAAGGCAGAACCTGGATAACTACTCAGTATTAGAGTTTTGACGCGCTAAGCCAAGAATCCAGGTTACAATTTCCGTGTTCAGGTGTCGGTCTTTAACCTTCCAGGCAATAACAAAATGTTTTTCCTAAAATATCTTAACTGAAGTTACTGTTTTGATAACAATTTTTTTTTGAAGCTCTTCCTACTTCCATTCATGTTATACACATACACACTAGTAATTCTTATGTGTTAAGGATTAAGAAGGTTACATTTGGAGGAAGTATATCACATTTTTGTGGAGGAAGAGTAGAAAACCAGTTGGGCAAAAAATTACATTTCACACAGCCAAAATTTAAACCCCAATATAGGTACCTGTCATTGGTAGTCTAGGCTATTCTGTGACGCCTTAGACCGAGTAACCGTCAAAACGGTATTGGAACAATCTTAGGTACCATTTACAACTTTTAATAAAAAGAAATGGATTCATGAAAGATTAGATCTAGCATGTGTGAGAGACTAAGCCCACATAGTTAGAAGCAGGTTTTTATGGCTTCGTTCTGTCCTAACATTGGAGGCTTGATAAGGTAGATATATATAAAAAAAACTATGTTGCCACCATTTAAATTCATGACAGGCATACATAACTGTTGTAACAATTAATATCTTAATAGTCTGAGTTTTTTGGGGTGCTATATTAAGAAAAATTCTACCAATGAGTAGATTTTGGATATGTCCACTATTCTAACCCAGCGAATAGAATAACACCCAATTTCAGTTATAAGTTTTTTCTTTTTCATAAATTCAAACCGGGAAACCTTAAAAATAATGTTAAATTTACCAAATTAGAGTTTCATCACATATCTATTATATTCTAAATTGTTTGTGTTCTAAGGATAAATCAAGTCATTACAAGTCTATAAAATTTTATTAAATATTAGTACTAACCATATTAGAGGTCCAAAGATATCACTTTAGCAACAAACTTAATTGTTGGCGATTGAAAATCTCGGTCATGTGCGTTGGGTGAAGATTTCCTTGCCCCTTAAATGGAGCCGTTAATAACCTTTAGAGAAAAATTGATTATAAAACAAATGTCAAGTGTGGCATCCATATACTTAAGTGGTCCAGAAAAAGATTCTTATCGAAAACTAATTTAAAAAAAATCACATACTTACTAAATACTAGATTTAATCGATCAACTAAATTTTCTGACACCATCGCTAAGTTTGAAAGGGTTTATACTTGTTAACATTACCATAACCCTCACCTTCTTTGAATCATCCACAAACTGTGGCAACATGATTGACACCCTGAACCAGGAATTTGCATAGCTCTCCTTTCAGTTTGTGTTTGTTGAATATAGACTTCATGTTTAAGTGTCCATGTCACGTCTTTGTGTTGTCCTCTTCTATTGTGATCCTTCTTTATCACAATCAAAGTGTTTTATTTACTATTTAATGATCATGTAGTATTCTATTTTGTTTTTGATTGTGCTTTGTATTGCTATGTTAATGAGGTGAAAAGTTGTTCAAGAAGCTGCATCCTGAAGATGTGAACCCCAAGGATTGTACAAGTGCTGCTTTGCACTACTTTTTGTATGCAATATTTTATATGTGTGGGGAATAGAATGTCCATTATCGACCATTTTTATTGTACAACTTTTGAGTTGCAAACATAGATGACCAACCATGCCTGCTAGACAGAAAATTTGTTTGAATACATTTCAAAGTACCTATTAAGTATAAAATTGTTGTTAAAACAGTAATGTTTAAAAAAAAGTAAAGATAATTTTCTTTTTCACATTCATTGTCTATTTCCTGTGTTTGTCCTTTTTTCCTCCCTCTTAATTTTTTGGTTTCCTCTTTTAGGAAGTTGCATTAAACGTTTCAAATTTCCTCCTGATAAGTTCCAATTGAATGATCCTAGGTCAGGGAACAGGCAGTAACGATTGATTTTTCTTAAAGAGCCAACACCTCTTTGTCCTATGGGCAGCAATGTAAAGTGTGGACTATTGTCTTCTTTTTCTTGTTATAAGCTTTATTCTGTTTGTTCCTTTTATGTTTCTATTCACCTTTCCTGTATCTTCTTCCAAATATATCTTTTGTATACATCATTTTAAACTTTGTTTTTAATACCATATCTAAAATTATATATATTTAAAAAAAATTTTACAATCTTTGATAATTGACAGATTATGTTCAAGATCTTGTGTATAATCACATGTGCCTTGTTAACAATCTTGAGGTAAAACTGGTTTGCAATTAATGGGATCAAAATATTGCACAACTTTGAAAAGAAGTTGTCGTGTGTACCTAGCTTTATGATTTAAATAGTAAAACTGGTCCTCTGGATTTTTTATAACTTCTAATTTTCATTTATCTTACCAAAATAGTATTGATTCTTGGAAGAGGTTACTGAGCGCACAAAATTAGTCCCTTGGATTATAAGATTTTTTTAAGATCAGATGCAACCAGTAAGTAAGCTTGCTATCTTTCAAGATAAATAAAGGGTACATGTTACAGTGACTATGATGTTATTAGCTAAATATTAAATGAAGAGGGCAAGGGGCGGGGTAGTAAAGATACTAACTTCTACGAGAAAATATTTATTCTCCATTATTATTTTTCTAGCTGGATTCGCATTTCTACCTTTCCTATGGTGTGTTAATGCTGTGTGGTTTTTCAAAGATGCGTTTATAAAACCACCTTATGAAGAACAGAAGAGTATTAAAAAATGTAATAATTTCCATAATTATTTTCAAATAGAATGAACAGAACCTAACGTATCTCAAGAGATTAATTAAAGGTCACACATTTTAGCTTGTATATATTTTACAAAGCAAAACATACTTTTAAAAAATATATATCTAGTCTTCTAAAGTGTAGCATCATTCTAATAAAATATAAGTTATAATCAGATCTCAATTTCCATTGTGTTGAACTTTTTCTCCAGCTCGTTTTTTTCTTCTTTTTTTTAGATGTGATTTTATCGGCAATTGGGGCTTTGATTTGGGTGGCAGGACTGACAACATGGATTGTGACATTCCAGACACAGCGAGCACAATGGGGTGAAACTGCAGATTATATGTCATTCATAATACCCACAGGCATAGCATAGGTTTTCTATAAGACTTTGAGAACATTCATACAGTACTTAGTGGTTAACAACAACAAAATCTCACTTTTTATTTAAGATTTTCAATTGAATGTGAAATGTGTGTAGTTGATTAAATAAAGAAAAAAAATTCCCTCTAATTTGTATTGCTTTAAATTTTAGAAAACATTCTAAATGCTCAAGTTTATATGTATTTCTTTGGATGAAAACAGAATGATACATTGTACAAATTGAAAATAAATATTATAATGTATTTAAAATGACTGCAAAACAAATATTTCCAATTTAGATGACGATCTAGAGAAAAAAACAAGGTTTTGTAAAAAAAAGGCTACTCTAAATGAGTTTCCTTATAGAAAATGAATTAGATACATGATTTAAAAAAATCCAACACTTGAATCTTAAAACTCATTGAGTGCTTTGACCAAAAGTCCATGGTGTGAGCCTGGAAGCAAGTAGTTGACCGCATAACCACTGTTGCTAGCAATAATAGTGCCAACATTTACAGATATAGGGTGTTTTTAGCATAACAAACTTTATTCAAGTAGCTCCTCATTTGTTCTCACAAGGCTGAGTTTGACATTGTTCCAGACCCATTTCTTCAGAAATAAACTTTGGAAGTGCAGGGGATCGAACTCTGACCACAATGCAGAGTTAGAAATAAGGGTCAGCTGCAGTATTAAGAGTTCACTTTTATAACTATAATAATATAAAGGCATCGTCTCTGCTTTTTGTGATGCAAAATTTTTAAACAATATTTGTTCAAATTGTGAAAAACCTGGAATGGATGCATGTCAAAGTAGTTAAAAAGTGATTTCATTTTTTTTACCTCTACACAAATATGTTTAAAAATCATGTTTTGCTGTGATTTACTATAACCCTATTTTCCTCTTTTAGGAAGTTATGTTATGCTTACAAATTCCCTCCTAATGAGTTCAACTTTGTATTAAATTATATGTCAAGGAATTGGGTATTAACAATATATTAATCACCCTCGAATAAAATCAAAAGTGCAGGGTTGCCAATATTTTCTTACTAACAAATTCCCAGCATTTTCCCAAAGGGAATCTGCATTATAAGCAGCTTACATAGAAGAATAGTTAAAATTGTATTTTTCCTCAACCTGAATAGTGTTATGGTACCCAGAATTTAGGACAATAAATCGGGCATGTAAAAATTCTGGAATGTCTGGCAAAAGTATTCTTTATGCCCATATATGGATTGGAGATCAAGAATTCGCTAAGTATATACCATGTTAGCACTAACCTTTGATAAAAAAAAGTATTCAACTGGTATCCATAGTTTATTTCAATTCAACTAATATTAAACAAAGGTCTCTTTTTATTAATTCATAAATTAATGTGTTTGCTTTCAACAAAACTACGATAACTTTAACAGTTTACAAGTCTACTACATTATTTACACATTGAGATTTTTAGACCCTATGCTTGCGAAAATTTAAATTAATTAGAAAAGTACGCATCATATGAACATTAAATAGGAAACGCATTTCGATTTATATTCAAAGTTTTGTGCATACTGTATGACAATGGGATTGAGGTTTAAATTCTAGGCCAGTGTATTGAAAGGTGTCCACCCCCCCCTTCCCCAAATGGTTATATAACTACAAGGTCATCACTACTTTAATACCAAATAATTCCCATGTATTGTCAAAGCATTTTAGATGAAATCACCATATTTTAGATACTTTAGAAAAATGTAAAAGATTGAAATTTCACTTTTTATAAAATGAAGTCATGTAACTGGTGTTTAAAAAGCTGATCTTAACATGATGGGAAAACTTATGTTAAAGCCAATGTTTCAAGGAGAGGGTTAACTAGAGTTCAAATAAGCATGCCTATTTTTTTTTGTTTTCTTTTTCTTCCATGCAAAAGCCCAATATATTAATTTTTAAGTTTATTTATTTGGTAAAATTCAGGGTTTTCTCTAAGTGTTGCAACCCCGAATCAGGCTAAACACAAATATCACTATTTTACCTATTGATATACATTTTTTAATTTAGCACCTCTTACTACCTGTTTAGGGTGTATGAATATGTACAAATTAAGGTAATGTGATAGGGATGAGTAAGGTTGAATTTAGAGGAAGTGTACCTGCATTTGCATGGAGTGGAAAACTAACCTCAGTACACTTGACCAGGATTCGAACCCTATTATTCCTGTCAATGGTAGTCCTATGTAACACTATGTGTGACACCTTAAACCACATGTTCATTGATGTAGGTTTTTATATAATTAACATGAATGTTAAAAACAATCAGATTAAGGGGGGAAAATCTATAGAAAAGGAAACTTTAATAACAATGAACTCTTTATTTACTTATTGTACAAATAATTTAAACTGAAATAAACCATCTATTAAAACTAATTAAATGTAAAATACTTTTCAAGATTGGGAATTAAAAAAAAGTGCCAACAAATCAGATGCGTTTGGACACACTTCATTACACTTTCAAGTCATCAGTTTTGTGTTACAAATAACTTTACTCAATCAAAANTGTATAAAATGGGAAATTAGAGGCTCATGGACAAAAGTGGCAATTGTATTGATTTTGAACTCTTAAACTCAATCACCATAGTTTGCTGATTCCCTGATAAATGTAAAGGATTTTTTCTCCAGTCTTTTTATTTTATTATCTATCCAATGTTTCCCTAAAAGTTATTGTTTTATTTTAATATAACTGTGCTCTATTAGTGCTGTCAATAAACGACTTTCATCCATTTTGTGATAACTTAAAGGAAGGAGAATCTGAATAATGCTTTCATCAAAATGCTATTTTTGATATTTAACCATGCATGTGCTTATTTTCAAACAAAACTCTGCATATATAAATATTAGATGACTATACCATTACACCAGAAATTTATCTAATGCAATCTGAAACATCCATTGGATTGCAAATCAAGCTTAGGTCACAATACGCACCATTTAAATAATCAAAATTCTTCATTGGAAACATAATCTATTCAAAAAAGTAACTAGAATATGTACAAACCAAAACTTTAATTTTTTGTAATCTAGGATGTTAAAGTAAAAATATATATTTTGATTTGATAAAACAAATAAATTTACAATTTGATGAGAAAAATCAAATATCAAGTAAACAGATTCAAATTAATAGAAAATGTCTTTAATTGTTTGAAGCAAACACTGTGTACTAATACTTTAAAATTATATAATATAGTTTGGGTGCCAAGAGAAATGACAGAAAAATGTGCTAAAAGTGCCAAGCTATTTTGCTGAAAAATACAGGATGGTGTTTAAATATTAATAACTTATCAGTCTTTGAACTTCTTGCACTCGAATTTTTACATAAGCTAGCTAACATACTTACCAATCCACTGATATAATTATACATATACTTTTTTAATTTTTAAATATGATAAAAAAATTATTAGCCAAGAAATTTAAAAAAATATCTTTCGTTTTATTTAACATTAATTTTTAAGCATCGGAAATTTAAATAGCTTGTAATGGATAAAATAAATCACTGAAAAGAACATAAAATCTTAGAAAACAACAAAATTTACACACACACAAAAACTAACTAGATTTTACGCTAAAATTGGGCTGTGCATAATAGCCGTTTCAGTGACCAACTGTAGCAGGGTTATAGTAAAATAAAGTCTAAAATAAACAATTGAACTTTGAATCATAGGGAGCGAGGGAGGGGACTTCAAACCTGGTACTTTTGCATAAATATGAAGTGGTTGGGGTGGATTATCCTGATTTTCAAAATGTATTTAATCCCAATAGCAATCACTATTATTCACACTAGTGTTATCAATGTCGGCTGACACTCCTACTTGTTCTGATCTTTCACTTATACTAGAATATAATTCCTGTTCAGTTTCATTATTTACAAATTCAGAATCACTAACAAATTGATCACTCTCTCTTGAGCTATCAATAAATATTGAAAGTATTTCTGTATCTTGAACACAGCTTTCCTCTTAGTAATCATGTTTACAAACAAGGCCAAAGATGAACTCATAATTTCCATGTTCGATATATCGAAACTCTTAGTGCAAAGACAAATAAAAGTAGCTTGAACATAAGAGAATGCACTGGAAATAAAATCTACCCTATGCTGACTTAATACTGAACTAAAAGCTCAAAAACATTGGTTCGCTGTGAGCGACGCTGGCAATTTTAGCAGATATTTTGTGAATTGCTCTGAGCGACGTTAGCACTCAAAGAGTTAAAACCTGCACCTGGACAGAGTGAGAGCCTCAGATAAGACAACTCTGCCTCGTATCTTGTGCATGCATAAAGTTAGTTAAGTGTAAAACTTGCTTAAGAAATAAAACCTATTTTGGTAAGGACTAATTGTTTTATTACGGCACTAACATACTTGTGACCAGAATGTCACCACATAAAGCCTTTTTGTTCCTAAAGATGATCATACACCACCAGTGCAAATTGACCATCCTAGTTACAAAAGTGTAACTTAAGGTCAACCGTTTAGTAAATTAAACATTGCATTCTGGTGTTATGGTTGTAGCGAGTAGGTTTCAAGTATGGCTTTGTAATAATGTGTGAGGTGTTATGGTTGTAGCGAGTAGGTTTCAAGTATGGCTTTGTAATAATGTGTGAGGTGCCCATTGTTGAATATCAAAATTAATTCAAACAATAAATGAAGTGTGTGCAAATGTTTATACCAATTCTGATCACGTATTCAAACTGTATGAATAAGCCATTAATTTATTTAAAAAGTTTAACTTAGTTGATTAAATCATTAATTCAAAGAACAAAACTTTTATATGAAAATAGTCCTTTACCTCATACTTGTGAAAAAATTATCGATTAATGAGGAATGAGCTTGACATGGAAATGATTTGAAAAATATCAAGGGGTGATGAATAAGTACAAATACTGATAATCCTATTCAATTATATAGCATAGGTATTGGCTTTTATATATCACAAGACATACTCAAGTAGGGAACACTTGAAAATGTCTCAACAGCTTCACAAAAATTACACACACTATTGAGATATTTAAGGGTAAGAAAGAAATCCAGCTTATTGAAATTTGTTCTTAATAACACATTTGTAAAGATATGTGTTTTCAAATTGTCAAAAGTTCAAAATTTAAAGATGATTCTCCGCTATACAAATATTACAATCTATGTTGAGATTCCATACTGATGCTAAAGTAGACACTTTACCTGAAAAAAGATATATATAGGTAAAAACTTAACCAAGGTGTCTACTGAGTTGGAGAAACAAAAATAGTGACTCTTTAGACCACAAAATTCTTTCGGCAATCGATCGAACATTATATAATGCATATATAGGCATAATGCACTCACACGCAACATTGAACTTTAACTAGGTGGCGACGTTAAACTTGTCCTTGGTATTATAGTAAAAACAAATATTCAACTCACGGCTAGCACATGTCAGGCATCATGAGTAATGGGGGACTTAACATTTACACGTTCGCGTTGTAAATTCAAACAACAATATTTTCATGACTTTATGACTAAAATATTGAAAATTCATTACTTTTTTTTTCATTACTAACGTTTCCGTGGCCTTGTTGACCCAGTAGACACCCTGTTAACCCTGCCGATTTATATAAAGCTTCGCCTTTTGGTTTAAATCAAGACACTAACCTTGGTGATATGCAAGTCGAAATTGTTTAGAGAGATTATCATTATTATGATTAGATGGAACACTTAGAAACACATTTTTAAGGACAATGTTGATGAAGCTGTCTGAAAGTGAAAGCTTGCCCTTAAAAGAAATGTGTGTGTTCTATCCAAACAATTTTCCAAATATAATACAATAACCTCATAAAGTGAAAAGAGTACACTTGGATAGTAACATGTAAAAGTAATAAATAAGTTGGATATCTTTCCCTTGTCATGAATATATGATTATAATTGACAAAAAAAACCAACAACAAACACCAATTTCAAGAAGAAAATTTAATATTTCTTCACAGTTACTCCTGAAACAAACATTCACTTAGAACTAAAACTGAACACTCCATACTTTAAAATTACGCTGCAGTAAAAAAAGTTCATTGGTAATGTCTACAGTTTGTACGTAACACAACTTGTTGAAAGATTTGTTAACAAGAGTTGGATGCAAACACTCCACACAACATATATGTAAGGGTAGTCAAAGATGTAGGAAGTATCTACTATTTTATTCTTTTGAGGTGTTTAATGTGCACTTCCTAAACCAAGTGATTATATAAGCTCACAAGAATTATTACAAGAGAGAGCGAAAGGATGCCGGGAAAGGTATTTTTGCATACCTTCCAGGGTTCTTTTACATGCCACAATTGACATGGGACATAAGACTTTTCTTTCACTCCAAAAGAAGTGCTACGGATTTTTATCTCTCAAGAAAAATCTGTTTACCCCAGCTGGGTTTGAACACATGAACATCAGGTCCCGATGTGGGCACTTTACTCCCAAGACCTCCGAGGTTGATGACTATCTTCTAATCCACCATACTAAAAATCATCATTAAGTGTTTCCAGCCTTTGGTATTGGAAATAAATTATTTTATGTAGGTCCAATTAGAAAATAAATTCAAGCATAAAGAAACTAGTAAATGTTTAACGAACAAAAATGATTCATTTTTCTACAATTCTATCATATTTATTTAATTACACATTAGTTATAAAAATAAAGGTTTGCAATAGAGAAAAGAACTGTATTTAAATTTTATTTTAAAACCACCCAAACAAATCTGTTGTGTGAGGAGGAATTCCGCAACCATAGAGAGTCCCTCAAACTGGTGAGCGAACCAACACAACCAAGTTTAAAACAGAAGTGTGCTCATTCCACCCATTTCACTCTGCTCCTTGACAAAGATTTCAAAGTACTGGTAGATGATTGTGACGGCGAGCAGGATACCAGTGCCTGAACCAATAGCACCAAGGAAGTCTGCTAAGACAGAGAGGGCACCAATACACAGACCACCAAAAGCTGCAGCTGTAGGGATGTAACGGTTTAGTTCTCTGATCATAGAGTTGTCTCTGTGCCCTCGCATCACCATCTGTTGCTCCTTTAGCTGCTTCGCAACCTGAGGAATATAATTCAAGATGTGGTTTATTACATTTAATTGAATTTTTAAACAATTAGTTAATTGAATCTATCCATACATGCATTAAGGTCAAATAAGTATTTCAAAGTGTGAGCCAAGGAAAAAAAATACAATGTTGCTTACTGTAACAATAAAAAAAACCTTTCTAGTGCTTGATTTAATGCTTAGTCAGGCAATTCACAAAACACACACAAACAGAATGAGGGGAATTTTAAGTAACTACACCAGTTTGGTGTAAGGAAAACCACCCAGTTGTGACAATCCTGGTGTCTGATATCAGTCAGGATGGCCAAAAAATACATCGACCTAGTCGGTACTAAATATTCAATACACTTTAATCACTATAACATTTCATATATATTTTTTCTCTCAAATTTGAAACAAATGAGCATAAGAGGTTAACTTTCTCAAAATTGGTAGATTATTTCTTTAATTCCGATTCTATCCACAATATGTGGTAAATTAATGGTTGTTAGGTTTGCCCAAATGATGGGTTAAGCCACTAGTTAACATCAAAGGATCTATAAAAAAAATTAGAATATAAAATACAAAACTTTTCTTCAAATTTTAAATCTGACATTAATTTGAATAATCAAATCTATGATATCCTTAAAGACTAAAGTACTAAAAGGGCCCATCCATCTTTACTATAAAGAATAGTGGTTTTATTCAAGGTTATTGGTTTTAAAATCAAAAATGGCTAGTAATCAATCTCGTCTACAAGTCCTGAAAATGAAAAGTGTAAAAAATAAAAAAAATAAAAAAATGGTACTCACATCCTTGGCCGAAGAGCCTGAAACGTCAATCCACGTCTTAGAGAAAAAGGCACAAGAGCCCAGCATGAAGACAATATAAAGCATAGCATGGATGGGGTCTTCCAGAATGTGTCCCAGGTTCTCCGGAGGAGAGAGATAGTAACACAATCCGCCTACAGGATAAGCGCGGGCTGGACCGCCACCACCCACATCTGCCCAAACACCCAACAAGTTCACCAGAAAGTTGCCTGTAAATTTCACCGCCAACATCTGCAACAAACACGTAAAGAAACATTTTTAAGATGCCTTGGATTACGACTGCACCAACATGTCTTTATAACTATCTTTGGAGGTCCAATAATTGTCATCTTTGCACCACACAAATTGTATAACAATAAGATTGGGTTTTATTAAGTTTAACATAAAAGAAAGATATATGGGACTACATGCTTGAAGAATATGAAAATAAGTGATAACTTGCAGTGTAGCCAGAAAAAAACCTAGGTCAACGCATTAGGTGAAAAAGATTGATTTTCTTCAAGGGGAAGCCATTACCTCTTTGTCCAATGGGAGCAATGTAAAGTTTGAACGTGTATTATTCAATGTAAGAGCCATACAGTGTTTGTTTCTTTGAGGTTTCTATCCACCTTTCCTGTACCTTCTTAGGCACATGCTGACATAGAACATTTTGAGGCATGAAGAAACAAAACATTTCTGTGTTGTGTCATTGTGTATCATTCCCCTGTGACCACATGCTTTCAAATGAGTCACTGCACACTTGCTGAAACAAGGTGGAACAAAAGCGGTGACACACGACATGTTGAACCAGCTGTCTTCCCCTACTCCCCATGTTTCATCCAGTTTGTTTCACATGTTTCATGAAAAATACATCACAGCGCAAACACAAGTCAGGCCACGTGACACTAGTCTCGTTCAAAATTTGAGCTGTGTTGATCATTCTTGTTTTGTTTGTGCTTGAAAATGCCAAGAAAAGGCTATCGATAGTGAGTGTAGAGACATGGATGTGTAATTTTCCAAAGAACATTTCTCAATTATTTTTTCATTGTAACCAACCAATACCAGCAAGTTATAGCTAAGTCTTCATCAGTATCAATATTGCCAAAATTACAAGGTGCCATCCTAACACAGATTGAAATTTTTTGTTTCATCATGTTACATTTGAAAAAAATCATTGAAACTTTTTTTGTGCCATGGTTTTAGGATATTTTGTTTCATCATGTTTCGAAACATTTTGTCAGCATGTGTGTGCCCTGCCCCAAAAAATATAATACAATTAATTACCTCAAAGCAAAGAGAGGTTTTCCTTATAGTGATTTATTATACATTTATTAATATGTTATTATTTGTGTTTCCCTAAGCCACACCTGAGATATGACGTATAAGTTGGAAACCAAGGCAGATTGCAGAATGATGGGTATGTTGGATGTGTAGAATAACTTGATGGGGTAACTGCTGTACTGGCCACGGTAGCGTGCAGACTTGATGGGTAGATCCACTCGGAAACCCTTTCACATTTCACAAAATGAATTATTAGTCATCATACACTCCAGATGAATCAATAATGAAAAATCTGTTAGATAAATAACAAAATAAAAAGTTTATGTCACTATATTTTAATTTTTTACTGATACAAAGTTTTTAAATAATTAAAATAAATTGAAAAATAAAGGGAAACCTATAAAATTTTAGCCTTACTCCGACTATAAACAAAAGAGCATCCGCCATAGATCTGCAAAGCTTCAGTATAAATCAATATCTATTAATTTTTCTCACTGGCCATATTCCCAAATACTGAAATATTTCAATAGTTATCAAAACCCCATCATTAGGTTATTTATAATAGAATAATTTTTCAAGTAATTAATAAAATCAATAGTAAAATTATATATCTCTATTATTAAAACATGACAGGAAAATTGCCTTACAATTATTTCACAATTGTGGTCTCAAGAGTTAGAGGCAAATCAAATATTATTTGTTTGGTTTTTACCAACTACTTATGCAATGGTTTTAAATAATTTGATTATTTTTAACTCTACCAGTGGTTTTGTTATAAAACCGCACTTTCATTCGTCTTGCTAAATTGTTAGTATTATTGTGGATAATTATCTCTGCTCAGGGATCAATACAGCATAAGATGGTACAGAGGACTTACCTGGAAGTAAATTACTATGGCAAACACCAGAACAGTGGCCAACAAATTCATGAGGTTTGGCAAATTTTGACGATAGAAGGCTTCTCTCAAGGCCCGAACCTTGTCCTGCCTTGTTGCCAGGAGATGGAAAAGCGCTATCACTGCTCCTTCAAACTCTGTCCCACGACCCGTGTTGACTGTGGCTGGACTGAATGCCTTCCAGACAATTGTTTCACAGATGTTTGTCGCGATAAAGAGGGATATACCAGAGCCCAGGCCATAGCCTTTCTGGAGAAGCTCATCCAGTAGCAGCACGATGAGACCCGCCACAAA
This sequence comes from Timema californicum, assembly GCA_902141385.1. Taxonomy (NCBI): domain Eukaryota; kingdom Metazoa; phylum Arthropoda; class Insecta; order Phasmatodea; family Timematidae; genus Timema; species Timema californicum. Next base: position 227,639 of record CABFOW010000097.1, on the reverse strand, counting down.
GAGTTGGATAATGATGAGCAGACATACACCTGCACCAATCTCTGCTGGATCCCCATACATTCCAGTCATGACGTACACTATGGCTTGACCCACTGTTATCACCATACCAAACACTGCGACAAGCAACCAAATCCATTAACACTGGCTACCAACATGTTACATATTTTAATTATGATTATTACTAAATCAACGTCATCATTTTTGTCCAATGCTGGAGGCGTCTTACTGAATGTTCAAGAAACCTACAGCTTACGCTAATTTAAATAAAGAGGAAAGTGACATTTAAAAATTGCACCAGTATTCACCTAGAGATAATGGAAAAACAAGTAAAAATTACACTGTAGAAAAACATCCCTGAACCAGCTTGACTAACTAGGTCCATCCAAAACTGAAAAAAATATTTAACACTTTAATTGGTTTGCTGTTGATCACTGTGGCTGGAACCTTGTTTGAATTGTAGAGTTAAATGTTAAAAAGGTTTGTGTATTGGACTGAAGTTTGCAAGAACTCCGTATATTTTCTATAGAAAAACTGCCAAGGTTGTCAAACTAAGTTTTAATGTTTCCCATTTCTTTAGATAAGCTAAAGATTTACTGATACAAAGATTAAAATATATTGACAAGAAATATATTTATAAAAAATATGATAACTTTAAATAAATAGATGGTTTATTCCTTTTCTTATGTTTAACTTTGAGCTAAGTATAGTGTTATCCTATGGAACTGATAAATAGAGTAATGTTTAAAGATTACAACGCAAAATATATGCGAGTTTGTAAAAACAGGCTTCATAAATTCTATAACTAGTACAACTGTACAATGCCTAAAATCTAATTGCCAAATTTCCTAAATTCTAATATTAACTAAAGGAAAACGGTTTTATTGACATATTAGTTCAGTTTCATCAAATGCCTTGGCAGTAATTACCATCAACCATAACGGTTTCCAGCCTGCGGCCAGGTCGATTTAGTAAATTGCAAAAGAGGGGAGGGCATGAAAGAGAGAGAAGATAAAGTGTTAAAGTGAGAGGAGAAGACTGGAAGAAATTAAAGGAAAAAGAGTGGTATAATAAAAGTAATTACTGCAGAGTGTACACCAGCATAACTTTATAAAAATGTTTAGGTATACTTAACTTGTGTAGTGGTACTTACATTTTTGTGCACCATTAAATAGCGCCCTGTCTTTTGGTGTGTCCCCGACCTCAATTATTTTGGCCCCTGCGAGTAGCTGCATGATTAGACCCGAGGTTACAATGGGCGAGATTCCAAGTTCCATCAATGTCCCTCTGTTTGAGGCCAATATAACTCTGATCCAGTAGAAGGGATCTGCAGAGTCTGAACTCATTATACCAAACAAAGGGATCTGAAAATAAAAGGAACAAAGGTCATGAGCTGGGTGTTATGTAACATTGTGACTTTGAAAACACTTCCCCATTTTTTTAAAATTGGCATCCATTGAAAAATGTAGGCATCTATGCAACATTCAGAAAATAAAGATCAAACTCTTTTATCTAATATCAAATTAGAAAGTTTTGAAATCAGTTTAAATTTTAGAATTTTTCTAATGCTATCCTATATTTGCTTGCCTACATCCAATTAGTGTAGCTGAAATAAAGTTCAATGATTTATGTATCTTAGATATATTTTTTTACATTTTCAAATGTTACATCACTTGTTACACTGTATATTATTTACAAGACTTTTAAGTTGTGGCTGTAGGGAACACAATAAAAGACCAGTGTTTTTATACAAATTATTTATTGCTCCATTTCAAAGTTTAATTTTCTCCCCATGTTGATATCAACAGTTCTTGAATATCCATCACGAGCATAGTGGTATTTGATGAGACTCCTTTTAAATGAAGAGAAAAAGTTGTCATTAAATTCTGGGAAACCCTTGACAGATATTCAACAACCTGTTGATTTTACCATGTGAAGAAAATTATATTTGTACTGAAGCAATAATTTATTTACTTTGACCAAAAAAAGTTTAAAATTGCAAAAAACACTGACCGCAATCATATTATGTTTAACCATATTTATTAAAAAATTGGCAATTCTCTATTATGTAGACCCGGGATTCCCAACTGGTATACAGTGAGAGATTAAAGTGCCGCAAAATTTTCTGAAGTTTAAGGATTGTGTAACCTTTCAATTTTGCCAACAAAGCTGGATCTGACTGAAGAGGCAAACTTATTTTAGAAGCGCTGTAATTCTACATTGAGAGTGAGACCAATAAACCACATGGGTTATTTTAGGGTGAGCACGACCAAACCCTAGATCACACTATATATATATAAAAAAAAGTTATTAGGCCTACTTTGTAGCTACCTTTTTTAACATTGTACTTGCTTGAGCAGGAATTCTCGGCATTTAATAATGTAAAATTAAGTAGAAGGATTAGTCTTTCTAACATTAAAGACGATCTGCATGTTGAATTTTCTCAAAGTCGACCCAGGATTGGCGATATTTGTAACATCAATCTCAAGTGTTACAATGATGGACTAATTAATATAGCAATTTTTATTCCACAGTAAGCTTTTTTTTAAAGTATGGTTTTTATAATAGAATTATTGTTAACTGTATATCAATATTATTTTAAGTCTTACTTAATTTTAATAGAAAAATGCATCAAGGTTAAATAATAAAATGCAGAATATATAGCTTTGTAACAGCTTTTAGACAAGTGTTCTGTGAAAATGTTGTATTCAACTAAGTGTGCTTTGAAGTGGAAAAGGTTGGGTTAATAAATGACATACCATATGGACTTTGGCTTTCAATTTTGAAAACGAAGTTAATAGACCTAGCGTGTATGTGTTTAAACAATAAGCCATTAGAAAAAACAAATCATACACCAAATTATTTAATTCAAAATTACCTGTTCCTAAACAATTATTCTCAAAAACATTTTTAGAGTACAAGAAATGTTTTAAGGGTATTATAAATGCTCACTCACCTGACAGCAAACAAGGAAAATAAACAGTGTGATGGCCGTCCATAGCACCTTTTCTCTAAATTGAATCTGAAAAAAAAATATTTTGTATAATAGTACCAGTAGTTTAAAATGGCAGGTATTAAGTTTGCAATTTGATGTACCTTTGTGTAGTGTATCAAATGTTTGAGCCAAGATAGTTTGAGGTTCTGTATAATTATTCAAAGTTAAGGATGCACCCAGCACAAATAATTTTACATAGCACCAATCTTAATACCAATTATTAAAATATAGAAAGCTTTGCATTCCTTACAAGACAACATCCCGAGAATGACTTTTCCTTCCCTGACTTTGACCCTTTTTATTAGATTGATTTTAAACTAAAAAAGATTACAGCAGAAATTTTGAGTAGTTATGTCTTTAGTATTTAAACTTGGTTTTTTCAAATTCCCATTGCCACCGAGACTTAGAAATGTTAGTGTATTTTCAAACCCCCTTAATTAAAAATACATTTTCATTGGTTATTCTATGGAGTTATAAGTTTTGATTGTTTTATACAGGTCTGGCCCAATTCAACTCAAACTATCGAGGATACTAACCATAATAATTTTAATGGATTTTAAACTTACTTTTCTTTCTGGTTTGGCTATTTCTGGCAAAATGCCACAGAATGGTTTAATAACTTCCAAAAATTTGACTGAAAAATAAAATAAGAGCATAGTTAATTTCATTTTATATTGCTGCGATATTTAAGATCAAAAGCTGAAATAAATAAATCTGTGTCTTGAAATTTTTTAAATATAATGAGCCCCTTCCAAAATTGCAAAGAAAACAAATTGATCTGGTCTCCATAAACAAACATATTGATTAAATTACTAAAATTGGTTTAGGGAAGACTCCTCAACGGAAATATGGGTAAATAGTTTTATTAGTCTACGATATGTTTTGAACAAAAAAAAAAATTAAGCTAATATTAAATTGATTTAAAAAATTTAAATAAGTACACCTTTTCATGACATTAAATGAAAAATAAAGATTTGTTAACAAAACAATTATGAATTCTTGCTCCAACCAATGCAAGCAGTTGCATGAGGCATAGGCCTACAAATACCTCTACCCCCCTCCCCTCCTATTCCCCATGAAAATGAGAATCTCAAATACATGCCTGTGTGGTAGTCTTTATTAATCTAGAAAAAACATTTGATAACACATATCAGTGTTTAGTGAAAGCATGCAAAAATTAAACTGGACATAGGGGATGCTCTACCAAACATGTTGAGATGGGAATATGTGTAACAATAAAACCCTACTGCATATAAGGTTAAGTTCAGTATCAGTAGGCTATTAAGAATATTAAAGAAATCCTGCATGTGAGTTTAAAACATGTGTCATATATTGATTTGATAACATATGGTCCGTTATCAGATTTAGACAGATAAAACTATTCAAGGCAATGTTTAGGCCTAATAAGCATGTTCTATTGACAAAGCTGTTTACAATATACATTTTTACGAACTGAATGATTATATATAGTTCTAGTGCATTAACTTTATTCACCCGTTTAATTATTTAATGGCATGAACCGTATGTAACTAAAACTTTAAAAGGGAGTATTTTGTAACTATATTATTCTAGAATTTGATCCAAGTTGGAAAGGTTCGCAAAGGTTTTAGCTATTTGAGGCTAGAGATATTAGAAATGGAATAGGTTACATGAACACAACCTAGGTGAGATACCTTTTGACCTACATAAATAGGTTTTTTTAAGAATATAGATGTGCATCTGTACAGAAATTGATATTTGAATATTAATGTGATACTCGATTTATAGAATCCAGGTTTATAAACAAAAGTTTAGAAAAAAGATGTGGTATTTTTTCCTAGCTATGCCCCATATGATAAAAAAAATATTTTTGCCCTCATTAAATTTATAAGAACAATAGAACCGTAAAAATTGACATATTTCATATTATCAAAGTGAATAGTTTTGAGTAATTAATTTAAACGTATGTTGAGCTTTATTAAAAAATGTATAACTAAGAAAGCAATAACTTACATCAAGTTAACATTTAAACGGCAATCTTCAAAGATTTTAAATATGATTTTACAATAATCAAAGCACCACATTAAAGTAAATTAGTATATAGTTAAAATCATTATTAAATTACCATAGGTGCCGTTATCATGCTGATATCTAGTTTGTGTTAACTTGGCTAAGGTTATTAAAATAAATTTGTACTCTTTGATTAAAAATATTAGTGATAACAATAAGATAAATATTACTTACTCCCCATCTTCTAAATTTGAATAGATAACCAGAATAATTATCCTGCGGACATAAGGCTCCTGTAGAGCCTCACCACATTTAACAAAATGACGGATGAAACAAACGGTACTTTCACTTTGAGAACACCTCACAAAACATTTTACCATTACACGTCAACAGACGTATGATCACGTGACTGGTGATGTTGGCTAGTAGCAAGGAGAACTCAACACTTTGAAATTGCATAGAGGTAATAATAAAATATAAAAAAAAAATTGTTGGATGGATATTAAAACATATAAATAGATACCCAAAATAATAAACATACGTTTTATGTTAGACAACTAGCACAACCTCTACATTAACAAAGCCCAATTGGAAATTGAAATATAATCTACTATAATATTATAATATAATAATTATTTCTCATGTTTTTATCTAGCTCCTATTTTATATTTTAAATAAAACCATATATTAATTCATATTTATTAAATTATAGCCTTCTTATAGTAGTATTAATGTAACTATAGTCACAATCTTTATCCATTGTTAGTTTTACACCTAAGATTATTCACCTTAAGTGTGAAGATTTTATATTTTTCGCCAATTTTTAGTACAAGTAAAATATCACATTATGTAAATAAGGGTTTTATATCATACCAAAACACTTTCAAAGTTTTGGTCAACATTGGACTTGATTTACATAAAAATGTGTTAAAACAAAATATGGTACACGTATTTGAGTGTAGACAGTAGTTTGACATAATGTAATCCTAGCATGTACTGTTGTTGTCATCGTGGCAAATGATATGTAGGGACTTTTTTTTGTATAGAAATCTGCTTTTAAATTAATACGTTTCGGTTGGCTATGCCTTTTCGTGTACATACACATCATCATCATCATCATCATCTATTTCAAGTCTGTGGCCGGGTCAGTTTAGTAAAATGCCTCCAATATTCCTCTATCCTTCCACCATTCTTCCTCCTTTAATTTCGTCTCCATTTCCTTGAACACGTTCTTTTATCTGCTTCTCCCATTCTTTATTGGCCTCTCTTGCGGTATTTTTCCTACATACTTCCTTTCCAACATTTTCTTTGGCATCCTCTCTTTTTCCATTCTCATTATTTGTCCATACCGTCTCAGTCTTGCTTCCTCTACTATCTCATGTACTCCCTATAACCCCACTATTTCCCGTATAGCTTAATTTCTAATCTTGTTTCTCCTTGTGACAGCTAACATGCTCCTCCCAAACTTCATTCCCATGGCCTACACTTTCCTAGTCTTTCTTACATTCGATGGCCATGTTTCTGCTGCAAATATAACAATGGGTACCAAGTACGCCCTGTACAGCACTTCATTACACTTCGCGGTCTCTTACGCAACTATAGAACAACTCTCCCTGCTGTCCTCTTCTCATTAAATCTTCTCTACTTTCACCTTTCTCCTCAATCACGCTTCAAGGATATTTTACGTTCTGTACTTTTCTCAGCTCTAATCCATCCAACCTCATATCATTATTAGAACCTACCCTCTTCCTTGTCATTACCGTCACTTCACACTTTTCTATGCTAGATTTCATTCCACACTATTTTACTTCCTCAATCCATTCTTGTAGTTGTTCCTGTACGTTCTCTTCCTTCTCCCACAGACCATCAAGTCAGCAACAAACATCATGGCTTTAATTCTTTCCTCTCCAAGTTTTCCTACTACTTTAATCATGACCATTTCCATTACCATTACAAATAGTAATGGTGAAAGGGCACGCCCCTGCTTAATTATATCTTTTATTTGGAACCCCTAAAACCTTCCACTCTCCGTTTTAACACAACTCCTGTTATCCTCATACATTCTTTTCACTTTCTTTACAACTCATCTTTATACTTCGGCCTTCTCCATCGCTTCCCAAACTTTATTACTAGCCCCTATCCATGACATTATATGCCTTCTCCACATCCATAATTACCATGACCAAGTACTCCCTATATTCATACCTTTTTCCCATCAGCAGTCCTATGGCAAAGACCAAGTATAATGTACACCTTTGTTCCCTAAATACAGTAGCCCCATGGCTTCTTTGATGCTGAGTGACAGCTGCTAAACACATGTTTTTGCAGATCATTTGGTTCGACTTAGGGATACATAACTTGGTCTGGTAACTTTTCAAAGCCGTCAGCTGTTAGCTGTGAGCTGTCAGTCAGCACCAAAGAAGTCATGGGGCTACTGTACGTGCTGTTCCTCTCTACAACGTTCTTTAATTTGATTTCTTTTCTCTTTTCCAATATATTCTCATATATTTCTGTACAGTGGAATATCAGCGTTATCCCATCTTGTCTCCTTTCTTGAATACAGATATTATCACACCCTTTTTCCAGTCTTTCAGTACCTTGTTCTCCTTCCAAAGAATTCTCAGCACCCTGTATAACCATGGTATACCTACTTCACCTGCTGCTCTTACAATTTCCACAGTCATTTCATCAACAGCCGGCGCTTTACCTTGTTTCACGCTCTTTAAATGCGTCCTCTTTCCATGTTGGACCTGTTTCCGCCTCTTCTGCTATTTCTTCCTGATCCTCTGTTTCATTCTCATTCCTTTCCTCTTCCTTGAACATTTTCTCAAAATATCTCATACATAGTTCCTTTCTTCCTCTTCTGTCTTCGACGTTCTTCATTCTTCATCTGGCATTCTAACATCCTGTCTGTTCTCTTCCGCCTGTTTCTTACTTGGCTATCTAACACCTCCTTACTTCCTTCTATGTGTCGTTCCAACATGTCCGTCCATTTTTGCATCCAATACTTTCTAGATTCCCATAATAAAAGAGAGCTGTACCTAAGAAAGGCAAGAAGGTTAATACCCAAGGATGAGATGTAAACTATAGAGGTTGAATGGGAAAGGTTTAAGAACAGTCTGATGGGAGCGGCAGAGGAGATATGTGGGAGGCCAAGTAATAAGAGTAAGTGGAAAGAGACACCCTGGTGGAACGCTAGGGTGAAGGAAGCAGTAGAGGAGAATAATAAAGCATCCAGAAGGATTTTTAAGATTAGGAATGAGGAAACAGAGCAAGAATATAGGGAGAGGAGGAAAAGAGCTAAGCAAGCCCGCACACATACACAGGTAACTAATTATTACTAAAAAAACTTTCCAAATATTTTTTAAACAATATAGCTATAAACTTTTGAATTAACTTTGGACTAATATATGGGGCATATACTATTAGTCTTCGTACTATATATAACTTGTAAATATAGTCTGATCTAAGGGGGAAAAAACTCTTGATAGATGGAGTAAATTATATATAGTACGAAGACTAATAGTATATGCCCCATATATTAGTCAAAAGTTAATTCAAAAGTTTATAGCTATATTGTTATATATATATATATATATATTTTACGAAGACACTCAATAGCTATATATATAATAGCTGATAAGTATATATAAGCTACCTATCATAGTAGCTGATAAGTAGCTATATATCTATACAGTATAGAAGCTACCTATCAGCAACTATATACGGAGGCTATGTTTCCAATGTGACTTTTCATCCTCTTTCCAAATGATTGTCAGTGCAGTCACTAAAAATTTACTCCATCTATCAAGAGTTTTCCCCCCCTTATATCAGACTATATTAACAAGTTTACAATAAATGATAATCAATAGTGAAATTATGACGTACCCTCTTAAATTTTTCAACCTCTCAGCATCAACCCCAACTAGATCTGACCTATATTTACAGATATTTGAGTTAATGTGTTTACAGTCTATTGAAAGTAATTGGTGAATAATTAGGGAGTTCTCGCTTCTCTAGTATTTATAGCTTTATCTCTTTAACACTCCCTTTTCTCTGGCTGTGAACGCTGTGGTAAAACTGTGACCTCGAGCGCTTGGTTGCCACCACATAACGGAGCGGCGGGATTTGTTGGTCTCCATTCCTTAGTGTCAAAAGAGTAAGTGGAGTGTCATCAACATCCATATTTATAGCTCCGCACACTTTTTACACATGCCGTTATCTCTTTCTCTCTCTGCTAAAACGTTTACAACAGGGGTATGGAAAATAAAGCTGAACCTCTGTATTTGTCTATGTATTGGTCTTGATAGGGAGCCAGGGGAGTCGCACGAAATATATTTGGAAGGGGGAGAGAGGTAAGACGGCGAATTTCATAACTCTAGCCGTTTTAAAATTTAAAAAATTCCCAGGTGACCAGGGATAGTAACAGGGTAGCATTGAAATCACATATTGTTTTAATGACGCCTCTATTACGATGGTACCAGTTGGAAAACCCTTCCCTCCCTGTCCTCTTTGCTATGCCACTGCTACCAGTTAATCTCTTTTCAAACTAGTTAACTAAACTAGGGGAATATAGTTTATAAGCTGTGTGTTATATTATAATCAGTTGATTAAGAAAGTGCACTTTAAATAACCCTAGTAAAAATGTAATCGATCACTTGTACTTTCAATTGAAACGAATAGTTTAACCGGTTTACGCTGGGTTTATATTCATACATAACGCATAAATAATAGAAAATAGGACATAGTGCACAGTGCATAATTCATAATGAAAATAAAATGGTTTATAATGAAGCGTAGTGATTAAAGTCGTACATATTTTTTTTTTTTTTGTATTAATAGAAATTGGCCTAACCTATTTTCTCTACTAAATAAGATCTTTAAAATACTTGTTTTAAGTGTTTACTCGAAAAACACCGTTAGTTAAAATTTGAATTAGTAAATCATTTAGAAACATAATAGTAACCTAATTTTAGAATTGCTTGTAATATTAAATCAAATTTCAACTTTATTTTATTCAGACTATTTTACCATCACTACCCGTTCGGGCTATAAGTTAAGCATTTATACTAATTAAGATAGTGTGTTAGAAACGAGTAAGGTTGAATTTAAAGAAATTGTACCCAAATTTCCGTGGAAGAAGAGTGAAAAACAATTTATGAGAAACTATTCTCCCACATCCGACTGGGATCAGAACCCCTATCTCCCCATCATCAGCAGCCTATTCTATTGCGATAAAGACGTATTATATCATAAGACTGCCGAAGCGGGTGATTTTATTACTGTCAAGAATATTATTGTGGACCTATTTCTCAATAACAAAATCATAAATATAATATATCCCCTTTATTTTGAATCATACTATTAACAATCTTTGTCATTGAAGCTTAAACCAAGAACATTCGTGGATAACAAACAAGCACGAGTGTCTACTACAAGACATTTAGAGCATGAACACAAGATATTTTACGTGCGATGTGTTTACTGATGTTTTAATTAGCCATAACCTCTTCTCGTATTCTCATTGGCTAATTAGTCTGAAGTGAAAGGGTCGTCTATGCTAAATTCCAAGCATGTTTCCACCCTACAGTTATTTCCAAATCTGTGGTTTAATTTTCTTCAGAACATTTAAATACTAGAGATAATAAATAGTTCTTCAATTTCAATTTCTATTTCATGGCCAACAGTTGTCAGATCTTATAACAGGCCAGCACTGAAAAGTACACAAGTAGCTTTCAAGCACGTATAATAATAAAATAAAATAAACAATAATTGCTAAATTAATAATGATACATACTGAATAATAATAATAATAATAATAATAATAATAATAATAATGGTGTGTCTGGGCTACATCACTCTGTAGCTCAGTTTGTGGAAAGATTGGCCAGTTCTAATGTACCGTTGCCCAGGAGACGCCTGAAAATACTAATCATACATCTTTTTTCGTGGAGGTTTTTTCCGTGTTCCGATGAGATGAGGAGATAATGATTGTGAAATAAGGGTGTGAAGAAAATTAAGATTTTAGTCTAAATCAAGCCTAATTAACCAAACCCCGGTGACTATGGTCATTATTCCCCTTTCGAGAAATCCCCACCACCCTCCTCTCTTCCCGGTATCAGCAGAGAATCGAGCCCGTGACTTCTAGGTCAGCAGCAAGGGGTTTCTGACTCCTATACCATGAGTTTTGGCTAAAACTAGGAGTATTGCCAGGCCACAAGTGTCTGTACTTTATCGAGTCATACTAAAAAAATCAAAAATAATCTTGATTATAGCTTGTTCAGCAGGCAACTGCAGGTTGAGGCCCATATATATCTGAAAGCGTCAATCGATACATGAATGTGTACTAGTGATTATGTATATTAAGTTAGTTTGAAACTTCGTTTAATCCGAACATAATTTTCTAAAAACACACGCAGGAAAAACACAACAAACTAAGTTAAATAACATATATTTCAATGATAACAAACTTAAATTTAAAAGAGAATTGTAAGAAACAATTGATAACAATTATTGCTAAATACTTGCATATTGTAGTCAACAAAATGTGTTTTTGTTCCCTTTTTGGTTGTTTTTCAAGTGAATGTAACTTTTATTATTTTAAACCATTCAACTGTATTTTAATATTTGTGAAAATACTCTGTTTCCACACCAAGCCTTCTTCCGTATTCTCTAGCATAATCAGAATAAACTTGACTCAATTGGTTCGGATTAACGAAGAGGTTCTACTGTGTTTGCCTAAATATGGCGTCTATAGTCGGCTATTAAAAATTATCCTCGGTTTTATTTGATTCTTAGTGACCTTTACAGGTGATCATCCAAAGGTCCTCATAGGATTTTTTTTACCAAATGTTTCAATCGTTGGGCGCCAACTTCGAGCCATTAATTGACTGACACAAAACGTAACAGATGCTCGCAACATGTCCACAGCAGTGGCGTATTCTGAGAAAATTAATAGTTATACTGTACTCTGAAAGTTTCCGGGGAAATACCGAGGCCGGAGACCCTTAACAACCGTTGGCCAAGGAGGCAAAGCTATTCTTCCCCGGGAAATATTTGAACATAGGTGCCTTTAGTCTAGACCCGTGATTCTCAAACATTTATGATTTCCCGTTCTCGTATGCTATGTTAGAAAATTCTCTTCACCCCCCCCCCCCCCCCCCCCCT
>CABFOW010000097.1:151476-215443 GCA_902141385.1 Timema californicum | reverse complement strand
CGTATGCTATGTTAGAAAATACCCTCCCCCCACCCCCCAATTACTCCCATCTTCTCTCTTTTTTTCGACTTATCTATTATATTTGTTTGAATACCCAGCTTTACAGCCCAATACATATTCTGACTTCATAAAAGTACACCCGAACTATGTACAAATTACAAAACAACAAAATGTGAAACTAACGATGATTAATTATTATCCACTCAAATTGTAGTTGAATATAAAAACACAGAAGACTGAAAACCCCTTTAACCCACACAGGTAGCATTTTCATTTTTCATTTATTCGAGGTAGACATTCAGCCTCCCGGCGAAAGAGGAAACCCACATTTTATCAATTATAATGTTTTAGGCCATGTCGGGGATCGAGCCCGGGACCCTTAGCTCAATAGGCAGACACGCTATTGACTGAGCTAAGGTGTCGGACTCACAGGTAGAAATACACAAAGCCAAAAAGGACATAAAAAGAGTAAAATGAAGTGATACACACGGATCAAGCGTCCATCAGAACTCGCAATAATTAAAACTATTTATTAAATCCTATCGCACTTCACACAATGTTGCTTGTAAACAAACCAGCCTCCCGATAATTTGAAAATGTATGCTCCAGAAGCTATTTATATCCGTAAACTGTGACAACAGTAAAAATGGGCGATACTTTATCGCTACGTCAAAGGTTTATTGCTAAGACATTTACACATTTTCTTTTTCTGTAAATAAATTTTACTCTGCCGTTATCTCCTAAATCATCTTGAAAGTGGGAAATTACACTCCTAACTTTTGGGATTATTTGATGTGTAAATATATCAAATCACAATGACTAGTAATTAAATAATGTATGCTGCAAAAAATTATAGACTTCAAAACAACTAAAATAAACAAGGTCAAAACTCCATAATTACGTCTTAATGAATCTAAATAAAAAATAAAAACAGTGTCTACTAAAGTTTGGAGTAGTCACTCTTACCCCCACCCCACAGCCTAATTTCATCTGTGTATTCTCTAAAATGGTGGTAAACATTCTTGCTAAATACATGATAATACATGTGTCTAGAATGCATAAACATAATTCAATATTTATTTAATTAGTGTTTGATTTAAAACTTGTTTAATTTTACTATTATTTTACAAATATTATACGTATATATTTTATTTTACCCGCTATACTAAACTAGTTTAATTATTATTCGGTGACCTGGCGGTCTAGGGGTAAGGTGTCAGACTTCTGTGCTGGCGGCCGGAGTTCAATCCTCGGTCCCGGCACAGATTTATCTGATTACCAAACCCTTCCTTCACCGCTGACAAGACATCTTGTGAATGTGGGAAATGCCAGGCTTCCACCGTGGTTCGGATTCCACGTTAAACTTAGGTCCTCCATTTCATCTCCCAATCACCCTACCATTACACATTAGCGTAAGTACGTATAACCCGAACGGGTAGTAAGACGCGGTGCTAATAATAATAATAATTATTATTATTATTCATTGTGATCATGAATATTTTTTCAATAGTTGGCCCACTTCTTTGACTGCGATAAGTACTCAGCAGGCCCTGGTTTGTAAAAGCCCGAGTTCGTTGGTCAGTATTTGTTGGCGAGGGGAAAGAGGGAGTGTTGCAACCCCAGAGATATTGACCATGGCGATTATAACTTCTCTCGCTTGACCTGCTTATTTAAAATAGTAGGTCTGGGCTTCATAGCGCATAAGCTGGTAGGCAGACCTTTTGGCAGAAGAATGACTTAAAACACGATATTCTTGATATATGAACAAAATACTAGGTTTCAAATTTAATTTATAGATACATTATTCACGTATATATAGTCACAATTCAAACATTAGTATTTACACAGTTTGTACAGACACCACTGAATTAAACAACTAGTCCATATAATCATTGGTATGTGGCACAGAACTAGCATATCCAGAGAATATACCACTGGTTCACGGTGATTTTATTATATACAGGCAGTATCGTGTCCTGTTATATTCCTGGACATTTCTCAGTTTGCCAGTGTCTCCGTTGGAGTGAGGTTTCTACTCACTCCGGTTTACTTGGGAGGGCTTCCTCGTTGACTTTTTCAGGATTGTCGACTCGGGCCAACTCCGCTTTCACCGTGACGTCGTCAGTTGAACTTGCGAGTCTTACCAGAGCGTGGAAGGTGAAGGAGTTGAATAAAAGTTTGTTTACACATCCGCGTGCCGTTTCCGTTACATTTCAGTGCTATCCGTGCTTTATCCATGGGCTATTCACACAATATGTCCGTGCGCCAGCCGGGCACAAAGGTCCCAAATGCCCTAGCTGTAAAGTTAAGTATGCAACAGCCCGTTTACCCTGAAAGTCTTACCCTAACCAATAAAAGTATGACCCTGTTTTATAAACTGCACCATAGTGTAACTTGTTAAGGTAAGATTGCTAACTTTCGGGTGGACTGATTTTTTTTACATCCATTACTGTTTCCAGCCAATGGTCTGGGTAGGTTTTTTATTCAAGTAATATATATTTGTACACTACCTATCGGCTTGCTAGGCTATCCATAGATTCATATGATTTACAATCTATCTTAAGACTAGGACAGACACAACACCCGGTCCCCGGCTAGTAATTCATCACTGTGAAAGGCTGAACATACATTTCACCAATGATACATTTTTCGGCCATGCGAGGAGTCAAACCCGGGACCCTTAGCTCAGTAGACAGACATGCTGGTGTCGGATAGAGTATACTGACTGTGTATCCTAAGCTATATAACTCTCTGGTGCAAATAGTAGCATTTTGAAAGAATAACATGTTCACTGTTTAATTTACTCAATTTATTTATTTATTTTCTACTTGCAGGATTATATCAATTATTGTATTTTTTTTCCATTTAAATTAACAACCTCTATAGGTTTCTCGTCGGTCATGTTTAAAACTATATAAAAATAAATTTATTTTAAAGACACAAATCACAACTAGCTAGATAGATTTAGCCCTGATTATTCAGTGTTTATCATGAAATAATATGTAAATACATTTTAAATTTTATGTAACCATTAATATGTACCCCAGGTTGAATACCATGTGGTTTAAAGCATCTATCTCGCGATAAACTATATTTTCGATGCTTTTCCCCTCCAGACAAATACGGGGTACATTTGCTGTAAGTTCAACTTTCATCATCCCCAAAATATTAGCGTAAATAGTACACATGTGCACTAATTACGCGGTATTAAAAATACCACGCTATATAAGTATAATTTTGTAATTTTTGTCTAACACATTAGATTAACACTTTAAGATGTGATCATACATGATCGAGGAGAATTTCGAACTTTTTGTGAGATAAGTAGGTTTTCCAATTTAATCAAGTTCAGGTTTTGGATTATCCGGTAAAGATATTGAATCGTAGGCCTTGTTTTCCGAGTATCACAAACGAAACGTATATTATACTATAGTAAATTATTTGGTTGGCAATTTGTAAGCCCCTGTTTGGGAACAAAAAAGACCAAACTGCTCCCTTTTTTTTATCCCATCTATGTGCGATGAGCGAACAACGTCTGGTTTTCATGCGTTTCCCAGCCTGAAATGGAGGAACAGCAAGAGTCTTTGACCTACCAGTCGCTCTGGATGCTGGGACTCTCATCATCATCATCATCATCTGTTAGCCCTGTTAACATCGCGTCGCTAGCAACAATTAGCGGGAGAGAAAACAGCAAGAATATTACAGTAAAATCTGGACCTTCTACCAAATATGTTCTTTATTTTTTGGTGAGGGAGAGGGATTCTACCTGTGATGGCTCATGGGGAAGTCCCCAACAGTAGATTGCAAGAAAAGTTTTAGAGAAGGTTTCCCTCTTGACGTATTAAGAAAGTTTTTTTAAAACATAACTGGTGTTGTAGGTGCTATCAATTTAATGACCACCCACTTCAGTGACCGAATGGTCTAAGGCGTCACTCTTATGTTAGGCTGTCCTGTTGAAGACGAAAAGATCGGGGCTCAAATCCCGGTCGGGTCTATTCAGGATGGTCTTTCCTAAGTTATTATATCCACCCAATTACGATTATTTTTTTAGATCTACTCCTAAACAATCTTAAATAAATCTCGGAAGTTAGGCAAATCCTTTACAATATTAGTAGGATCTTATAAGAGAAGCAGCCCCAATACAATCTTAGAGAGATCGTGGAAAAAAGGTAGTACCTATATAATCTTAAAGAAATATTTTAAGAGAAGCAAACCCTATACCATCTTATATAGCTCTTGGAAGATAGGTAATACCTAAACAGTCTAATCTTAGAGAGATATTGGAAGAGAGGAAACCCCTTTATAATATTAGAAAGACCTTAAAAGCGAAGCAACCTCTATACAATCTTAGAGAAATCTTAAAAGAGAGGCAGCCTCGATACAATATTAGAGAGATCTTGTAAAAGAGGCAGCCTCAAACCAATATTAGAAAGATCTTGTAGAAGTGGCAGTCCCAATACAATATTAGATCGATCTTGAAAGAGAGGCAGCCTCGATACAATATTAGAGAGATCTTGTAAAAGTGGCAGTCCCAATACAATATTAGATAGATCTTGAAAGAGAGGCAGCCTCGATACAATATTAGAGAGATCTTGTAAAAGTGGCAGTCCCAATACAATATTAGATAGATCTTGAAAGAGAGGTAGCCTCGATACAATATTAGAGAGATCTTGTAAAAGTGTCAGTCCCAATACAATATTAGATAGATCTTGAAAGAGAGGCAGCCTCGATACAATATTAGAGAGATCTTGTAAAAGTGGCAGTCCCAATACAATATTAGATAGATCTTGAAAGAGAGGTAGCCTCGATACAATATTAGAGAGATCTTGTAAAAGTGTCAGTCCCAATACAATATTAGATAGATCTTGAAAGAGAGGCAGCCTCGATACAATATTAGAGAGATCTTGTAAAAGTGGCAGTCCCAATACAATATTAGATAGATCTTGAAAGAGAGGTAGCCTCGATACAATATTAGAGAGATCTTGTAAAAGTGTCAGTCCCAATACAATATTAGATAGATCTTGAAAGAGAGGCAGCCTCGATACAATATTAGAGAGATCTTGTAAAAGTGGCAGTCCCAATACAATATTAGATAGATCTTGAAAGAGAGGTAGCCTCGATACAATATTAGAGAGATCTTGTAAAAGTGTCAGTCCCAATACAATATTAGATAGATCTTGAAAGAGAGGCAGCCTCGATACAATATTAGAGAGATCTTGTAAAAGTGGCAGTCCCAATACAATATTAGATAGATCTTGAAAGAGAGGTAGCCTCGATACAATATTAGAGAGATCTTGTAAAAGTGTCAGTCCCAATACAATATTAGATAGATCTTGAAAGAGAGGCAGCCTCGATACAATATTAGAGAGATCTTGTAAAAGTGGCAGTCCCAATACAATATTAGATAGATCTTGAAAGAGAGGTAGCCTCGATACAATATTAGAGAGATCTTGTAAAAGTGTCAGTCCCAATACAATATTAGATAGATCTTGAAAGAGAGGCAGCCTCGATACAATATTAGAGAGATCTTGTAAAAGTGGCAGTCCCAATACAATATTAGATAGATCTTGAAAGAGAGGTAGCCTCGATACAATATTAGAGAGATCTTGTAAAAGTGTCAGTCCCAATACAATATTAGATAGATCT
Source organism: Timema californicum (assembly GCA_902141385.1). Taxonomy (NCBI): domain Eukaryota; kingdom Metazoa; phylum Arthropoda; class Insecta; order Phasmatodea; family Timematidae; genus Timema; species Timema californicum. The sequence continues at coordinate 209,797 of CABFOW010000097.1, read as the reverse complement.
TGAAAGAGAGGCAGCCTCGATACAATATTAGAGAGATCTTGTAAAAGTGGCAGTCCCAATACAATATTAGATAGATCTTGAAAGAGAGGTAGCCTCGATACAATATTAGAGAGATCTTGTAAAAGTGTCAGTCCCAATACAATATTAGATAGATCTTGAAAGAGAGGCAGCCTCGATACAATATTAGAGAGATCTTGTAAAAGTGGCAGTCCCAATACAATATTAGATAGATCTTGAAAGAGAGGTAGCCTCAATACAATACTAGAGAGATCTTGTAAAAGAGGCAGTCCCAATACAATATTAGATAGATCTTGAAAGAGAGGCAGCCTTGATACAATATTAGAGAGATCTTGTAAAAGTGTCAGTCCCAATACAATATTAGATAGATCTTGAAAGAGAGGCAGCCTCGATACAATATTAGAGAGATCTTGTAAAAGAGGCAGTCCCAATACAATATTAGATAGATCTTGAAAGAGAGGTAGCCCTATAACATTTTAGAAGTATATTAGAATAGAGGCAGTCACTATGCGATCTTAGAAATATATTGGTAAAGAGGTAGTCCTTATAGAATCTTAGAAATATATTGGTAAAGAGGCAGTCCCTATACAATCTTAGAAATATATTGGTAAAAAGGCAGTCCCTATACAATCTTAGAAATATTTTGGTAAAGGGGCAGTCCCTATACAATCTTAGAAATATATTGGTAAAGAGGCTGTCCCTATACAATCTTAGAAATATATTGGTAAAGGGGCAGTCCCTATACAATCTTAGATTCATCTTTGAGAGGTAAGCTCAATATTATCTTAGTTGAGTGAAATAGAAACAACCTCAAATTAATCTCAGAAAGTCATTGGAATAAATATATCCCTTACACAAGCCGAGGTAAGATTTGTTCCCCAAACAAACCATTGTTGTTAACAAAGATAGAAGTGGTCTAGATCTAACATAATTTTAAAGAGGCTAGGACACTTTCCCTTTAAGTAACTACAGACATATTAGGATTAATGTCTTCACAGATCCTTATTGAAAATTTTAAATTGTGACCTAATTGTATTGACTTTTATGTATTTATATATCTTCAATAACAAAGAAACTTCAATTGTTACTTTCAATATAATAATATGTACTGTATATACAAGTAGTTTGTTAAACCATTATTTATGGCAATCAATATATAGCCTTTTTTTTTAGCACTGCGTCTGGGTTGTACGCTAATATATAGTTACACTTCACCTATGTATAAAATCTGCAGTCTCAATTTGATATTATTAAGACAGATGACTTCGCGGAGCTATAAGTTCAAACGGACAATAAATACGCTGGCATTCATTGATGTCCGTTGAGAACCCCTTTTGATTAATATATGCTAAATGCGTTACAGTGACGTTCAGCTGGTTAAAGCCTTGTTGGTCTGCAGGCGCTCTCATTCCGTAAAGTTCTAGACTCAAGGTTAAACTCGAGGTCTTGCTAGGAATATGTGAAGAAGTTAAGAGGGAAAAGGAATGCTAGCAGAGAATATCAAGACGAGAAGAGTTCATACTCGGGTTAGATTTTTTTCGCGAAAATTATTTAATGAGTTGAACACTGTCGTAAAAGAGTGATACTAAAAAAAATCACTCTTGGCACGCTAAAAAAAATATAATAGTAGGCAAAACAAAGATTTGTACTGTCGGGATTTGGTATTAAGAAACTTTTTTGAAAAATATATTTCTTTGGGTTAACATCCACAGCATTCCCACTTTGGTGGCCGCATGGTCTAAGGCGCTACTCTCGCAGTAGACTAGACTGCCAATGACGGGTAGATTGGGCTGCTAACATGGACTTAAAAATATGCAAATTAAGTAGCTAGGTTGAGGAGGTAGATTTTAAATAACTGCACCAGCACTCGCCTGAATAGAAGAGGGAACCCACACAGTATAGAATAAATAATAATTATCTTTGTAACATCCTTTTGGGATCGAGCCTTGCACTTCCGAGTCAAGAGTCAGGAGTTCTAACCACCACATCAGAAAGTAGGTAAATCAAACACATGTTCATTACAATATTAATTTGACATTAATTTACAAAACTTCAGTCCAATTTTCACAGGAAAAGCCTCACCTGAATCTATAAAAGTTACTATATAAACTTTCACGTATTTATACGTCGAATCAAGTGATATACATTTAATTTTAGGGGTAGGAATATTTAAATAATTAAGTGCGTTCACATTAGTGTGGAGGGTGGAAGGTAAAACCACATAAATAATTCACATGCGAAAAACCATCCCTGATGCGCCCGGCGGAGATTCAAACCTCAACCTCACTAGCAGTCCAATCGTGTGAGAGTGACGCCTCGGCTCATGTTACCACCGGTGTGGTTCTGTCTCGTACTTCTTAACACGCACCCATCTCTCACTGGCGCAGCTGTGGCCGAGCGCTGACACGCTGAATGGCTGAGAACTAGGCTCGATTCACATACAAGACTCCGGTCATTGCGTTATCCCAAAGAGTCGGGGAGAATGTGAACAGTCTTTTAATACGATTATTCACGATACAATTAGCATGCTAATGTACAACCCAATTTTCATAAAATTGACCTTCTCTGACAGTTAGAGAAGTTGCTAGATTTATTTTCACGTATTCATACGTCAATTCATGTGATCTGAAGCCGTCACTTTTGATACATTATCGATGCCTATAAAATAACACCATTAATATAGTAAAATTGTATCAACGTTTATGATGGAGGAGGGGGGGGGAATATTTGTATTTTCTAAAAGGCTCTTTCTACATAATTGTATCTCAAGAATCACACAGTTACTAAAACTACTTTCATATACGAATACATTGAAAAGTGAAACCTGTACATGTGAATCAAGCCTCGGACTTTTGTCTTAGCACGCCACTCAGCTATTCATCAGTCAATAAAATAATAAAAATTAAGCTTTACATTATGGATGTGGGCAAACAAAATTCTAAAGCTACCATCGTGCCACAATCGCACCGTGGAGCAATTATTGTTTATTGACTGACATTGCCTAAGAACCCACGGGGCCATTTTGAAATATTTTTCAACAGCGCTTTTCGTGGCTCTAGTGAACTCTTAAATATAAAATATAAAAAAATAAACCCAAACTAATGTCAACAAAAACAAGTGTTTAGTGTTTCTCACTTGATAATGACGTCACCGCGAAATATTAAGACAATATTGTTGGCCTTGAGTTCAAGTTAGGTTGGAGTGGGACTATATTACTTGAAGGGCATTTTGTTAGAGTTTATTCATCACTTCACACACCAAGAGATTAAAAAAGCAAGTTGTGAACTCAATAAAATCTGCAATATAATATGATATCGTTGTATAAGTAAATTAAAAATAAATGTAATTGAACTTAAAGAGTTAGTAACGACTTAACAGCACTTGTGTTCGACGTTTTATGGTTGATGTTCTCATGCGAGGATATTAACATACAGCAGGACTGAAACATTATTCTGATAAAAAAAACAGCTTTAAAATAGTAACTAAAATTTTAAATAAGTAAAAGCCCCACTTCGGTGGCCGCATGATCCAAGGCGCCACTCTCGCAATAGACTAGACTGCCGATGATTTGGATATACTTGTTCAATCTCGGTCGGATATACTGAGGGTATCGTTTCCTAAATTGCTCCCCACTCCCTCTACGTACACATGCGGGTGCACTTCCTCGTACTTAATCTATTAGCGTGATTAATACATAAGTGTTTAATCCGAATGGGTAGCGAAACGTGGTATTAAAAAATAAGCAAAAATAACTCCAAATCAGTACTATATTAGTACCATTTTATCTTTTAACAAAAAAATTTTAGCCCTTTATTTGAATAATTTGTTTGGGTTGTGCTTTGAATAATGTCAAGTCCTTTTCATAATCGATGACAATTATTGTTTGCTCATAAGTTGTGTGAGAACTGTTCACACACGTTTGGACTGCCAAACTTCGCACATATTTGGAGAGGAACTTTAAAGTGGAGCTGTAGAGGGCGCGAGAAAAGGTGTGTTTAGCAGTTTTTATATTAATATTTTCTAAATAAATAAATTAAATATTGTTCCACTACGAACATAGAGTTTAATTTTCTTCTCATAGTGACCTCAGCAGTTGTTGAATGTCTGTATAGGATATCCTGGAATTTAATGACCACTCTTTCTCTTCAGACAAAAAGTTTGTCATCTAATGTAGCTATGCAAGATATTCATGAACTGTTGATATCAACATGTTAATAAAACTAATAATAATAATAATATTAGCACCGCGTCTTACTACCCTTTCGGGTTATACGCTTTTAAGTATTAATTACGCTAATGGATTGGTGAATTGGGAAGGTTGAATTAGAGGAAGTGAACCCGCATTTGCGTGGAGGGAGAGTGGAAAGCCATTTAGGAAAAAAAACCTCAGTTCACCCGACCGAGATTCGAACCTCGATCTCCCCGTCCTCAGCAGTCGAACTCAACACGACAAGCGCGTTTGCCAACTACGCCACCTAGGCGGGTTAATAAAACTAAATTCTATGTTTTTGCTGAGGTAATATTTTATTTGTTTTGACCAAACAAATGCTTTGCTATAAAAACTGCAAAAACACTGGCCTTTCCTCGCATCCCTCTGATCCGTGTCTTAACAATATTTATATCTAATCCGTAGCGTGAAAAAAAATCGTTACACCGGTCTCACATGAAAGATTTCCCCAAACTATGAAAATATTTCAAGTATAATATTCCCGGATGATGTATTTTTACGACAGTTATAAACGGATGACTCGGGCAGAATTGTCTGTTAGTTCACCATAAGGTCCGTTAGAACTCTACGCTGAGGTTTAGAAACATCAAGGATCACTTTCGGAAGCATACCTGTCATTCTACGACAAGGTACCTGAGTGAGGCACTGATCCAGTGGCGCACCTATAGATGGCAAGCGGGGTATTAACCCCCCTCCACCCCCCAGACTATTTTTTTTTTACCTTGGGTGCTTGGACAAGAACCCCTCTCTCCTGAAATTTCATTCTGTCTACAGTATTGATTGTATGCCTCCCCTCAGCCTTTCCTTCAAAAAATAAATTTCCGAGTGTGCATTTGGTTCTTGGGAGTCTCAATTAATCCCGCCAAAGAGTAATGTTCTGAACATATCTGAATAAAAGAAACACCTTTTAGTTGTATGGTAGAGTGTGTTTTTTTCCCCTCAGGTATCTTTCGCGAAATGCTACAACCTGTACGATTAAAATCACGAGTGACCTAAAAGTGTCTGTAAATGATTATATTAATTTTTTGTCGTGCTTTCTCTTGTAGGGAACATCAGAACATCTTGAGGATGGAGGGGCGGTGATGTCTGGCGATATAATTCTTCTCCTTGGGGTCCATTCCGTCCCAGTGAGTCTGCAACAGTCTAATCTCCCAGTAAGAGGTCCAGTTTGGCCCGATACATAGGTCGTTCCTAATCTGGGGGTCACAAGGGTATCACGCTTCGTAAGAGTAGAGTAGCCTTCGCGAAATACATTCTAACACAATTATATCAACGTTCGTATTGATAAAAATTATATTACATAGAGAATCATAATTAGAGATGAGATGCTCGAATTCTCGATTGATTCATTGAAACGTTTGAATATTATAGTATTCGAGTGATTCGAGAATATTAAAAGTCTCAATAAAAGTAATTACCTCTAATACAGTACCTTGACTTAATTTACATTAATTTCAAGAAATTGATAGAATAAATCATGTGTAGTTGAAAAAAGAACAAAATCACAAAAAATAACAATATTGTATTAATATAATTTTACAAACCCTTTCCTTCACCTCTGACAAGACATCTTGTGAATGTGGGGAATGCCAGGCCTCCACCGTGTGTTCGGATTCCACATTAAACTGTAGGTGCTCCATTTCATCTCACAATCACCCTACCATTACACATTAGCGTAAGTGCGTATAGCCCGGACGGGTAGTAAGATGCGGTGCTGCTAATAATAATAATAATAAATTTTCTAATTTTGTTGTTGTTGTTTATGAATTCTTTTTTTTATAATTTATCACCAGGCCTTACACAACTTTTTTTTATTTCAATTTTAAATATCTTCACTAAAATTGTACATTTTAAAAAAAAGATTTGAAGGTTCAAATTTTGATTCGAGATTCGGAAGAAAGTTTTAAGATTCGGATCCGATAAATATAGGATTCGACCCATTCTGGAAAAAAAATACTTACGGGTAGTAAGACGCGATGCTAATAATAATTGGTATTGTCAATCTCAGTGGTCTTAGGGTTAAGTGCTCTCCTGAGGACCCGATGATCGTGGGTTCAAGCTCAGCTGAGGTCGACGGCATTTTTGAGAGATAAAAATCTGTACCCAACTTTTATTTTGTCGGTCTACCCCCAAATATAATTTATCTTCAAGTTTGTACTCCCAAAGTTGTTGGTGCAGAATGTAAGTTGTACATATTCTACGGTCTAGGGGTAAGGTGTCAGACTTCTATGCTGGCGGCCGGGGTTCAATCCTCGGTCCCGGCACAGATTTATTTGATTACCAAACTCTTCCTTCACCTCTGACAAGACATCTTGTGAATGTGTGGAATGACAGGTCTCCACCGTGGTTCGGATCCCACGTTAAACTGTAGGTCCTCCATTTCATCTCACAATCACCCTACCATTACACATTAGCGTAAGTGCGTATAACCCGAACGGGTAGTAAGACGCGGTGCTAATAATAATAATAATAATAATAATAATATATATTCTACAATCTACATCTAAAATAAATTAAATTAACTATATCTTTACTCAAATATTAAAATAAGTTTTTAATGATATATATATTTGTATATTTATTTACTTTTTACGTACCCCCTATTATTTATTCCCTTGAGGGTACGCGTATCCTAGGTTAAATACCACTGGTCTAGAGCATCCCTCTCGTGTTAAACTGTACTTCTGATTACGGGGAGATCGGGGTTCGAATCCCAGTTGGGTATGAGGATGCTTTTCCCTAAACGGTTTCCCACTCTCCTTCCACGCAAATGTAGCTAGGTTACGTGACGGTGTTAAAAAAATAATTAAAGACCTTACTATCCACTCTGGTGAACACGTGGACAAAGCCATCAGTCTCATCTTGTCTGTTTTTTACCGGTGACCGAAGAGTTAGGGAGTTCGAATCCCAGTCGGCTGTAATGAGCTGTGCTTTTTTTTTCTCAATAATGTTTTACCCCTCAGCCTTCTAGCAAATACTGATACACTTACTCTTGAATGTATTGCCTCATCCTCATCTCTTCTAGTGTTCATATATCGGATGTCTCGGATTGATAGTGTGACGCGGAGAATGAAAAGAAATGGTCGACTGTTCGGGAGCAGTGGAAGCTTATTGTGGTGTGGTTGAATATTTACCAGTCAGGGCCGTCGCCTAAGGCGCGAGGTTCCTAAGGGTGTATTCCGACAAAATGAAATTTGTCTTATAACTTATTTGTCAGTAAAATATTAGATAAGCATCTTCTAAAAGCCATCATTGTTATATCTAGAAATAATACTTTCTATCTCCTTAATCTAAAAATGAAGATACTTCTTATTTTATTGAGTTATTTAACGTCCATTTTCTAAACAGGTTCATTATATCAGCACACGAGAATTTCTATGAGCTAGAGTGAAGAGGCCAGGGGCTGGGCGAACCAGGTGGCTGCCCGGGGCGTCGGCTTAAGGGAGGCGCCAAATAGACTACCAACTTTACCTAAAGTAATCCCGGCAAAGATTTATCTGATTACCAAACCCTTCCTTCACCTCTGACAATACCTCTTGTGAATGTGAGGAATGCCCAGGCCTCCACCGTGGTTCGGATTCCACGTTAAACTGTAGGTCCTCCATTTCATCTCGCAATCACCCAACCATTACACATTAGCGTAAGTGCGTATAACCCGAACGGGTAGTAAGACGTGGTGCTAATCATAATAATAATAATAATAATAATAATACCTAAAGTAACCTGAGTCTGTTAAATTATGTTAAAATTGGGGACTATTTTCATATTGATTACTATCCCCGGCTTATACAGGGGGCGCAAAAAAGCAATCCCACCTGGGTGCAAAATTTACCTCAGGCCATCCCTGAAAGGGACGTATCAATTTTAACGGGAAAGGTATTTTCACATATATTCCAGGGTTCATTTACATGCCACAATTGACATGGGACCGACGTCTTTACTTCCCCTCCAAAAGAAATTGTGATACGGATTCTTATCGCTCAAGAAAAATCCATCGAACTCATCTGGGTTTGAACCCATCAACAAGGGGTGGGTTCTGAGGCGAGTACTTTACCCCAAAACTACCGAAATCGACTGACATTTACTTAAAACATGTATGATTTGTAAAACAAAATAATATACATTGTCGCAGAAACATGACGGAAAATAAAAGAGCATCATTCTCCCCAATGAGCACAAATGAATTAATATGCACTTTTACAGGAACATATTGAGGTAAAAAGTAACATCCTTAGAGCGGATTTTGACAAAAAACTATTTTTAAAATCTATTTGACCTTCAATAAACTACCCTTAGTCTTACCATAGCTTGTACAAGCCAGCGTCCTGATGGAAGCGATTCCGGAAGGACTTTTGTACAGGGCTTCTTTCGGGCGAAAGTCCTGCTGGCGGTACGCAGCTATTTCTCATTCCGTCCAAATAATTTTCCTTACGGCAATACGTAGTCCTTCTGGCAGTACCGAGTATATGTGGTATGTACCATTTGTTTCGAAAATAAATCAAGTGGGTATTAAAAAAAAGTTGTTTTTAATCACACATTTAAAAATCATATCGTTTTATGAAAAATAATACCAAATGGCACATCAGAAACAAAAAAAATTAAAAATCCACTTAAATAAAAATTAAATAAACACAAAAAAACACTATTTATGAATAAAGAGGTACACAGGACTTATTATTGTGTAGCTTTCATAATTTTAAAAAAATAGAAAACTATTTATCTAATAATTGGAATTTCATGTTGTACCTGGTATGAGAAGCAGTCACGGTTACATTGATATGGTCAGATATGGCTTTAAAAATACCACAACACTTATGCTACATTCCATCGATCACCAAAATTGCCCTTACTACACGCGTTTTCACTGCCAGGAGCATTGGACAAAGTGAATCCTGTCGGCTAACCGCTAATCTTTGCGTCATTTCTAGAGGAACAGGCGTTCACGGTAGGAGTTTACCTGGGAAAGGACTTTTTTCCCTACCATAAATCTATTATATAGTAGGATATTGGTAAGAAAAAAGACCTTTCAAAGGTAAACTCCTACCGTGAATGAAGTATACGGACACCGTTCTTAAATTCGCTGAAAGAGAATTTTCCACGCTTTACAAGGGTATATAGCCCTGCTCTGCTAGCAGGACAGAACGTTATTATATTTGCGGTAGAAAAAATTCCTACCGGTAGCATGTTTTGTCCTACCGGTAGAACACTGTACAAGCTATCACTTAGGGATGGATATCTATTTCCAAAAAACTCCTCGGGGGAATCTTATGAAAACTCTAAATAACAAGACTTAGTCCTACCGGTAAAATGGTTTCTGTTCCATACCACGATACAGACACAGACGGAATCGTGAAAAATCACTTTTTCGGGTTCAGTGGGTCATGAAACGTAAATATCAATAAAAATTTCTAATTAGATTTTTTTTTTACAATCGCAATATTTCCTCTACCTGAGGCGTCACGAAAAGGTAAAAATGGTCAAGTCAGAAAATTGGTCGATGCAATTTAATTTGGCGGAACGTTGAAGACACGTGATAAAACATTTAGAAAAAAAATACTACTTCGAAGTATAATTTAGATAGTTCTTGAGAGAATTCATACGTTTGGTAATTTTCAATAATCTGTTGTGGTTGAACTCTCGAAGTTGATAGATGTTGACTATAAGGTTACGGTTCAGATCCCAATCGGGTGAAATTAGGGTTATTCTCCATATGCTATTTATGTGGTTTACCGATCTTCTCTCCCTGCTGAACAAGGTGTACTTCTTCTAAACTATCTTTCTCGTGTTTAGTTCTTAAATTGATCCGTTTATAGTTATGGTACTAAAAGCCCAAGAAATGAACTAGAACAGGGATCCCCAAACTGTTAGAGTCATGTGTCCCATTCGGGGCCATGGCCTAACCAACGTATCCTTCCAGGTTTTCATTTTTTTTAAACTATACAAATACCTGTTATCTTGTAAAATATAAAAAAATACCTCCAAATTTTAACTTTCGTTTTACTGGTAAGCTAAACAAAGCCGTGGCAGACGTCCATCACGTTATGTTAACATCTGCATTATTACATATTATAAGTCAAACTATAAAAATATATAGGTCGCGTATCTTTGGGGGTACTCATACCACAATTTGGGAAACACTGGGATAGAAGATCAGTGAAAAGCCACCGACAGCTGCCCAGATTTACATTGGTTATTCCAAATTTAATAGCACACAGAATGCAAGCTCTTTCTTTCTTTTTCTATAACATCGCATCTTACTATCCGTTCGGGCTATACGCCTATGTACTAATTATGCGAATAGTTTAGGAATGAGTAAAGTTGAATTTAAAGGAATTGTACACGCATTTGCGTGGAAAGAGTGAGTTGGAAACTATAAAGGGAAAACAACCCTCTGTAGGCTTACACCCGACCGGGATCGAACCCCGATCTCTCCGTCTTCAGCAGTCTAGTCTATTTCCAATGCAATGCCCACTTCAGTTCAACTTACACTGACCTCTTTTCTATAATTTTATTTTTTCGCATCGCGTCTTAAAACTCGTGAAGGCTATTCGCATTTAATTAGGTTAGTGGGGTAGGAATGAATGAATCAGAATTTGGAGTAAATGTACCCAGATTTATGTAGAAAAAGAATTAGAAACAATTTAGGGAAAACCTACCTCGGTTTACCCAGTCGTGATTCGAACACAAACCTCTCAGTCACAGGTGATTCAGTGTATTACGGAACAGAGAAGCCTCAGTTCGTGCTACCCCGGATACGTCTACGGGTCTCATATGTTCCTGAAAGGAAGTGTAAATGATCTGTGAATGAACGTCTTCCAGTTTGCGCGATAAAGTATTTCTTCCCGTTGTTAAATGTGTGGAACATATAAAGTTGTCGTCGAGTGTTTTTTTGTTTTGTTTTTTTTCGCTTCTACTCAATCTCTCGCCGTGTTTGTGCGTCACATGTGCAATGTGCGTCCACCCCTCCTCTTCCCCCACAACGAGGATTGATGGTCGGAGCACCAAGAGGATCCACCAGTGAGGACCCGCGAACAGAGCGCGGTGGTCGCTTAATCTACGTCTTTGAGTGACGTCGACTCGCCCGTCGTCCTTCCTAGAGTTCCTGATAAACAGTTCCTTTCCGCAGCATGTGGAGGTCGAACCCGGCGCTGGCTGGGGCCCTCCTGCTCCTACTACTGCTGTTGAGCCCTGCCGCTGAAGCCAAGAGGGTACCACGGAGGAGGCCGAGACCTCAAGCGCAGCAGCCTGATGCCCCGGGGGCTGGCACTGACGATTTCAACTATGAGGAAGGGTATGACGAGTACCCGGACTATTACGAGGAGCTCGAGTTCGGTGAGTTGGATAAAAGATGCAACGGAAACCGTTGGTTTCGGAGGACCGATTTTATGTTCAAATGGCCGCACCAATTTTTAAAGTAATATGTCGTGCAATGATTTATCTTCCTCCTTCAACCGCCAAGGCAACACTGTAAGGCTCCCTCTCAAAATACCTGTCTCACCGTTGATTAGTTGGATTGTTAGATAACATCGGTTGGCAACCTGCGTCCCACAAGCCGGATCCGGACCGCCGGCTGATTTTATCTAGTCTGCAAAAGATTTACAATCAAACAATTATTGTATTCATAAAAATAGGTGAAAAAACGGATTAATATATGAGAGATATAAGGTTGAAATTTTATGCTTGATGTTTTTTTAAAACCAGCCCCACCAACTTTATTTTTTAACCTAATAGGCTATAAAAAATATCTTATCACTGAGATATACAATGACGGTCAAACCAGAAAACGCATCGTCGTGTGTAGTTTTGTTTTTTTTGCGGTTATTCATTAGATTGCAGCGAAATCGGGATCAATTTTCTCAATTTAAAAAAGAAAGATGAGTAACATTTGTTGCATTTTTAAAATCTTGATAAAACTATTTCACAGGTTTCAATTTCATGGTTTTTGTAAAGGAAACTACAGAAAACCGCACCACGATCAGACCTTCTGGTTCGAGCTCTATTATCTCCTTAAGTTAGGTGCTAACCGTGGGGCGAGATGGGTTCCTAGGGCGGACATGTAGGAAACTCCAGCAAAGGTGTTTTTTTCATGGGTTTTTTGGCGAAAATAAATCAAATATTGCTTCAGTGTAAACATAGAGTTTAAATTTCTTCACATGATGATATCAACAGTTGTTGAATATATTTCATAAGCATAGCGGCATTAGATGAGAAACCTTTTCAAATGAATAGAAAAAATTGTAATTAAATTACAGGACACCCTTGACGGATTTTCAATAACTGTTGAGATCACCACGTAAAGAAAGCTTAGAACTATGTTCCTACTGAAGCAATATTTTATTTTATTTGGCAAAAAAAAAAAAAAGTTTTTGCTATAAAAATTACAAAAACTGGCCTTTTTTTTTTGCGTTCCCTTCACTTTCACTATAATAGCAGATAACACATAACTAAGGTAGGTAAATCAGCTTGAACCAGATGTCGAATCTTAGTAAAGTAACCTCTAGTTATCATTATAAAACCGTGTAATTGAAGCCAGTGAGAGAATTTTAGCATATTTTAAAAAAATACAACAAAATTGAAGAAGAATTATTTTAATATGAGGAGACATTTTCCCTGATAAAAAGTGTGCGTTATGATCATATCGAAATATTGCACACAACCTGGCCCGTGGTATCAAGGGGGAACAATAGTTATAAATAAATCCAACTTAATTTTAACTATACATATTGGTTGAAAAAAATAATCTTAAGAGCCCATCTCACAGCCGATTAACCCGTTTGTTAGATACACGATAGTGGTCGAATCAGTAATCGTATCGAAGTGCCATTTTCTGCATCCTTCATTTGACAACAGCTAACTTGGGATAAATAAAATAGTTTCTTAGTTTTAAAATATATTTTTATGTTTGCAGTTTACTTTTTTCTCGTTCCTTTAGAGAAAGAAGTATTGTGATCATAAAAATAAATAAATCGAACTCGAGATTTTGACAAATATCGACGTTTAATGAAACCCCAGAAACTGGAAAAGTTTTTTCCGCGATGCCGTTTATCCTCTCTGTCTGTATGTCTGTCGGTCTTGGACCATAATCAAAACTATTTTGCCAAATATCTGCTATAAAATGTGTGGTTTGCGAATGAATAGTTTGAATCTAGCGATTCGTTCAATTGAGCTAGTTTAACTTCTCGAAATACTGTAATCTAGTTCGAAATTAACTACAAGATGATATAATAATAAACAAAAGTGATTCTTTGGCCAATTTGGTTACAGAATGAAGTGACAATTTCTTTTTTTTAAGCCGGAATTACACGAGTAGTTACTATGGAAGGCGTGTGTAGGCAAAAAGGTAGTTAATTGTTTGACATTCCTGGTCAGAAAATAAATTAACATTAAGATTATTATAGGGAAGGACCTGTAGGAAAATACAAACACATACGTTTCGCAGTCAACATGAATACAATTTAACTTTAATTTTAGTATAATTTCATAGAACTCCTTTGAAAGTGACAATTGTAAATCACATTACCTTATGTATAAAGTTATACAAATTGATTGACTAACGTTTATAACTTAAAAAATATTTACTTTCTATCTAAATAGACCTGTATATGATCAGTTGGCGCGAATACAGTCAAGTTTAAAAGCGTGTACGCCCGACACATAGGCAACCTGCTAGTACGAGTCTGAGCACTGCACCACAAACCTTCGCGTCGTGAGGTCGGGCTTTGGGCCGTAAAATCTTGTTCGGTGCTTACTTTAGGAATTTTAAGATGTAATTAAACCTTTGAATCTAATTATAAACACTGTATTACCTTTATTTACAAATACAGTTCACTGGCAATGCCATTTGGGGAGGCGTTTTCATGATATCTTCCTTCGTAACTTAATGTAAATATTTAATTAAAAGCATGCGTATTATAAAACATTATTCTGTATTTCCATCTTGGTTAAATTTTTTAAGGAGTAATAGGCCTTACCACATCCCCCAATATTAAAAAAAATACATTTTAAAATAACCATTTTAAGCACCACCTCTTACTACCCGCTCGGGCTATATACCTGTTTACTAATTACGCTAATTTATTGGGGACGAGCTAGACTGAGTTTAGAGGAAGTTTGGCCGCATTTTAGCGGAGGGGGAGTGAAAAATTATGTAAAGAAAACAATCTCAGTACATCTGAACGGGATTCGAACCCTGATATTCCCGTTATCAGCAATCTAGTCTATTGCGAGAGTGATGCCTTAGACCAGGTGGCCACTGAAGCGGGTATTTTTAAAATTATTATTAAAGACAGTTCCATTCTTCTTTTTTTAAATACTTTCTTTATTTATTCGTAAAAGTGATATTTTGGTAAATTCTTTCATTAATATTGTGGGAACTGCTACACTTTTTTTTTACTAACTATACACAGTAATAAGTAATATTAAATAGGGGAATCTGAGCAAACCCTCGCATATTTTGGCTCCATTTACCAGAAATCTGTATTAGTAACAGTAAAGACAAAGATGTTAAGCTTCCTATAAACAATAAAAGCTATTTTAAAAACATTTTTTTAAGTAGTGAATGTAGCATTATGACCTTTGACATCTAATGAGCCCATTGCAATAACTCCTGTACTCGTACGGTGACATATTTTACTTAACGATTACGATATGACTCCCTGGTGATATTGATCAAAGTATTTGAAGTAAAGTGTGTGCAATAAAAAACAAATTTAATCGATATTTAATATAAAAATAAATCTGTAAATTATTTGATTTGTTATAACTTCGCGAGGAAAATGCTGTGTTTATTTTGGCTTGCGAATTGTATCTTTATTTTATTCGTGTATTAAACACCAAGGATAGTAGAGGATCGATCTAAAAAGCAAAATTAGTAAAATTAGAGTAGTAGAAGTACACCCATATTAAAAGTGAAAAGAGAAGGAGTAGACCACAGTTAAAATTCACTTTAGGGTGATATTACAATAGACTAGACTGCCGATGACGGGGAGATTGAGGTTCGATTCTCTGTCGGATGTACAGAGGGTGAGTTTTTTCAAAATGGTTTTCCACTATCAAGCCACGCAAATTCTAGTGCATTTCATCTAAATATAACCTTCATAATCCCTAAAAACCATAAACGTATAACCCGACAGGATATTAAGATGTGCTAAAAAAAACCTTACGGTAACCCACACCGAATGCATTCGGCCAAGATCCGAAATCCAACATTATGAATTCGTTGACCATTCTATGGTGATCTCGACACCTTAGAGGGGATTGATTCTATCTGGATAGTCACCCTCAAAATTTGCATACCAAGTGATTTGACCAGGTGCTCCATAAATAATCCCGTATTTATGTTTATAATAAAACTCCAGGGTATCAGCCCACAATCGAACCATACCAACCGAGAGGTCACCATCTGTTGGCGAAGATAGTTCCAACTTACGCGGATAGAGGGTGTCATGGGGTCAGAACAACGAGCCCTCCTGCCGTTAATCTCAGTTTTCTAGACCAAAGCCTTTACTGTTTTCTCATTTGTCCTTAAGAGGCTGAGTTGACCCCTTATTTATGTTTATAATGTTATTACTAGTATAATTTTTATCTACAGAATAATGGGGGTTCCCAGTATATAAACTACAAGTCAATTACTTGTATTGGGGTTGGGAGGTGGGGGGGGGGGATTATACCTTTGAACTTGATGCCTACAGTCCAATTTTCGTAGGAAGAGTTGGAAAAGTTACTAGATCTAATTTCATAAATTCTTACGTCAAGTTATCTGATATGTAGCTGTCTCATTTTATGGATATTATCAATACCTTAAAAATAATACAATGTCATCAGTATTGGCAACATACAAATAGGCCTATGTTTGTATTATCTAAAAAATCGTTTGTGTGAAAATTGGACTGTAGTAGTACACATGGCTGTGACCTTCCCGACACTGCTGAAAGAGATACTGATTGAAATGTGGTTTGTTTGTTTGTTTGTAGGCAAAACAAGCACCTCCACAAGTACAACGACAACCACAACTACCACAACCCCACCACCACCGCCGCCACCACCAATAGAGGTACAACCTATTGGCCAGGTCGCTCCAGGTATGGTACATTGGAGGAGAGTTCGAAATAAATACAGTTTGTTCAGATCTATTGTTGTCTATAAAGTGCTTGTTCCAATATTTTGCGACACTTTTAGAAAATTATATCAGCTCATTTAAATAACTTTTGAGAGTTTTAGTAAAATATCTGACGTTGGAAAGATTTAGAGCCTTGGGCCTTTGATCAGGGTTGCCTAAAGAAATTGAGGGGGATGGGAAAGGGGAATTTTGAGGGCCCCCTTTTACACGAAACAATAACAACAAATTTTTTGCATGATTTATTTTTACTAATATCATATTTAAACTGTGCACACGAGAAATAATATAAAATAATTTTTCAATGATCAAGTGTTTTTATAATGATAACGGGTTATTAAAAAACACAAGTTCAGAAAATCTGTTAAGAAACACACACATTGCTTTTAATGAACTTGTTTTGTTGTTACGGCAAGACTCGCGTATGTAAAAAAAGAGATTTTTAAATTATTGGGGACAAACTACCCCCTTTTTAAAATCATACCTCATTTTCTGGTTTATCCTGCCTTTTATTTAGAATTCCATTAAGCTTACTGATTGAGTTATCTAAATTCTCGTGCATATGCAAGAAATATTCGACTTAAAAATCTATAGGAAATTGTATAGCTCAGTTGTTATAACAGTGTTAAAAGTTCGGGGTTCAAATCCTTGTTAGACACAAATTTAAAACATAGGTTACATATACCACATTTTAAAATGTTTCATTGCTGTGCACCGCCCTACTTATCTCTGGAATGAGCCTTCGGGATTAAATCCCCAAATAGCTTTTTTGTCTTTTTTTTCCCCCATCCTGTATAATTAGATGAGTGTGGTCGTAATTTATTCAAATTCATCCACTTCATTCTGTTCACTAAAATAAAGTAGTTTAAACCGCTAATAGTCTGTAAACAGCTACAATCTAGTTTAGTATTTATACAAATATAATGACAATTTTTTACTGGAAGAAATACAATTTTCACCAATAATACGGTTAAAGTCCCTGCAGTCGCTTTGACCCGCAACACAAGTCTTCGACGTGAGCGATAATTTTGATTCTTAAAGGAGAGTTATTGAATATTATTATTGATGGCACGCTACATAATATAACGTATTCTAGGTTTGCCTACCGTTTATTATAATTATTACAAGTATAGCTTTTATGTAAAATTCACCCGTGGACACTTTGAGACCTAAATGCGGTCCTTGGGGGAGTTACTTGGATCACAAGCACTCCCAAGGTGGGCGTGCAACAATTGGAAAATAAGGTTAAAACTCGACAAAGAATTGAAAACATTTTCTATTTCAATCCCTTACTAAATATAATTACCTCTTAAAGCGAAAAGAGGTTTTCCTTATAGAGATATATTTTTCCCAAGTAAATAAGATAATTTTTATCGCGTTTATCGCGGATTAACCCCTCCCCCCTTCAATCATCCTCTCTACCACCCTCTCGGCTATCATTGCAGCCACGTGCAAATCCACAGAGTTTTCAAATCTTGACTCTCATCGAAACTAAACGGTATTGTCGACTTTAAGTGCAAAGCGATCTGTCAAAATCCAACCCAATATTCAAAAACCGATCAAAACAAAACAGTGCCAACCATAAAATAGATTTTGTAATATTTTTTTTATTGCCGCGTCTTACTACCTGTCCAGGTTACGCGCATGATATCTACTTTAATGGGGTGACGACGAGAAATAAAGCATGCTAGAGGTGATCTACCCGCATTTGCGTGGAAGGAAAGTAGGAAATATTTTAGGAGGGGGGAGGAGGGGACACCATCAGGAGACCTAACTGGGATTCGTACACCGATCTTCCCGTCATCAGCGGGCCAGTCTACACAAGACTGACGGACTACCTAGACAATTGGCCACCGAAGCATGTGATGCTGCCAGTGCTACATTGATTTTTGTATAGATAAAGAGGTGACTAGAAAACAAATATATATATTTTATAAATCTCTTCTAATATAAAATGGGTTTGGGGTGTAACGAACTTTGAAGAGCTACCAAGGGAGACGTTAAATAAATAAATGGTTGGGAGCCACTAATCTAGATGAACCATCATTTAGTGATTTCTTCCTTCTATACAGGATGTTCCCGGGTTAGACAGCTAAGCTTTGGGGAGTTGTAGTGGATAAAAAAGATAATTCAAAATGTATTTTTGGAGATTTGCTCGTTTTGGCTTCCTTTTTTCGCAAACAGCAAAAAACTAAATAAAAACAAAATAGGTAGGGATTTAATAAGATATTTTATTTATTTATTTTATTCAAATTGATGGCTTCCAGCAAGGAGACAAGCAATGCACCTATCAGTGATAAAATGAGTGGCTGACCAACATTGTGCGATTGTTGTTTCTTCACACGCTTGCCTTATCCTTTGTCGGAATGATTGAAGGTCATTAACAGGCACTTCATCCATATTTTGCTTGAGAGTTTCCCATACAAAAAACACCTAATGGCGCTAAATCAGCTGAAAGCAGAAGCCAAGCCACAGGCCCACATCTTCCAGGAACAGTGGCGGCTAGTGTATAGGCACTGCGGAACTGCAGCACCCCCTATTTCCACTTGATATTATCGATAAAATTTAATATAATGAGTCCTTTTTTATTTAATTCATTCTTTATTTTTGTAGTACAATATATATTCCTTAAGCTTAATGTCAGTACTTCAGTAGCCATCCCCCAGTTTATGAAAAATATACAAAACATCTTTGTATGGAACTGTTCGCTTCACAGTGCCAGTGGCGTGGTGTTTTAGTGTTGTGCGCATGCGTACATAGGAGGGAATGGGGAAGAAGGCGGGACTGCCAGGTATATAGAGTACTGTTGCTCTCGCAGTGCCGACTCTGGCGTGATGGTGGAAGAAAGTTTTTTTACTCAGCATGTGTTGTGCTTAAAAACCGTGTACAATATTCTTGAATGTGATAAAGTATAGAAGAGTGTAGAGTTAATTATTATTCTGCTTCCAACTATTCTATTTGATTCTTTTTTTTTCGTTTTTTTTATTTAACAGAAAGACTAAATCCGCTTGCAGTACTTTCAATGGAAAAAAAAAATCCTCAATTGTCATCCAGAGATCAAGGAGAAAATTATTGAACTTTTTGCGCAAATTAAAACATGAAGAATGGATTTCATTTTCAAATGAATCGATCAAGCTTGAACGGTAACAATTTAAGTTAAAGTAAAAGAGTTTTTTTTGTTAAGATTTTATGAAGTTCCTGAATAAATTTTCTTTTTATACATGTTTTTTTTTCCTTTTACACAATTTAAAACAAATTCTAAAAATTTTCTGGAGCAGCACCCCCACTAATTTTAGCTACGAGCCGCCACTGTCCAGGAAAATTAATATTAAGCCATTACTGAGGACCTTTGCAGAAAAAACGTGTTTTTATTTAGTTTTTTGCTGTTTGCGCGAAAAGTAAGCTAAAATGAGCAAACCTTCAAAATACATTTTGAGTTAGTCTTTTGAACCACAACCACTTCCCAAAGCTTAGCCGTTTAATCCGGAAATATACTGTATATATTCGCCTTGTGTACAAACTGTTGGTGTTTGCTAAAGCTACCTGTGCTCATATTGACAGTCGATGTTCCTGAAACCACACTACCTCCGGAACCAGTGGAACCCTCCCCTCAACCACCCTCAAGGGCTGTGAGTCCTCCGCAGCCGGACTCCAGAGTGGGACCAGATAGGAAAGGTCAGTGACACCACTATACACGATTGAAGAACCTTTTCAAAATGGTTCCAGTATACCCCTCTCCTATTGTACAATAATCGTCTTATTAGAGCCCGTACACATTGTTGCATTTTATTATAATTACACTCTCGAAAGTAGGAACAACGAGGACTGTTATATCACTTCTTATTGTTGTGCTGATATCATTAACAGGAAATGATATTCATCCCAATTTTTTGAAACCTTAGATAAATAACCATTCTTTATTTTTTGTCAAAAAGTTGAGAAAGAATAAGATTAGAATACAAGGTATTTATTACCTTAGAACAGCTAATGAAATGGCTTGTAGAGATAAATTCACAATGTATAAAACAATAATGGAAAAATAAATCGTTGTGAACATCTCAAATTACGAGAATCTGGCAACAATAAGACCTGTATGTAGTACGCATTCGTGTGAGGTTAGCAAGGAACAAATCATGAAATGAAATAATTGTATTAAGCTATGATTACTAAGTAAAGACGGGTTTTATTATTTTAATCCATAAAAATCCTGTCGTGTGCGAGGATTATAGACAGCCTTACGAAGTTAAAGCATGCTGCCTGCACCCGAAAAGCATGCCAGATGTTAGATTAGATCGTGCCGAGTAAAGGTGAATTCACACGTTCGCTAAAATTTGAAAGCAGTTTATTAAGTCAGCACCGCTTAGTTGTGCAGCTGTTCACAAGCTCGCGGAGAGTTGGGAATCTGTTTACCCACGATGCATTGAAACATCAAACATTAAAAAAAAACAATCAGGGCAAGTTACTGTATTTAAAATAAAATTAGATGTTTTACTTACTGCCTAGGTTTGATTTTGTTATCCAATAAACTGTCGTTTTTCATCATCACTTTTGAGATACGCCATCTTGAGAATGTACTGTGTTTATAAAGAACGCATGTTTGAAAATTTGCGCATGCGCTGATCGGATCTTCTTGGCTGGTTTTATGTAAACGCGCTGGAAAAATTGAAATTATCTCTACTCGAGCAGTGCGGGATACGCTGGCCAAGCGGACTTCTTTTGATTGGATTAGAGCTGTCACGTGACCAAATCTCGGCACTGTTCTGGTTTACAGATAATGTGTGAATCCAAAAGTAAGCGCGGCATATTGCACGCGTTTAATGGCCTGTTAGCACGAGTGATTTTATCAGTGTGACTGAGCAGCAACGCTGCTAACGCCTATAGCAACGTTGTTGTCGCGCCCCCGTGTTTTCTTATAAGATTTCAGTAATAAGATTGACTTCAACGACAAATTACTTTCACTTGTTTTATTAAAACCTAGCATCACCGGTATTGAGTTCAACCTCTATTTTCAACGATACTAAAAATAGGACACTTTTTATACGTTATTTAGTAAAATAAAGATAAAAAATCCTTTTCAAATATTTTCACACGTTAGTGGAATCCTTTGGCGAATTATTTACAGCATACTCATGAATCACAGACTGCTGGTAAGCGGTAGCATCTCTCTCTCACCAAAAAAACAACCCTGTGCATACGGGCGATCGTGCGCAACTGCCGCGCTGCTAGCTCAGTCACGCACGCTCATCTAAACACGACCATTGAAAACAATGTACAGTATCTAGGCTGGTAGCGCTACTAGAAATCGCGCGACTGGTTGTGAGTACAAGCGACTGTGCGTGACTACCGTGCTGCTAGTTCAGCCGTGCGGGCTCGTGGTAACACGGCCGTTTAAAACAACGTGTCGCCAAGCGGCACTGTTAGAATCGCTCGTGGAAATGGGCTCTAAAATATCGTTTCTTGCGTCAATGATCGTGCATGAACACAACGTACTGCTCTCTCTGTCGCTAGTCTCGTGTTTAAAGTAGCGACTTTTCAGGTGAGCTGTGAGCGAGTGAGCTTGTGTTGTGTCTTACAGAGCCCTTCTCGTGCACGTTCGAAGGACGTCAGTATGCCAACTTAGAGGAATGGGAACCGGACGCTTGTACGTCATGCCAGTGCCTGAGGGGGCAGGTGGAGTGCTCGCAGCAGCAACCCTGTTCTTCAGGTCGAGACACAGAATTTGCAACTTAATTATGTTTCTTAACAGCATGTCGCCTTGGTTTGAGGAGTGCTACTTAGATGGATGTAATATGCTGGCTGCTAGATATAAGTTTGATAGTTTGAGCTTTTTTTTCCCCTTAGAGTGACATGACATATCACCTGTTTTTGTGATTCACAGCTCTCACTAGACTCTCTTTTCATTTAAATTGTTGATGACAAAATGATCAGATTTTAAATTTCATCCTGCTATTCTGATTGGTTTCTCACATTAAACTTTCAATGTGATGTTTCTACTCTTTCTTCATGCTAATGCTGGATAATTTTCTCAATTCTTTCCTCCTCATTGTTATCTTCTAAGATTACATAGTTAGCAACCTTTGTGTCAAATACATGTTTTTTAGCAATCCGTCTTACTACCCATTTATGTTATATGTGTATGTAATAATTATCCTAATGGATTAAATAAGAGGAAAGTTGAATTTAGATTAAGTATACCCGCATTTGTGTGGAAAAAGAGTGGGGAGCCATTTAGGGAAAACTACCCTAAGTAGAGCCGACAGAGATTGAACCATCTTCCCGTCATCATTAGTCTAGTTTATTTCAAGAGTAGTGCCTTTGACCATGCGACCATCGAAGCGGGTAAAAACAAATGTATTAATAAAACAAGATGAGAAAGGTGTATTTAAATGAAATGCACCTACATCCCCTCAGAAAGATGAAGGGTACCAGTAAGCCAAGTTGAAAATAACAACAGAATTGTATCACAATAAAATAATAGGGGTGAGGAGGGCTACTTAAGGAGATGTACCCACATTAGCATGGAGATAGGATGGCAAAATCAAGGAAGGAAATTGTATTTAAATAAAAAGAATACAACTGGCTGGGATTGGAAACCTACTCCAACCTCCAAGCTCTGATCTGAGAACTCCAATCACACAGCTTTGGCACTGAGATAGGCCTGCTGGTCATATTTTACACTTTAGTGTCAGTGTTGCTTATTAGCGACTTAAACTTTGGTACAAGATGAATAAGATGAGAAGCGTGAGTTAAAGAAATGAATCTGCATTTACACTAATAAAGTATGTGCGATAAATACCCCCTCCAAACCTAACAACAGTTCACCTTGCCAGGTATTGAGCATCAGCCTCTTGGGTCAAAAGTCAAACTCACCAGTCGCTGGTGCATACCTAATTCTTGTAGTGTAATCTGCACTAATAACTAAAACGATATTTCTTATCCAACACAAGGAACACGATAGTAACACTAATCATTTCAAAATAATTTCAAGATTGTTCATTTTTTAATTATTTGTATCCAATGTAAAAAAAAATTCTTTTTGAAGCCTGTAGGGAGAGTATTAAAAAGGTTTTACTCTCCAAAGGAAGTTAGTATTGAATAATCTGTCATTTAAAATCATTACATGACCCAATATTATCTTTTAATATACAGATAATGATTTTCTTCCAATATTTGAGTGTACTAGGCAATTATTTATTATAATCAACATGTAAAAAAAAAAGATGTTGCCTGTGGGATAATGCCAAGACTTCAATTCATTCAAACATTTTAAATTAGTATTTCTGTGTTGTATTTTGCTTGCATCTAACCATTACTAATAAATTAAGTAGGCTAGTAGTATTAATTTGAATAAGTCAATTTGATGTGTCTCCACCAGTGGTGTAGTCGTTAATTTAGCAGTTCCGAAACACATGGCCGTATCCACTCAAAAGTTGAAGGGGCGGAGGGGGTGAGGTATTTGGACCCCCAACCGCCGTAGGTGACAAAATTTCACAAATATAAATGCCTTTAGAAGCTATTTGGAGCATCTTTTAATGATTACTAAGGCAGTGGGCTTAAAGCACTTACCTTAAAATTCTAACAATTCACATAGAGCACAGTTAATTTCATCAGCATTTATTGTATGAACAAAAGTTATATCATAATATTGATATAAAATTAATTAGTTAACTTAGAATTGCATAGTACACAACTTTACTATATAAAAAAAAGAAGATTTTGAATATATTTCCACAAAAAGTCGTGCTGGAAAGGCATTCCTGCTCCACTACACCTCTGGTCTCCACTAGATATGTATAGGTCTACATGAGAAAGTAAACTTAAGGTGTGGCAACAGAGGCCTAACTGCATCCAGGTTAGTAGTGCCAGAAATACCACAGAAGCATTTTATTAAATTATACTAATATGCATTTGTTTAAATATTACTTAGATAAAGTTTATAAATATGTTTTTATATTATAAATTATTTTTAGTTAATTATGTTATGGTATATACCTTTATATAATTGTAAATTTATATTAGCACTCATATGCATGCATATGATAAAATCTCAGCCTAGTGCTTTATTAATAGTTTTTTTAACAGAGTTAATGTATTTAAATTTTTTATCTATAACAAATTTATTATTAAAATTGACATTTTTAGTAAGACCCTTTATTTCTTGAACAAATGAGTTCAAGCAACAATGTCAAAATAAAAAGATTCGCTTGTATAAATGCTATTAAAATGTAATCATTAAGTGCTGAGAGTGGTAAACCATAAGTCTAGGGAACCCTGGTTTGATTCCGGGTGTTCCTAATAAACAAAATATTTACCATTTGTGTACAGGTGTGTCCCACAGTCCAATTAATAATTATCTAGGTGCTAGGGATAGCTGTGAGGTATAGTATTTGGTGTACCATCCTAAGTTTAGTTAGTTTGTAAGTAGAGTACTGATATAATATGTTTATTGTTCATATATTGAACATTTAGTAAAGAACCATATCAATAATCATCCTTATCTTTTTGTCATTTTTTTCACTTATCAGACCTATTAAATTTAAATGACACAAAGAAGAAATAGATAGGGTGTATTACGTACTCTAGCTTTTATAGTCATTAACAGCCCTCATGTTAACTAAATCTAGTGGTGACTAAAGTCTAATAAAACAAGTGTTGTTGAGGGGGCAACTTCTATGTTCAGAAACATCCCTACTTCATCCAAAGGAAACTTAGGGGAAAGGAGGATCTACTGGTTTTTCTTTGGCAATATTTCCAACATTCAACAACTCTAGAAGTTATCTAGAAGGGGCTATCTTAATTTTATTCACACTTACACTCATACCATACTTTTTACAAGTATTGTGAACATCTTGAGCCTTAGATGGGTCTCATTGATTGTATTTAAAAAATGTAGTTGCTAAAGAAAGTCATTATTTTAGGTTGAAGAGCCTACTTTAAAAATAAACTTTTATTCTTGAAACACAATAATGATCCCCTATAAATTATTGCTAGTTATGAATTATAATAAAGTGTTGTGTGCTGAATTTGTTTTACGCTTTGGTTTGTGACAACTAAAATAAAACATCAGCAGCTTTAACAACTTTGATTCAAATGTTATATTTTTGTCTGTTTAACTGCCGAACAACATGTACAAGTGTGTCATTGAACCGTCTTTTATCATTCTCATACCATTCACTTGAACTATGACCCATCAACCCAACACCCGGTACAAAGTTTGTTTGCAATGAATTTAGTTTTATAAGGTTATGATAGCTATGCAAGGACAGACCAATCTTCAATTCAATTCATTGCAGATCAATTCAGCTTTCTGCTGGACACAAGCCATATTATAATTGTATGGACTAGCATGGGTCATAGTACATTTTGGGATAAAAAATTGGTCCAAAGGGGTATAGGCCTTGTTGTACCTAAAAATTGTTTTTTTGTTGAGGACATAGTCAAGGATAAAGTATCCAATAATGTCCAAGTTATTTGATGGGATAAAATTGTCCTACATACATACTAATTCCACCAATTTAGAATGGTTTTTCATTCTTGAACAATATGTAAAAAAACATTCACATAGGTATTTAATTGTTGGGCCTATTATACTTAACATAACCAGGGCTATTCCAAAATAGTTAACGAAAACCAAACCATCTCTGTGGTATAGTGGTCAGAGTCCATGGCTATAGAGCCACGGGTTCAATCCCCGGCGCTTACAGATTTTTTTGTGATGCAAAGGGTCTGTAACGTGGTTTAACTAAGCCTCGTGAAGACAAATGAGGAGCTACTTTAATGGAAAAGTAGCGGCTCTGTTTTTTTTNTGTTATTGTTTTTATTATCTTTAGCAACTTTTTTAAGCACCGCGTCTTATTTCTCGTTATACACATATGTACTAATTACTCTAGTGTTTTAGGAATTTTTATTTTCAATTTCCTTATACATTTGTCCTGACATCTTATTTTACTATAAATCAGAACTTTTTCTGCTCTGTTCATATTACAATATGCCTTCTATATAGTTAGTCTAAAAATTTTACACATAAACTTTCTGGAATATAAACACATAATACTACTACTACTAAAACTACTTGTCCTGTTATTGATCATTACCAGTTTACCTCGACCTGTGTCTGTTTGCAGCTCTGTCTACTATATATCAATACCATTATTTAATTTATGATAACTTATAGTTATAACTATTCTTGTTTCTTTTTCCCTATTGAAGTTATTTTGACTATATACATTTTTACCTTTTGATATGCCTGCATTGGACTTAAATCTAACTTAACCTAACTTATACCTAGTGCTGTCGTTTACACAATCAGTTTATATCATTTCCTTGTAGGGAGTTCCATTTTCTTTTTCTTCTCTGGTCACTTCCTACCGTGGCCAGTCGACATCCCTAGAGTGCTCAATAGCTCCAACCCAGCATCACACTTGTTTCCAAGCGAGCAGGGCTCTTCGAGTAAGGAACAACTTCCGATGTCTCATCTGTATCCACTTACTTTCCTTCTCCCCTAGCCGTATTCCAGGCGTCCCTGGTTCATCAGCGATATTTATCACTGGTATCCCTGAGACGCCTTTCCTCGGCAAGAGCTCTAGATGTATCCAGAGCCCATCTAAATCTAGTCCACACTCACTTTTATTACACTCTCTGTGTTTTGTTTCACCAGTTTGGTAACGTCTCGTCTAAGTCTGAGGTTTCTTCTCCTTCTCGGTCTCCCTCATCTTCACTCATCATTTATTCCTCAGTTGTTTCTTCCTGTCTATTTTGTCTCAAGTCTTGGTTCTGTCTTTGTCTTCTTTCTTTTAGTTCATCCATATATCTGTATCTTTCTGTTTTAGATATCCTGTCCGCTATCTCATCGAGGTAGCTCCACTGGTCCACATCCCTCAATATATGGTATATGGCATTGGCCTGTACAGGCATTAGTAGCTCCGTTCTTTCCCTTTCCGTAAATATACATTCCAAGTTCACGTATTCCGGTGTCGCCTCTCCTCCGCAACAGCAAATACTGGTTTCACTCAAGTTCATCCTAAAGAGGGACGCTCGATATGGGCCATGCCCTGTGATATAGTGGACAAGTCCCTGGGAAGGTTGAAGATGCTTCATTCACAGTCTTTCTTGTACGTTCGGAAATAACTGGAATGTCCTTCTACCTGTGGTACTCTCTTCTCAGTCTTCTTGCCACTCCCATAGGAGGGTCTCTCTTATATCATCCTTGGTACTTACACCGTTAGTTGTTAATTCTATTACTTTGTATAACTTCCCTTTTCCAAGCCAATATTCAGCGGCCCTCTTTCGTACCTCTAAGTCTAGGGGTCAGTCTGGTATAGAAAACTGAGATTAATGATCAGAGGGTTCATTGTGCTGATAACATGATGACACCCTCTATCCACAAAAGTTGGCACTAGTTTTGCCAGCCAACGGCAGCGGCTCCGTCGATATAGCTCAATCACAGGCTGACACCATGGAGTTTTTAACACAAGAACCAGCTTAGTAGAGTTAAATTCAGACAAATTTCATCATTTAGTAATATTTTTTTCTTATGTCTCTTATGTGAAATAGTTGGATTTGATGGTTCAATTGGTGTTTTTTTTAATTCATCGCTAAAAAGAATATTGAAAGTAATGAATTAACAAAACTTACTTCAAGACACAGAAGTTGGTTGTTAATAATATGCTACCTGATGGTAACTATAATGGGGCAAATTAAACTTATCAACCAAACCATAAAGCCACGTTAAATAGGGAAGGGTAACTGGTAACTTTATTATGTTAAGTTGGTCAAATCAAATTCAATAATGACACCCTGGGCCATTAATCATTATAAATATAGACTAAAATTTTGTATGAAATGAGCTTGTAAACCACACGATATTTTGCTCACAAGGGGGAGGGGGTATGTGACCAAAGAAGCCAATCTTGTCTTGTCTGACTCACCAATGACAAGGAGGTTATGGTTCAAATCCTTTGCAGGTGTGCGGAGGTGTGGATTCCTAAATTTATTCCTACTCGCCTCACTTGAAAATTCTGATAAAAACCCTTTAAAATTATAATTTACTCATAGCTACCTTGTTAGTATAAATAATCAGAAAGCTCTGAGTAGGTCATGGATCATGAAAGAAAAAAACAAGAGCTATATTTAAAATAGCATTAATTTCATAATTGAAAATATTTTTTTCTGTCAAATTGCTTAGGAAAATATATTGAAGCTAACATATCATACACTCTTTTTTTAATATGTAAAGAAAATTTAATTGCAAATGTGCAACTCAAGTAGGTAGTGTAAATAGAATCTCTATTTTGAGTTGAGTAATTTTATCTATGTTATATGTTATATAATGTTGATTATATATTTTCATGATGTCATCTCACTATCTAATAGTGTGTCATTCAAATTTAAATAATAAGAGGAGAAAATAAGTACTGTAATGACAACCATATTTCGAACTCGTTAAATGCATTTTTCTTCAAACCATCATAACTTGAGTGTAAGCAACACATTTAATTGTCATTGATGAAAAACATGTGTTAATGAACATATTTTCTTTTAATCTTCATTGAACTATTACACTTGAACCAGAACAGTCAATGTCACCATCTAAATCTAAAGATTACATTGGTATCTCACTCATTTGCTCATACAATTATTATTTACTCTGCTATTAAAAATAGAATTAATGAGTTCTTTCAGATGTGTTGATATAACTCACCAAAGATTTTTTTTTTTCAGATGTGTTAATATTAATAAATTTGGAGTGTCTTTGTCACCCTTGAACTACCACAAACAGAAATTTCAAAAACTCTACTATTTTTAGATTTTAAAGTAATTTATAGTTTTCTTACTTAAGGTATTGAGGTTCATATTCTGATTAAGATTTTAATATGACTCAGCTAGAGTCCCAACCTCTATCGACTGTGTCAAATATTTCCTTTTTATACAAAAATATAAATAAATACAATAACGCCAATATATGATGTTCAAAAGTTAACATACACCATCAAATCAAACATATGAAAATGGGTAATAGATATTTAGTGTGTGCTGTCCAAATTATCCAGGTCAGGTGTGTTCAAACTTTTTGAGAAATTCTATTCAGCATTTATGGCAGTAAAATTAAATAAAGTATCAATTTAGTATCCACACTACGGTAATCAAAATTGGTGTAATACCTGTACTATAGCAGCCGGGCTAACCTATACAGTAAAAATTGAAACTGAAGTACAAAGAAAAATTAATATTTTTCGAAACCTGCTTTTGTGGCCGCATGACTTTAACTATAGCATCACTCTCATGTTAGACCTGCCTGCTGATGATGGAGAGATCAGGGTTTGAATTCCGGTCAGCCAGTCAGATCTACTGACCTTTTTTCCTAAACGGTTTCTCACTCTTTTTTCCACACAAATGTGGGTAGGTTACCTCTAAAATTCTTCCCTCTTCATACTTACCCCATTAGATTAACTATCTATCATGCAGGTGATTAACCTGAAAAGGTAGTAAGATATGGTGATAAAACATGTAGGGGAGAATGGAAAATAGTTTTATTCGTGTAATGTAGTTAGGTTAAAACTATTAAACTATCACAATTTTATTTTTCAGTATGTGTCTGAACATCACTTAAAACACTTAACAAGGAAGCCACTTCTAGTAAAACCAAAATTCAAAATTGCATAGAAATTGATTTTTTGTTGTTGTGATTTAATTTATAACAATTGTAACAATTACAGAACAATGATGATACCCGGATGTGATCAATTTACTGTTGTCAAGCAAGGGTTGTTTGTATGTGCAGGTGGTGGTTGTGAGGGGGTGATATGCCAGGAGCTGGATTGTTCCACCGCCCAGGTCATCCCCCTAGGGCAGTGCTGCCCCGTCTGTCTAAGTACATATACTTGATTCATTTACCGGCAAACTTGGAGATAAAGTGCATGCTACGTTTCAAGATCTGTAGAAACAATTTGGGTTCTTAAATTCAAATTATTTTGTAATAGCTTGAAACCTAAATCAATGGGCAAATAACCAAAAGTGTTGGTCTTATTTTGTCTGGTTTTATGCTGATGGGGAAGTCAAAATTGAATCATAGTTAGATGTACTGAGGTAGTTATTTTTGTTAAAAAAAGTAATTATACTATCTTGAAAGTGTAACATTACATTATAAATCAAAACAATTTCTGTTATTTTTATAAATTGGTCCTACATAGTAGGCTTATAAAAAATGACTAAATTAGCATTATATATTGAAACTATGACCTTAATACTAAGCAGGAGTGGCTCTAGCCAATGGGTGTATGGGTACGTTCCCCCCAAAATTCAAAAAATAAAATAATTGTAAAATTTTAATCCAAATTTATATATAATAACTTCATTTTATGTTTTAATTCCAAGAAAGTAACTTATTTAATGTTTAATAATGACATTTTATTATTATCAAGCGATTCTATTTGTGTCAGAGGCAGACAAAGGTTCTTATTAAGATCTGGGGTGCAGAGCTCTTACACCTGAAGCCCTGTGTATTTGGGCTAGGCCGAGTACGCATGAAACTAGTTGGAGGTCACCGAACAATGACTATTATCGGGCACAATTAGTCAGCACCCAAGCTGCCTTTCACTCAGAGGATAATATGATGTCTGGCGCACCACACTAATGTCTTTAAAAGTTGTACATCAACTCATACATGTATGATAAAAAAAAAGTTGTTTCTGTTTTTAAGTAAGTTTACAGAATATGTTACGCCAAGAATAACTGTCTGTGGTGCTTGATTTTTTGTTTTTAATTAATATTGATTCTGAGTTCTTCGTTTGTGTAGTTTATATTAACTAGAGTTCAAACAACAATGAACACTATTAAGGACATAGCAGGCAAGCCATTAGACTATCAACAATGCTTGGAATAAAGAAACTTGACCCTCCAAGAGCACAACTTAACCTATCACGTACTTATCATAGCAAGAAGAGAAACCACAGTCGTAGTTTTAACCCGAAACTGTATGAGAAAGCTACTTGAATTGCAGGGTGTGAAAAAAAAGAAAGTTTATTTTGTTTTTTGTTTTTACTATTTTCGGCTCTGCAGACACATGGGCAACTACAGGTGCAGTCGATCTCAAACACTTAAATGAGAAAATAAAAAAGCATTTGTGAGTAAACTACATTTGCAAAATGAAATGAATCTGTCAATGCTGGTGCTGATAGACATAAGACAGAAATTAGATGAAACTTAAAGAAAGTCACTTTAAAAAAAGAAGTGAATTAGTGGAGAGGAACAGGTACATACTTTCCAAAATAATTGATTGTATCAAATTTTGTGGTTTGTTTTTTAGTTGCATTTAAGAGCCCATGATGAAATGAAGTGGAGCAACAGGCGGGGTTCAGCAAAGGATTAAAGAAACTTATCCAAGCACAAATTTTGTTCATTGCTATGCGCACCAAGGAAATGTAACCATGCAGAAAGCAACTTCTGCTTCAAAAGAAGCCAAAATATGCTTTTTTGACATTCAAGGGATTGCACTATTTTTTAACCATTCCCCAAAATGACTGACATTATAAATGAAATAGTTTTAAAAAAACTACCAAAATCTGTCCCTACAAGATTGAATTTTCAAAGTAGAAGCATGGATACGACTTACAAACACAAAGACAGACACTAAAACTATTTCACTTGCATCAGGGTTTATTAAATTATTGCAAGATGAGAAGTTTTTATTTTGGTTGGACTTTTTCCACACAGTGATGCCTCACATAGACATGTTATTCAACCAGATCCAGAGGAGGAAAATAGAATCCACTGAAGTTAAGAAATTTACATCTGATTTTGTTGCTGTGAATGATAAAATACGGAATTGTTTATCTGGGGATTACATTGAGTCTACCGGAGAAAATGAGCCTCCAATTATCAAGAAAAGACGACAAAATGCAAGTCAATTGATCAATAGGCTCTAAGCTATTGAGGTGTGTGATATCATCACTAACCAAGCTAAATGTAGATTCGAGTTCAACAATAATTGGTCAATTGCCCTTCTTTTTATGGCAGAAAATTTTCAAAACTATAATGAAAAATTTCCTGATGAACACCACTTGAACACTTTCAAGTTTTCCTTTTCATTTAAAAGTACAAATTGAAAACATAACTTCAAGTCTTGTATTATAGGAAAGATTTACGAAGTGTGTCAGGAGCATGTGCCTTGTTGCAGTTTTTTTTAAAGAACATTTTTTTTTTATTAATTCAATAAATTACTTACATTATCCAAAGAGCAATAGCTCACTTCTAGGATTATGATTTTACAGAATTTTTAGTATTACATAGGTTTAAATTTTAACATATTAATAAGACATTATGAACATTTTAACATGAAATAAAGTTAATCAAAATCAAAAGAATTTTTTAGATGAATACACAAAACAATGAAAGACAGCAGTATCAGTACAATATTACTGATAAGATAATTTTGAGAAAGAATGTGTGATAATATTTATTAATAAATTTTATCAATAACTGTAAGATAAACACAATATAAATAAAAATAAGCATATAAAAAATGGAAAAAAAAAATAATAGCAAATAATTTATAAGAAAGTACATTGAGATAAGAATAAAAGTTAAAAGTTGCAGAAACATTATTACAAAAATAAACAATACATGCAGGTAAATACAGGAAATAAAATAATAAGTGGTTCTTACATAAGGTAACTTTAAAATCAGTTTTTTCAGAATCTGTGATTCTACTGAAAATAATTGTGACTATTTCAATGACAAGTGTAGAAAATGAAAGGTGCTTTCGAATCTTAAAATAATAAAAACTTTTTTGAGAAACTCTCTGCAACAAGATTGTCTGAATGCTTTAGCCATGTTGTCAATTTCTAAAGATCTGATCTGTTCAATATCAGATTTCAATAAACTCGTTATTGAGGAGTTTGTCAAGTCCAAACACCTAAAAATGAACTTTTCAGGTGTGCGATTGTGAAAGAAGACATTTAGTTTTTGTCTAATCCATAATACTGCATTTTATAAAACAGTTTTGATACTTATTGTTGCAACAAATGCAACTAGGACTTTTAATTATATGAAGATATCCATTGTTAAAGATCATAGTTTTGTTGTTTTTCTTAAAAATAATTTTGTTTATAATAATAATAATAAATATTGTTTTGCTAGCAAAATTATTTAAGTTGGAAAGTATTACTTAGCTAACCTGGCAAGGACAATTTATTTATTATAAGAAAAAGAAAATGAAAGTTAAAATGCATAATTAGGTAGACATAGGTAGGTATAATTATATAGTTAAATAGATATTTTTGTATGCAATGTTTTTCAGGAATAAATATTAATGTTATGTAAATGAAAATGGTAGCCTATTAATTTTTACATAGTTAATTAGCT
The DNA here is from genome assembly GCA_902141385.1 of Timema californicum. Classification (NCBI taxonomy): domain Eukaryota; kingdom Metazoa; phylum Arthropoda; class Insecta; order Phasmatodea; family Timematidae; genus Timema; species Timema californicum. The sequence goes on along the minus strand of CABFOW010000097.1, from coordinate 176,075 downwards.
TAATTATTCTTGTGCCCTTCCTGAGAAATGTGTCTGGAGCCGCCACTGATGATAAGTGTTTAAAATATGATTATGACACAATGATAATTGTTGCATGTTGCAGAAGTTGAAGATGAACCACCTCCAGAGGAAACAGTGCAACCAGTAAGTTTTAACATTTCCCTCAGTTCATTTTGACAGCAACATTAATCTTCTCTAATTTTGCTATAATATACTGTAATATTATATTAGCAATCAATGCAAACTTTTGAAAAACTAATTTACCTACTTTATAACTTTATAAACAAATTAAATAAGTTACTATTACTATTAGCATTTTGAATTATTTACCATTTACACAATTTTTGTTTTCTATATTGACATATTGTATTTACTTACTTACTCTATGGCATTAGGATCTTGAAAGTTCATTGACCCACTTGCAAAAGTATGCTACCTATCCCTATCTTGAGCTAGCTCTATCCAGTTCACCTCAACACACCCTATTTCTTTGGGGTCCATTCTAATATTAACATAGACTACTAGCTAAAAATGCTTTCCTAAAAATTAAATATTAAAAACTATAGGAAGATGAAATAGTAAATATTTCACTACAATGTGTATTAATATTCATTCTAAAATTTAAATAATCCATGCTATATCTTGATTTATTATTGAGAATCTTACTTCTATTCAACAGTAGTAGACCCTGTCTACTAAACATTAAAATTTAAAAAATTGGGTTAATGGATTTTCAATATTTGTTACCTGAGGGTAAAGAAAAGTTTTAAACCAAATATCGAGACTTTAGTGTTAACTAATAGTGTTGGTGCATGAATCAGCCACTCAGGTACCGGTATATTAAATTTATGAAAGTTTACTTTGAAGAAATGTATAGCTCAAATTATATAATAGTTTCTAAAAATGTTCTAATGCTGAATTGTCTAAGCAAGGTATACACATTATTATAGATGCATCATAGTAATATAGTGGTTTAACAATATATGTTTCACGAGTGCTTAATGATTATAAATAAGCATTAATATCATATTTACACAACAAGAACATATTTAGTTTGTAGAAATAACAATATTAAAATCTAAAAATTACCTATAATAGTTTTTGTGAATGAAGAAAATGAGAGTTTGTTGCTGAAATAAGAACGTTGGTTTCAGGTGAATCCTAACGTGAACCACGGAAGCAGTTCACTCGAAAGCAGTGGGGTGGATGCTATTGCAGTTGCAGGACCACAGGTATGTGTTTTTCCAATTTGACAAGATTATATTCACACACACACACACACACACACAAGGCAAACAAATTAAAATAAATAACTTATGTTCATTTTGTTTATTTAGACATGTGTTTAAAATAATTTTGAATAATGCTATTTTATTAATCAAACAATTACTTATAATTTGACTAAAGTTGATCTAACTTTATCTACCTACCAGAGAAGATTATTTATAAAAAAACAACTTAAATTCATTATTTTTACTGACAATTGTATTTATAAAATTATGTTAAATAAAGTTATTTTATTAATTAATGAGTGTTTTAAATATTGTTCACAAAAAGACAACAATCATTTTATATCATCACACATTTTTAATGTGATTCTTATCAAATTATCATAAACAATATTGCCTATTACATAATAAGATGGAAAAATTTCTAACATATGTAGGAAAAATAAGCTAAGTTATAATATAGTTTTATATTTATAGTGCTTAGCAGCATATCTTCATAGACTAAACATTTATATCTACTGCACCCAGTTGCACCCTGTGCAAACTACCAGATACTTTATTTTTTTAAATTTAACAACACGTCTTACTACCCGTTTGGGTTATTAACTTAAGTACTAATTATGCTAATGGGTTAGGAATTGGGAAGGTTGAATTTAAAGGAAGTGAACTTGCATTTGTATGGAGGAAAAGTGGAAAACAAGTGAGGAAAAACCACCCCTAGCTCACCTGACCAAGATTCAAACCTCGACCTCCCCGTCCTCTGCAGTCTAGCTCAATACGAAACTAGTGTGTTAGCTAACTACACCATCGAGACGGGTCAGATACTATCATGAATGGAGAACACTCGCTTCAGTGTCAAGCAATAACCAAAATACAAGGCATATAATAACCCAGCTACCCAAATATTATTAGGGCACTAAAAAAGAGAATGGAAGAAATCAAAGATCTGGAACAATATAGCATGTAGCACAAGACGTAATCATAGATCTGGTTTATTTTACATTTGATAATATTCTCTGGTTATTATAGGGAGAATCTGGTTACCCTGGAGAGCCAGGACGGCCTGGAGATGCCGGCCAGCCTGGAACACCTGGAAATCCTGGAATACCTGGAAACCCTGGACCTCCAGGACTTGCACCAGATGTAAAACAACATTTACTACTGTAAAATTTGCAGTAATAGACATAAGGAGAGCAGGATGAATTTTAATGCAGAAACTATCACTATCTTAATTTTCGACTGCTGCTATATTTGGCTGCTTTACTTATGAGGATTTTTAAAAGTGATACAGTGAAAAACACTTGACTAAAGTTATGACTAAGCTTAAAAGGTTTTGAGATTAGGGTTACAACCAATCTGGGTTGTGTGTATATTAGTGTGTTTAATCCTCATTTGCGGATTTAAGGGGGGGGCCCGTCGGGGAAATCACCATAATCCCAGGGCTCACAGGCAGGACCCCCTATAAATCCCATCAATAAAAAAACCATTAACTCTGTCCATTGATGAGATTTTAATACATAATGTGGTTTTCAGTCTTCTTTCTAAATGATCGCTTATGTATGGAATCACAATTTTATTTCATAAGAGATGCCACCTCTGTATATAATGTGTTTCTCCTAGTTTTTAACATTGTGACATCTCATTATTTAGGTGTCGTCGTACTACCAGCAATTGGCTTTGTCCCAAGGCAATGGAGGAGAGAAAGGTCCAACTGGTTTTGCAGCGTCATCTTATCCAGAATCCTTCGGCTACTTGCAAGCGCAAGTGGGTCCGGTCGGCCCACGAGGTCCCCCTGGTAAGTGACAGACACTACCAAATCCATCTAGCTGAACGCACCATGATGATTCAGGGGAAGTAATAAGCTGATAGTGTAATTTAATCACCTATAGAACCTTGGTTAGAAATAATTAGGGGGTTTAAAATTTAGGGATGTGTAAAGTCCAACTTTTTAATTCAAAGCGAACTTGAATCAAATATAAAAATATTCTTGAAGTCGAGTTGAAGTTTGAATATTATTTGTTAGTCGTTTTTAGCTGAAAAAATATTATATTGTGGTTATTTATATAACTTGATACATTAAATTGATTTATAAAATGTTTTATTAGTTATTACACAATTATTTGTAATATTTCATTCTAATAAAATAAATCAAATTAATATAACATACAATTCTATTACTTTAGGGTTTTTCATATTAATATTAATTTGTAAAGTATATAACAGCTCAGAATGGCAATAATTAACATTAATGGAGTAATCAGCTATCAATAATTTTCTTCATAAAGTTTTTTAAATGGTCAAAACAGAATGTTTTTTCGAAGTCAAATCGAAGCTGGTGTTCGTAAAGCTAAGTCAAAGTTTTGAAGTGTCACACACACCTGGTTTTAATAATTGTGTCTTCAAAATATCGTTCAAATCTATAATAGTGAAGTTAGCATACAATGTATTAGCATTAGTGATACATTTTAACATAAGGTTATTAATGGCTTGATTTGAGAAAATAACAAGAACATAGTAGTTAATAGGAATTGTACAAGCATTTATCTGTAGTAATAAATTGAAAGATTGAAAAACTCATCCTTAGTGTAATTAATCAGAATTGAACACTGGCCCACCAGGTCACATTAGCTGTATATCTAACTACAACAACAAAAATTGAGTGGATACAATTTTTTTTTTAAAACTCTTATTTGTATTTTAGGTTAATAATTCACTTAATGTTGGGGAACTGCTCCTAGGGATAATCTACTTTGTTTTGACTTTGATCAGAACATTTTTAAATACATTTTCTATACTGTACTTATAAATTTAATAATAGGTATTCAAAGGAAACATTTGTTTATTTGTATTTCAATGTTTCTTTCTAGTGTTTTAAATCTAGATGATGCTACTATTTTGTAGGTCCATCTGGCCCTCCTGGCCCTCAAGGGTTCCAGGGTGTAAGAGGAGAACCAGGGGACTCCGGTCCGGTGGGTCCCTCTGGGATACCAGGTCCTAGAGGTCTACCAGGTCTACCTGGAAAGGATGTGAGTATTTTCTGCACAAGTTTGGTAGGGCCCTGTAACTGTAACAAAAACAACTAAATTAGAAAATATGTTTACAAATATATGATTACTAACTCAAACTTAGCAGTTAAGACTTCTTTTTATGCACTGGCAGCTCTTTTGAAATGGGTAAATGACCTTCAAAAAATACATATAATGTATTAAACTTATATAGAATATCTGTTTTTTATTTACTTATAATAAACAGTCACATGTTTAAAATCAAATTATTTTGAATTTGTAAATAAATATATATATAAACCTGCTTCAATTTTATTAATCTTATCAAGAAATTGCAAATTTTGTATCCATTCATACAAAAGTATGGTAAGTATTATGTAATGGATTTAAGATATTGTAAATTAATGATTTTTTATTTGATCAAATTTATTGTCACTCAATCTTATTTATTTGATTAATTTCATAATAGCACTAATAATAGAATTAAACCACTTACACTGATATCCTTTCTGTTGACTTACCTTTAAACTCAATTAAATGTAAAATAAAATACATGAGCACTGTGAGGTATTTAACATTAAAAATGAAATCAGAATGATAACATCCATTAAATAATATTGATCTTAACATAAATGTACCTGCTTTGGTGGCTGCATGATCTAAGGCGTCACTCTAGCAATATGTTAGACTGTCAATGACAGGAAGATTGAAGTTTGAATTTCGGTCCGGTGTACTGAGGATGATTTTTCCAAAATATGTTTCCACTCTCCCATCACATAAATGTGGGTACACTTCCTCTAAGTTCAACTTTTCTCATCCCTAACTCATTAGTGTAATTAGAACATATGCATATAACCTGAAATAATAAAGTGGTACAAAAAAATCTAAATAAGTTGAAACTATCATATTTTGGTAGGGATGATTGTTGTCAACAAGTTTTCATTTAAATACGTGTTTTTATTTTAATTTTAACATATATTTAAAAAAAATTGATACATGTTTTATTAAACTTATTGTGTTTGATAGGGTTATGTTAATTTTAATAAATAACAGTGATAATAAAAGTCTATATTTTTTGGGTTGTTATTTGGATTAGAATTTGTTTTTATAAATAATTTGAATTTGTTCAAACTTAAGGTGAGCTTGGTCATCTTCTTTCTAACACGATATAAAAATGATTAAATTTCTAACTACGCGAGTTTCAGACCTATGCGTGTGATTATTGCAGGGTGACTCAGGCGAGGACGGCGAAGCTGGCCAGTCTGGGGCTGCTGGCCCCCCGGGGCCCAGGGGATTGCCGGGTATGCCAGGATTACCTGGGATCAAGGGTCATAGAGGCTTCCCAGGACTGGACGGATCCAAGGGTGAACAGGGAACTTCAGGAGAGAAGGGAGCTTTCGGGGCATCAGGACCAGTGGGACCCACTGGAGCCATGGTGAGTGCGCAGTTTTTTTTTGGGGGTCTGGCTTCTTGTATCATTGCAAATATTATAGGTACGAAATACATTTTGGGGAAAACATGTGTCAAGACCTAAGAATGTATCTGATTTTTATATGGCATTTCTACTTTACTTATTTTATAAACAACTATCAGAAGTATCCGGTGTTACCCAGGGTAACCATGCAAAGAAATGCGTGGTTATCTAGCACAAAACTTTTATTTTCTTCATCAGACAGAAAATAATATCTTTATTTTGTTTCTTTCAACTAAGTTTTTAATAAATTAAAGCTACATGGGAAAAGGGGGTAAAGTCATATTACACATATTTTCCAGGACAACTTTTATATCTCAAACCCTATAAGAACCCTTATATATATTTATTTAATTGAATTGTGAAGGTGACATATCTTAACCATAATCTAAAGTGCATTATAAAATGTCTTATGATTGTCTAACAGATGATTTAAAATTGTAATTTCCCCCTTTTCCATCCAAATAAAAAAAATCAAATCAAATATTTAAAACTTAAGTTTTGAGGTGCACAGGGGCTACTGATTTTAAAAAAAAACTCTCTCCGTGCAGTAGATATTGTGCAATGCTCATGAAATAATTATAAACAAACTCTTCATTTTATTAATTTAGATTATAAAATATATAGAGAACAAGTTTTTAGATAGCAATTTTATAGTTTACCACTGTACCATCAAAATCTCCATTCCCCTTTGTAATCCCACCTGCCTGCACGCATACACGCATGCATGTATGCACACACACACATTTTTGATAATGGATTGTTATTTTCTAAATCCATTAAGGAATATAAACCCTTTACAGATAAGTTGAAAGTTTGTCCTTTAATTTTTTTTACTGTATTTTTTTTAGGGTCCAGCAGGGCCTCGAGGTGAGAGAGGCCGAGAAGGCCCACCTGGCCCTCCGGGACTCAGAGGGATTGACGGTATCGCAGGACCCCCAGGCGCACCAGTAAGTCAGTGCTAATGTTCACATCTGTCAGATATGTATTGCAAAGCTCTTTGAGGAAATTAGTACAATAAAAAATGATTATTCAGATAAATTATTATATCTATGGCACTGACAAAGATTGAAAATCTATATATAAAAAAATAGTTATTTAGGTTAAATGTAAATCTTGTCTAGTATGGTTTGCTGGTTTTGGGAAGGTTAAGGTTCAAATCCCAGTCAGATGTACCGAAGGTCATTTTTGTTAAATAGTATTCAACTTGAAAGGCAAAAAAGAAGTACTGTAACAAATATAAAGCCCTGGACAAAATTACAAACAGTTGATTATCAGTTAATGATTGCTGGAAATTCTACAAAATTAAAACTTTTCTACATTTGTATGTTTTTTCATAATTAAACATTTATACAAGTGTTAAGTATGTTTTAAGATGTCTCCAAAGATTCAATGAAATGTTTGGTGTTGAAATCAAAGTGAAAAGGGTATTATCTGGAACCTTTTTGAAGCTTTACTCACTTCTACTGGTGAATGTTTTTCACAGGGGGCAATTGGAAAGCCAGGCTCTCCGGGTTTCCCAGGTAATCCAGGTATGAAAGGAGACCAAGGTGCATTTGGACCTAAAGGCAGTCAAGGACTTCAAGGAACAAGGGGTAAGCTTACTTGTTGATTCTGCTGTTGTGAAACCATAAATATAATTTTGAAAAAGATGTTTCTCTCATATGTTTTATTGAGACAATAGACAAAATGACTCCTTTATTTGTTTTGTAGGTGAAGCTGGTAGGCCGGGTCAGCCTGGAGAGTCAGGTCCGCAGGGTCCTCCGGGAAGAGACGGTTCTTCGGGAGAGAAAGGTAGCCCAGGAGCCATAGGCTTGGCTGGGTCTCCAGGATTTCCCGGAGCCAGGGGTCCTCCGGGTTTATCCGGTAGTCCCGGAGCGCCGGGAGTGAAAGGCACACCTGTGAGTAGGAAAGATACTAACATCAACCATTTTTACTTCCAAAGTTTAAAATAAAATTAATAATTAAGGTGGTTTGCATTTACTTATATAATTCATTGTTGCACGAACTAGCCCTTTTCAATGATATTTTAATATTTTATTTATTTTGAGCCATAAGCAGGCTAAATATTTTTTTTACAATTTCAGTAATTTCTTTGAAGAAATAAGTAAGCTTTGCCACTTATTTCTTTATGAAAATAAAAACCAGATATTCAAAGATTTATCCATGGTGTCCACCAGCCAGGGAAATTTCAATTCACCATCCAATGCCCTAATTTTGTTTTTATCCGACCACAAGTTGTAACACTGTTGTGTCATGTGAAGGGTACCTCAGGGGAGAGAGGATACAAGGGCGAGTCCGGAGTGAAGGGCGAGGCAGGAACCCAAGGGCCGCGTGGCCTACCCGGAGCATCGGGCAGCGAAGGCAAGCGAGGAAAGAGAGGACTGCGTGGCCCTACAGGACCAGGCGGTCCGACGGGGGAGAGAGGAGTGCCAGGAGCCAGGGGATTACCAGGCCCAGACGGAGCGGCTGGATTGAAAGGTAGAGGAGCCGAACAAACACGCTTGAAATGATACATCTTTAAATTAACTGTATGAAATAACTACCGGTATTTTTTTATAAGGCCCTTTTGATTTAATGTAATAATTTCTTGACAAAAATACACAAAGTATATGTAATTTCTAGTATGAAAAATAATTTTGCTACAACATTTTCCCAGGAAAATACAAACTGTACAACAGCTACATTTTAACACTAGCATATATTTAATTTTTTGAAAATTTAAAAATGACATCTGGAAATGGGAATCAAACCCAGGTCGGGCCGTGTCCAGGTGTCATTTTTCAATTTTCAAAATATATCTAGATGCACCTATATCTGTACTAAATCAAATATAATAACTTTGGCTATTTGATTCATACTAGTATATATTTATACAATAGCTGAATTTTACCAGTTAAGTGAAGTGTATAATTTTTGTTTATATGGGTAGTTCTTAAAGTTGAAAATAAAATTTTTATTAGCACTTAACACAAATGGGTTTGTTAGAACAAAGGGAGCACACTTATGGTGAACGTTGGATCATGGAATGGTCTTCTACACAGATGTTTAGAATTTGATTCCATTGAGATTTGAAGCAAAGATTCTTGTTAGCTAGTGTTTGAAGCACTATACACTAATTGGATTTAAATAATCTTTGAGTGGGTATTATGGTTGTTCATATGGTATTTTAAATATAGTTTTGGGTTTGATTCCTGTGTCCAGGTTTGATTTTTCAACAATATTTAAAGAAAACAAAATTCCATAGCATCAACCTGTAAGCAAGCTATACCAACCGAGTAGTCACCACATGTTAGCAAATATAGTGCTAACATTGCGGATAGAGGGTGTCATATGGTCAACACAACAAACCATCTAGCCGTTAATCTCAGTTTTATAGGGCGGAGCTGCTACTTCTTTATTCAAGTAGTTTCTCAATTGTCTGCAACAAGGCTGAGTTGACCCCATTCTCTACCCATTGCTTCACAGACAAATCTGGACGCGCTGAGGATTGAATTCGGGATCTCTAGCCAGGAATTCTAACCAGTAGATCACAGAGGTGTAAACTCTAACAATATTTATGATGTCTGAGGCATAATTCTATTTGTAATTGAAATACAGGCTAAGTACTGTATATTATATATTGATACTGTATACTGTATATTGATTGAAATATGGTGTGATGTAAATACCAATTGTGTTTTAGGTCAAAATGGAGATCGCGGCCCTGCAGGTCCACAAGGTACCAAAGGATCCTCAGGAGATCCAGGAAGACCAGGAGCCCCAGGATTGCAGGTATAATACAGTCACTTTCCTTCAAGATCTGAAGGTATCAATCATCAGTTCAGTAATGTTTGACTGTTACCAGATAAATAAAGTATTATACCTGCAAAATTGTTTATGGCTATTTCCAAACAAAATAAATTAGTTACCTAACAATAGTAGTGTTAGTAAAGTTGGTTGCATGAATAATAGACTTGACTTTGACCCGATAAGCAAGAGTTCAAACCCAATTTAAAACAGATTTTTACAGTTTGGTTTCCCATCTTCTGACTGAATGTTTGTCCAGTTCTTTAAAAGTATATCCTACTCATCCTATACTACTAATTTTATTTAGTATTTAAAATTCACCAATAGTCACAGGAGGGGATGGGGTGGGGGAGCAGACAATAGTATTAATGACTTATTATATATGTGCTCTAGGGTTTGCGTGGTTCTCAAGGCCGTACAGGGTCCCCAGGTAAACCGGGTCTACCTGGAGAGCGTGGTATCCAAGGAGCGGACGGAAAGCCAGGAGAACAGGGACCACAAGGAATTCAGGGACTTCCAGGAATGATTGGTCAACAAGGAGACAAAGGAATTACGGTAATTTATTTTATTTTTATTAATTTAAAACAAGTGTTATAAAATATATATATATATATATATATATATTTAAATATTGCTTACTTTGGCTGTTTGGCTTATTCTGGAAAACGACCTGTAGGAATCTGGCTAAGATGTAAATTAAAGTCGATCGATGTATATTGTCTATCTAGAGTAGGAAAAAAGAAAAAGTTTATTTTGAAATGCAAGTCAATGCTGTCCAGGTATACATAGTAGTGTGTTTAAACCTGTCAGTGGAAGGAGGAAATGCTACCAGTAGATAAAAAAGAGGCCTCACAAGATAAACTACTAATTTTCTTACCTCTATATTTTTTGTAAATTGGTGTCTAAGTGTGATAGTGCTTAAAAACGCTTAAGTGTGCCAAGTTAAAATGAAACCCACTTCACAAAATTGTATCGAATTCACCAAGATCAAAAGAAGGGTCATGTGACTTTTATCACTGGTTAGTTTGAAGATTATTTCTATATAATTAATTTTGTTACAACAGATTATTATTTTAACATTTCTTAAGAAAGGTAAGTAACATAGGTAATATATCATATTTTTTGTTTAATATTTTCACAAATGTTTATAAAATTATTACTCTCAAACAAACAAAAAAAGTATCTTCAAGGAAGTGTTTTACATCAAGCATAGTCTCAGGATGTAAAATTAATCTATGTGTAGAATACTCAAGTGTCATGTTGGTTTATTTTCAGGGAGAACCTGGTAAAGACGGAGAGCCGGGCCCAGCAGGTACAACAGGCCCCCGAGGAGACTCGGGTAAGGATGGGGCCCCTGGTATTCAAGGTCCGCCTGGGCCTTCTGGCACGGATGGAGAGAGGGGGACACAAGGCCCTGTTGGACCACGAGGGTTCCAGGTGAAACTTATAAATATATTTTCTTAGATAACATTTTAATGATATAAAAGTTTTTAGTTATTAAAATCACAATTTATATATATTTTTAAAGCCTCTGAAATTTGTTCGGATACAACTTGTTTAAAGTAGTTTAATTTTGCAAAATGTGGTTAAATTCCTAGAATTTTCAAATATCTTTATGTAAATACTCATAACAAAAGACAAGTACTGTAAATCAATATGTATAAATAATATACAAGCATCATATTGTGGCATATTCTTTTCAAGTTACCTGATTAATCTACTTTCATTAATAAAGTAATACCGTACAGAATAATTTGTTTCCTTACGATTCGTCAGTCGATAGTGAGTTTGCTAACTGTAGTGGGATGTGCTATGTGCAGGGCTTGCCAGGAGCACCAGGGAACCCAGGTACATCTGGTAAGGATGGTGAGGCAGGAGTACAAGGCCCTCCTGGACTTCCAGGAACATCGGGCTCAAGAGGAGAGAGAGGCTTCCCTGGGGAGAGAGGTCCCGTGGGTTCTCCTGGAGGACCAGGACAGAGAGGAGAACCGGGATCACAGGGATCGGATGGTCTACCGGTGAGTTGTGTGATAATTTTTTTTTTCTAGCATCCTCTCTTACTACCTGTTCGAGTTATACGCCTCTGTACTAATTACACTAATGGGTTAGGGATTAGAAAAATTGAATTGAGGAAGAGTGTACTCACATTTGCATGAAAGGAGGATGTAAAACTTTTAGGGAAAACCACCCTCAGTACACCTGGGCAGGATTTGAACCTCAATCTCCCCGTCATTGGCAATCTAGCATATTGCAAGAGTAACACCTTAGAACATGCAGCCGCTGAAGCAAGTTGCTAAATTATATATATATAAAATATTTAAATATAACTTGGTATTTTTGACTATGATATTGTACCGTGAGCAGGAAACGTGATAGCTAGTCCATGATATAATGGTTAGCAAGACTGACTAATAGGGAACCCTGGTCCAATCACCTTTGATATTTGAATAACTTAGTGATGTGCCTTTTTATGAGGTTGTGATTTTACTCGTATATTACAATTATCAATACTTGGAAACAGTGATTTTCAAAAGTGGTAGGCATAGCCTTAATATTTTTATTGGAATTGATTTTATATATTTTTATTGTTTTTAAATTCATAGGTATGTAATTTATTCATTATTATTATTTGACTAAAATTGCATCTTCCCTACATAAAACAACAATATGCACACATAATGTTCTTATACCCATTGATAGAGCCATAGTGGCAAGAGTTTTGGTTCTTGTCACACCTAATAAGTCAGTTAGTTTGATGCTTGTCTTGTTTATTACATTATTTATCAGATTAGATGCAATGGAAATGCGACACCCTACTATGATTATTTAGCCATACACATTTCTCTGTATGCGTAAGGAACAATAGAAGATTAAAAAAAAAGAATAGGTAGAAGCAAGACTGTTTTCTTTGGCTCTGTTTGTATAAAATATTTCCACATTTTTTTAAATTTTCATCAGGAATGTGAAATGTAAATTTTGATGGCTAAAGGCTCTAACCACTTTTTAATTTAATAGAATTAATTTATATTTTACTTTCATAAAATGTATAATGTATGGGATCATTTTGTTAGTTTTAAGTAAAGTTTATTTCATACAATTACATTTTTTTTTTTGTACAGGCCCGTAAACCTACTTTCATAATGTGTCGACAAACATGCTTCTCTCATACATAAACCAATGATGTCTTTATTATTGTTAACAAATAGGGTATTCGACTTGATAGCAACTAACATTAAATCTTTTCTAAATATGTACAATATATTTGGACTATCGGCAGCTTAAAGCCACAACCGATAGCTATGATATCAATGAGAGCTCTTCTTAGTAGCTGATGATATTCACATGTCCATCACAGACTCTGCCTTAAACTAAGAGTTAAGAATTAACCTTAGCACGAGACAATCCCTGGCACGCTTAGCCACAGGTTCCGGGTTTGATTCTCTTGTCAGAGTGTCATTTTTCAATTTATCCAAACTTTTTTAAATAGTTTTAAAATACTATCATACATTGTGTATTAAGATTTTTTTTGCACACACCACACTAATATTATATGTCTACAAATATTGATTCCAAACATCTTGCACCTTTAAAAATCCCACTAAATCATCTTTAAAAGCATCCTACTTTTTAAAAGGAAGGCAAGGCCCTTCATTCTCTTTTGCAAAGGCGTATATATTTCTCATTGTTTCTCCATTTATTGACGTCACCACACAACTGTAAATAATGTATCTATTTGTTCAACAGGGTCCCTCGGGAATTAAAGGAGACAAGGGACATTCTGGACCATCAGGTCTTGTGGTGAGTACAACTATTATTATCTTGCTATATACATTATTACTAAAATTTGAGGTCATGCCTTGTCTTGATAAAGATCACACAGTATTCTGTTGGCCAACTGAACTGTTGTGCCAACTTTTACACCCTACTAACTATTACGGTACTAATATATAAAAACATTTTGTTTTTATTAGCGATGGAGATGCTCGAATCTTTAGATCCCATGGAATTTGAGATTCATAAAAATCTCAAAAAACCATCTTGAATACAATTATAAAGACCTTGACTTGATATAACAATTTTGAGCAATTGATAAAAGGAAATATCTAGACTTGTATAGTTGGGAGAATAATAATAATAAAAAAACCACGGTTATACTAATTTAATTTATCTACCAAAATAGTGTTTTCTTTGTTGTCATTTGTCAGTGGCACCAAGCCATAAACGACTTTTTTAAATGAAAACTAAAGGGGTGTTCGAAGTCCATTTTTTTCAATTCGAGGTGAAGTCTAATTGTATGAGATATTTCCGTAACCGAATCGAAGTTCATATATTTAAAAAAAAGAAGTTTAATGTTGTATTAAAAACTAAGCTTTGCATAACCATATAAATTTAGCCATAAAGTATAATTTTCAAATAATTCAAACATAATTAATATATTTTGTCTTGAAATGATAAATTACGTTATCATCACAAAATGTAATTTAATTATTTTAGATTTTTTTTTTTGCAAATATTAATTTTTGATGGAAACAACAGCAGAAAATGAAGAAAAAAATTGTTTTAAATTTAATTTTTTTCTGGCTAAGCTTCGCAGTTGTAGAATCAGGAGTTTTACTTTTCAACCAAAATCGAAACTAACGAATATTTGAAGTGAGGTCGAAGTTTTCGAAGGTTCGCAATGCCCTAGCAATTTTAAATCACTTTAATGTTAATCGTATTGTATACATATTTGAGGATTTGAAAGAAAATCTAAATTTCAGATTTGAGATTCAGTTAAGAGAAATATAGGATCCAACCTATCTCTAGTTTGTATATACAGTGTTAGCTATTTCCTGAATAATAAGTATATACATGTGTGTGTATACCTTTCAATATTATTTTATTATATATTTGTCTTGAATTATAATATATTTCTAATCACTCTCACATCTGGTAACAAGAGTGTATCTTTAGATTAAACTCAAACATACACACTTGTAAAGCAGCTGATGTTTTGTTTTAGGGGTTGCCTGGATTGAGAGGTCAGCCAGGTCCTTCTGGAGACAAGGGAGAGAGGGGAAATTATGGTCCATCAGGTCCTGAAGGTCCACCAGGTATGATCACATCATATATGTGCAACCCTCCACAGAATGATTTGGTATTTTTTTTTTAGTTTAGATATGTATAAAAAATTATGGTTTCTTTCAAAGACAAATGTTTGCTATTAGAACTGAAAAAAATACTGCGCTTAACTCGCATTCCCTTCCATTTCACATTAATTAAGTATATTAATTTAATAACAAAATTAAGTCCTTAAAGAAAATTTGGCATCGAGAGTGTCTACAAAAACCCTACCATATGTGTGACTGATCTTAGTGAGTCTGGCTCTATTAAGATTTTAATCATCTGCAAAAAATAACCCCTAATTGAGAAGCATCAGGATTCAATACCCAAGTGTGTTAAGTATCTTGAAACATCACATTAAAAAGTGATCTAGTTTACCACAAGTGGCCATGCAGTCCAACGTATTAGACTCATGTTGCCCAAGGTTACAATTAATGGGAAGGTCAGAATTTTAATCCTGGCTAGACACAGTTTGTTTTTAATGTGGGGGTCGGGGCCAAAACATTGATAGCCCTCATAGATTTAGATGTGATATTTTCACTATTTAAACTTTTATAAAATCTACAAATCTAGATATAAAAAATAAGTAAAATATTTATCTGTGTCCAAAAGGTCTTTACCGACTATAAAAACAACTTGAAGTTCAAGAGGTGAGCCATCAGAAATCCCTACTAACACATTTTTTCATTAAATGAGGGTTACCTTGTTTTCACCTGGTTTATCATTGTGGTTTTCCCATCATCTATCCACAACAATGCAAGTACACTTCCTCAAAAGTATCCTTCTCATACCTCTCTACACCTTGTATTTAACCATAAATGGCCCATTTGTTAAATATACTGAACGACAACTAATTAGTTACAATGAAGTATTTCAAAGGGGAAAAGTTTAGATTAACACGATTACAAATTACTTTGAGGACAATTATTCACATTGATTCTTAACACTGATTAAAGGGTGTTGAAGAGTAAACTGAATGTTTGTTTGTACCCAGGTCGACAAGGAGAGCGTGGGCCACAGGGTGAGGTAGGTCCCACAGGGCCCCCTGGTGAACCTGCAGAGAGAGGAGACCCAGGCCCACCAGGTCCTCCTGGAGAGGCGGGAGCTCTCGGCGGTCCAGGAGAGAGGGGTCCCACCGGCCCTCAGGGACTTCAGGGATTCCCAGGCCAGCTGGGACAGGCGGGTCCGCCAGGCGTGAAGGGCGAGAGAGGATTCAACGGCATCAAGGGCGAGCAAGGGAATTCAGGAGCGTCAGGCAAGTCAGCACAAACACTCTTCTTGTCACTTACCCTCCAATGAATATTTATTTACACATTTTATATAATAATCTTCTATTCTCCCAGTGTGTTCGCTCACATATCTAGAAGCCACTGGTTTGGTCCCAGGCACTGCTTAAAATAGTTCAGTACTTGTGTATATGGTATTTTAAAGGCAATGTTCCATAATTCTTAATGCTAAGGTTGGGTAGTATTTCTATCCTAGCTTCCATGTGTTAAACACAGCAAACAAAATTAAATGAAACACTTACTTTGTAACAAAAATAAGACCGAAACAAGTGAAGTTTTTTTCATAAAGTAAAAATTTACAACTCACAATTGTAATTTACATAATTGGCAAAGGATGTGTCCATTTGCCGATGGTAATTCACAGCCAAAGAAACAAAAAGGAAAACATGAGCTGCTTTCTTCTTCATAAAATCAGCATTCATAACCAATTTCCTGCAAAGAACTATGGTCAATATAGCCCTATAGTCAAATCATCTAGCCTTTTACCCCCAGTGACAGAAGTGTCAAGTGTGAGCTGTGCTCCTCTTTTAATTTTGCAACCTATATAATATTGTATTCATCCCTCCAATACAGTCTATCTTTATTTTACCTTCTTTCATATATTAAATCTCATGCATGTACAGTAATCAAGTTAGAAAATGACAGCCTTTTTATGAAAGCAATAGTGTTAAAATGACTCTTCAAAATAAGTCAAGTTTAATCTAATTTACTAGTACTACTTGTAGACGTTTTAAACATTTAACCTTTTAACATTGAAAGGAGGATAGATGGACAAGGCCTACTCACTTACCAGAACCCCGTAGACCTCAAAGTTCACTTAAAAAACACTAAAACTTTTGAGGCCTACAGATTTCTGGTAAGTGTGTAGGCCTTGTCCTATCCTTTCAATATTTAATTGAATATAACGCTTGAAACCATTTTTCCCTTGTTAATCTTTTAACTGTCAGCATTGATAATTAATTTACTGGAATATTTGTCAATCTAGCAAAGTTAATTGTTACATAATCATATTGGATTTCTAATATGAAATTACATTACATGAAAATGTTTTATTTAAGATGAGAAAATTTGATGTGAAAAATTTAAGCAAAATATACCATAATACATATTAATGATTTAATGTTGTTTCTCTGGCAGGTAGCCCTGGTGAATCGGGTCCACCAGGGTTGGTAGGATTGACAGGATCTAAAGGTGCCAGAGGAGAGCCTGGCACAAGAGGAGAGAGTGGAATTATGGGGTCCCCTGGTCGACCAGGGGAGCCAGGACTAGCTGTAAGTGCAAAATTCAACACAATAAAGCAAACAAAAATTTTGAAAATCATTTTGAGGGGAAAATTGTTTTTAAATGGATCTTTTGAGGTGTTTTAAGTAAAGTTAACATTTTTAAATGCTTGCATGAAAATAGTTACACAACAGTCTTTTGAAGAACATTTTGAATAGCAATCAATCATCTCATAATGTATTTTAAAGTGAAACTCACTCCATGGCATCAGCCCACAAGCGAGCTATATCGATCGAGTGGCCGCCGCAAGTTGGTGAAGATAATGCTTAAATTAAAAGCTTTGTTAATGGTTTACTTAATAAATTTGATGTTGTATATTACAATTACCTGCATTAATGCGGATATGGTCTAAAACATCAGAGGTTGGAGTCAATAAGGGAATTTAAAAGTAAATTCTTCACACGCATATCCTCTAACTACCCTCATATCGCCTACCTCCTATGATAAGCTGTTAAATAAACCTAGATCAAACCATATAAACTAAAGAATCATTAAATGCCTGCCACAAAAATCTGCTATAGACAATATTTTTCAAGTATTGTCATGTGCCGAGTAGAAATGAATTCAAATTAATCTAAAATAATAAAGTGTAATATCTGAAATAAAATTTCTGCATCTTCCTTCATTCCTCACCTTGTTGTTGTGTGTGTTGGCAGGGCCAGCCCGGAAACGTAGGCCCCCCCGGCATATCAGGACTACCAGGAATCAAGGGGTCTAACGGAGACACGGGAAGACCAGGTAACCCTGGTCCACAAGGACAGTCCGGTGCCCCAGGGACTGAAGGACAGAAAGGAGACACAGGAGGAGAGGGTCCCTCAGGACCTGCTGGTCAACCAGGACCACAAGGACCACCAGGAGACAGAGGTTTACCTGGATTGCCAGGACCTTCTGGCCCCTCTGGAATACGAGGAGTGCGAGGAGCTTCTGTAAGTCTCCCTACATTCCTGTTGCTCACACAATGACATAGACAACAATCCCTACATAAATAGTTAATATCACTCCCTGATACAAGTAAAACTCAATAATAAACAGAAAGTTGACTTTTATCTAAGATTCATATATCATTATATTATATATGTGTGAAAACTTATATGATAATATAACATGGAACATGAAGGTAGCTCAATAACCTTAATCTTTTAATTATTACAAAATTGAAAGAGTAATTTTTTCTTCTAATTTTATATTTTTAAATAATTTATGTATTTGTAGTATTTAATATGACCTTTCTGAACCAACTGATTATATTATTAGCACACAAGAATTTATTTGAGCTAGAGTGAAAAAGCCTGCCAATTTTGCCAGGAGAGGTGCTTTCATGTACCTTTTAGATGCCACAATCTAGTTGGGACTGACGGCTTGCTTTATTTCCCCTCCAAAGGAAGTTGTGCTACATATTGTTTCTTACAACACTAAGCCAATGTTTGAATAAACACTTTTACTCGTTTAATTAAAACCCTTATAAATATCATACCCAGCTCTTTTTACTTACACAAATAATCCTAAATGTTTCTTCTTTCTTGTTCAGAAATTCATTTGATAACCCAGTTTAAAACAACATTAAAATCTCTTGATATTAAAAGTTTAGGAATTAGCTATCAGCCTAATTAATTTTTAAGGTTAAAGTGTTGAGTGCATAATAAATCAGTTTGTTTGGTTCATACTACCACAATTATATAACACTTTTGATATAAAATACCAACAGCCTGTTGGTATAGTTGAGAATTATCACTGTAGTAAAATATACTATGCTATGAGCAACAGCATGTACTTATAAACAGCAAGTAACTATAATGATGTTTTAATTTCAGGGTGAGACAGGACCACAAGGCAAGCCTGGGTCAGAGGGCCCTCCAGGGTCACCGGGTGTGTCTGGACCTCCTGGACAGCCAGGTCCTCAAGGTGAACAGGGTTCTGAGGGACCCTCGGGCAAGGCTGGTCCTCCAGGAATAGCGGGTCGGCCAGGGGACAAAGGACCTATCGGGCAGTCTGGACAGCCAGGACAGTCGGGTCAACCTGGCTTGCCGGTAACTGCAATATTTTACTGGCCCTCCAAAAGGCTTAGTATGCATTTGTGCACCTACCTGTGTTTTTAACCATCAGAGTGGCCACAAATTCTCAGAAATAAAATTCCTTTAGTTTTGTTAATGATCCTAAAATTCAAATGTCCTTGATAAAAATCCATAACAAGAATTACAAAGATGTTAAAAAAAACTGTTCAATTTGTTATAAATAATTTTTTTAATGCACTCAAAACTAAAATATATAGGCCTACATCTAATTTGATAAAATCAATACTTGAATAGAATGCATTTCTATTACTTACATACCATTTTCCCTGATCAATTAAAAAATTCCCAGATTCTCTTGGTAGTTTTAAATTTCATCAATTTTCAAGTTTTTTTTGTATATCACTTGACTTGGCAAATCTTCATATGCAAATCAATAAATACTAGTGATGGAAATAGATGTGTAGATTTAATAACTTAACTAGGTCTGAGGAACGTCTGATTGATGATCTAAAGCTCCAAAGATTTATCCCTGGCAAGGAGCGAAAATGTATCAAAGTGGAATCGAGTTTGTCATTTTCACTGAGTAATAAATAGGAGATCATAGCTCTGATGATAATAGCTAAGTGATGAGCTGAAGGTTTGTTCTCTGGCTGTTGTGTTTGTCCTAGAAAATGTGCCATGTGCTAGAACTTGATCTGTTTGGTTACAGGGGCCCCCAGGTCCGAATGGTCCTGCTGGGAGTGCAGGAGAGAGAGGACCGACGGGAGAAACTGGTCCCCAAGGAGTAGAAGGACTACAGGTATAATTTCATAATACAATTTTAGCATTTATCCAGAACTAGCTTAGTTTTTAATTTATTACTACAGGAAGTGTTTGTATTCTTGATCTAATTCATGATTATGTATTGATTTTTAAATGAAAAATATGTTATGATATGTCTAAAATTAATCATTGTTATTAATATTTGGTAACTTCTAGTATCTAATTACTTTTATGAATTTATATTTGAGTACTACATTTTCTTACTGATTCAAAAGTTCTGGGTTCAATCTCCAGTGAGAGCTGAACATTCATCCCTCTAAAACTGGAATTATTCACATGCACTAGGTGAATAAATAATAGTGCAGCTTTTGTATTTGTCCTATAATTAAGTCAGAAAAGGCTGCTAATAATGGCATTAAGTGTGTCAGTACACTAGAAAAACTTTTTCAATATATCACAAAACAACTGGGACTTATAATTAAATAATTTAAATATGGTGAAATTAATTTCCATTTAATGGTTATATTTTTATATTAGCTGCATCTTGTTTAGCTGCAAATTTTAGAGTTTGTGTTTTTGGCACATTTATAGGGAGCCAGAGGTAAGCCTGGACCAGCGGGCCCTGAGGGAGGCAAAGGGGAACGTGGCGAAGAAGGACCTAAAGGGGCTAAAGGACATCGAGGTTTGGTGGGATTACAAGGATTGCCTGGAGCCCTTGTGAGTGTTTCACCTGTCAATATACATATATAAACATACACACACAAATACCATCTTCAATTGGTTAATACTTTGACTTTAGCAATCCAACTTGAAAGTACAGTATTTTACTAGCAAAATAAAAATATATATTTATGACAGGAAATCACCAAGATGCTGTTATCTTTACTTTAATTCTGTGAAATTTATGTATAATTTGAATATTTTATTCAGTTTCTTGGGTTGAACAATAATAGAGTTCCAACTTCTCGCTTGGTGCAAAATGTGAATAAAATATTCTTAAGTGGTTGAAACTATTATACCATTTTAGTAGGGTTAGGAAGCCATAACCTGCAAACTTGAAAACATGACAGTCCAACATATAAAACCAACTACAGATATATTTCAATTATCTTATAATCTTGATCACCTGAAAGAGAAAACTGGAATGATTATGAAATTCATGATTAAAATATTGAATTGAATATTGAAATTGTTTGTTTTGGTTGTTATTCAAGTGTTTCTGTAAGCTTGCCATGTTTTCTTCTAAATGCATAAACCCCACTTTCTTATTATTATTAAAGTTTTATAGCAAACTTTTACTTATCTAGTTGATAATTTTGACTTGATATTTGTGTGGTTAAGTAAAAGTGGATACTTACAGGGTCTTACTGGAGACAAAGGAATGACAGGGCCACAAGGACCACCTGGAAAAGATGGAGAGCCTGGCCCTAAAGGTGAGTTATAGCAAGTGTCATTAAGGTAATAAAGCAAAACTTATAACTAAATCTATATATGTGAGCAAACAACATTTAACTCAAACCCACACACTTACCACTGTGAGAAAATTTAACAGTCAGAGGAAAATGTTAACATTATTAGTATTTATTACGTATCAATTTGTTTTAATATTTACACATATTGTAATGGGGCACATGACTGACCTGGGAGTTGCAAATCGTTTACACATCACTGCATAAACCTCGAGTTCTTTTAAAGATATGCTGCTGATTAAACAAGATTGAAAACGCACACGGAATATTCAAGGTTTTGATTATTAAAAATAAAACAACACACACACTAATTAAGAGACAACTTATATTAAATTATAAGAGCCGTAATTAAGTCTGTAAGTTAATGAGGACACATATATTAATATGACCACATAAAATTGAATTAAATTAAATAAACAAATTAATAACTATAAAACAAATAACTTTTCAAATATTTAAATCAATCACAGAAATGTTTACAATGACATATTTTACAATAAAAATCAATGACAATGTCACCCATGTCATTCACTTAAGTCACCACTAGTACCCGCGCATGACACTGCGTTACACCAATGGTAGCTCACACAATGTACACATTGGCCCACACACTAGACAGGTTGACCCACTCGCTGGACATGCTAGCCTCACACACTGGATACGCTGGCCTATACACTGGACAGGTTGACCCACTCACTGGACACGCTGGCCCACACACTGGACAGGTTGACCCACTCACTGGACACGCTGGCCCACACACACTGGATATGCTGGCCTATACACTGATCCTGCTGCCCACTCATTTGGCTAGCCTCAACCCGGACTGGAACTCTTCTGGCTATTGTCGACCATGTATATATAGGGGTCACAATTAAGAGTTTGGAATCCTAATTTTCAGAATAAAATGAACCAAGACTTTTTCATGTGGATACCCTTTCTTTCAATTATTCTTCCTCATGTCCCCTATAATCCTCCTGACAATGAGACTTCCACTGCATACCTGCTAAACAAAAGAGAGCTATAGAGAACAGAGAGCATAGTTAGGGTAAACAAACAAGAAGCACGGTCATGCTGTCAGACAATAATCTTATTACAATATTTGCTCAACCTGTATGATATTTGGTAGTTTTAAATTAAACATTTTATATCTTAGCAGTCTTATAGATGGAAATTTATTTTTCTTAAGAAATACTAAAAAACAGTAAAAAATATGAGAGTTTTGTAAAACTGGTTGAAGAATTTATAAAAATTAATAATAAATAAATCTTAACTTATTTTGTATTTTACTATCAAGATTTATTGATATTTTATATCAAAAATATTCGAGTTGGCCTCAAGCTTTAAGATATCACCCTGGCAATAGACTGGATTGCCAATTACAGGGTGATTAAGGTATGCATCCTGGTCAGTTGTGCACACAAACATAATTTAATCTAAACTTAACCTTCATCGCTAGCCTAGTAGTATAAATATGTGGATAGCCCGTAAGAATAGTAAGAGGCAGTACAAAACAAGAGAAAAATAAAATTGAAAAATTTGGGCTATGTGATAAGAAAATGTAACTACAGTAATCCTGACTATCCAACAATCCATTTTATCCAGCAAATATATAGAATGCTCTTGGCGTAGTAACTTCACCACGTGGAAGAGAAGCAAAGCTGGGAAACAAACTTCAATCACCATTTATTAAAACAGTGACTTTTGCATTTTGTATATTAAGGTCTATATTAATAAAATGAGAAGACTTTTTTATTTTGTTTGTTTGTCCCGAACACTGCAGGCAGAGGGCCGACATTTATAATTTAGTAGCCCGTGTTTCTGTATTATCCAAAATTTTGGTTATCTGACCACTTGATGGTCCCGTTTAGGTCGGACAATCGAGACTCTACTTTATATAAGTTCCTAATGAATTGTTTTCTGATGAAATATTCAATTCTTAAATTAACCTTTCTCTGTGCCACACTGTTAAATGGCGCCCCCATGAAGTGGCCTAATCAGACCTCACATGATATTGTATTTGCAGGTATGACTGGACGAGATGGCAACCCTGGAGCACAAGGTTTCTCTGGGCCACCAGGACCAAGAGGACCTCAAGGAGAAGAGGGCAGGCCTGGACAGCCTGGAAGCTCAGGTCCTCCCGGACCACCGGGGCCACCTGGTGATAATCTTGGCTATGATGCTGCTGCCCTCTCCGCCTTACTGGGGCAAGGGCAGAATAAGGTAAGGGCACTAAACTGTAAGCTTTAATTCTAACCTGATAGATGATCATATTTTATTCTTACCCCCCATATGAATGCAACTCCTTTACTCCTGATATCCTTGGAAAATTTAGTGTTCTAGATATTAACGATTTATTTAATCTGAGAACAGGATGGGATGAGTAAATAAAAGGGGAAAACAAGAGAATTAAACGAGAAAGCAGTTGGTAAATTAACGTGGGGGGAAAAAACATCCAAAGTGCACACAATCAAGGATCAAAGCTTGGTTGGTTGACTCTAATCTTCTAGCATACACCTAATGCTTTCAGTGAAAGGACTCACTAAGTAATGATCTAAACAATAATGAAAAATGTAATTATCAACAATTTTGTTGATTTAAATAATTTTGTGTATGAAGTGTTTTTTAAAAAACTTTATTTTTTAAAGCAAAGAAGTACAAACCAATTATTTTCAAACAAATTTCTTTAGGGTCCAGATCCACTAAGTGGTGATGAACCAGCCAGAATCTTTGGCAAGGAGATCACAGAAGACGAGAGGCGAGAGCTCGTATTGCAAGCCTACCAACACCTTAAAGCGTCATTTGAGCGGTTCCGCAAACCTGACGGGCAGAAATCCTCACCAGCCAAAACGTGTAGAGACCTGGCTGTGGCTTATCCTGAGCTGCCAAATGGTGAGTCCACTGAATAAAAATAAATCCAGATTGGAGAATGGATTAAATAGCCAAGCTATTATATTTGTTAATTGGTTATAGCCGCATCTAAATATCATATTCCTTAGATTGAAAACTTACACCTGGACAAAGGAATCGAACCCGGGACTTTTAGCTTAGTACCCAAATGCTATGACCAGTGAAATATCCAGGAGTTGTTCTGTGCCTAGGGTCATTCTTCACTCATATTTTAAGGCAGAGTCTGTGATGGACGTGGATAAATTGTCAGTGCATTTGTACTGTAGTCACTGTACTGTTGGCAGC
>CABFOW010000097.1:130352-148905 GCA_902141385.1 Timema californicum | reverse complement strand
GTGGGGGGGGGGGGGGGGGGGGGCAACCTGTACACCACTGCTAATAATGACGATGTTGTGTCATAGATATCATACAAGGCCGACAGCAACCAGATAGGTTTCCTACAGTTGTTGTCTGGTGCTGCTACACAAAACCTCACCTACCACTGCAAGAACACGGTGGCATACTTTGACACCAGCAAGCGCTCCTACCGCAAGGGCCTGAAACTGTTGGCATGGAATGACGCAGAGATAACACCGCGTGGCAACCAGCGTGTTCGCTATGAAGTTGCCGAGGATGAGTGCAGGGTAAGTTCTCCCTATTTTACTACATTAACCATATTTTCTACCATTGAAATGTTATTTTATTTAAAATTTTAGGGGTTGGGGTTGAGCCCCTGAATCTTGGTTGGGTGTACTGAAGGGGGTTTGTCCAAAATGGTTTTACACTCTCCCTCCACACAAATACGGGCACACTGCCTATAAGTTCAAACCTTCCTCATTCATAACTCATTAGGGTAATTAGTACATGTGTGTATAAACTGAACAGTAATACCTCATGCTAAAAAAAAGCCCATGATGTTTTTTTATTTACACTATGACTCTACACCAAGTAGATATAAATGATACTTATTGGCTATATTTATGTTTTGCCAATAAGTATCAATATATATCCTGTTTTGAAGCAATTGAATATCATGATAGAAATCAGTAAAATTTCTCATACTTATGCACTGTGGTTAAAGTTTTAGCCACTTAGCTTTTGAACATTTCCTATTTATATATTTATTTTAATGATTGAATATTAATCTTAAAAACCTAGATTCATTTGTTCATGTAATAGGCTTGCAATTCCCCATCAGTTACAATATCCAAGGACATTTGACCAGTTATATTCTTTATATGGCTGTATCCGAATAGTCTACTTATGCGACGTCGCGTTGGCTCGTGGCGTTGATAGCTGCATTGGCAATCACATGACCAAGTGTAAATCTGTCCGAATAGTCACGGACTAGACCGATGCAGTCTTCTCGTGGCGTTGGTAGCCATGGATACGAACGCTATGAGCCATGTGACGTTGGTGCAGTGTTTGACTGGCAATTGTTTAGTATTATCGTTTCGTCTGTTGAGCACCGACTTACACAAATTATTCGGTAGGAAGCAGCACTGTGGGTTCAAGTGTGTTGCTGTTCGAATAGTTTGATGCAGTCTTCACTATGAAAACCGCGAGAAATGTAAATTTATCAAGACTGCATCAAGTCAAGTGTACTCGACTATTCGGATACAGCCTATATATTACTCAATACTCCCCGCTCATGTTTATTAGTAATTATATGTTTTCATTGTCAGTATGAGGAAATATCCTAATTATATAGCATTACTAATTAACCAGTAAGACCTATTGTGTTATTAGTAGTCTTCAACATGTATTATCCATTTGTTTATTCTAGGCCTAATTTAGCATAATACTTACGTATCCTTAATAATTGTTTATCTAAAATATTTAATTATAAGAAAGTGTGGGGTTTTATGCTAATTTTAATTAGCCCAAGCCATGACCAACGTTATAAGCAACATATATACCAAATTTCAATTCATTAACTTTATTTTTAAGCTATTAACTTTCACTCTAGTAATTTTCATTCTTAAGAAGCCATTCCCAGTTCTTACTATTTTATTATTTGTTTCTACTCTGAAGCTGGGTTTTATTTCAAGTTACACAGAGTTAAAGGGAGGTTTGACGCAGGAAAGCCTGCCAATCAGCGCTTAGCATTTGCCCTCCTTGATTGTAAACTGTAGGGGATGAGCCTTGGGGGCGCGAGTTTAACCTCGCACACATTTCTAGTGACATGCAAGTGGACTGGACACACTTCTCTAGTGATACTGGTACCTACAGGATGTATGACATTCTTAAAAGTTTGATACACAAGGTACGATGAAGCATTTATGGGTGAAAAAGGATTCATTGTAGTGGCTTTTCTAACGATTTACATTTACATCACTGTAGTTCACTGTCGATGTTTGCCCCCCCTCTTCCATGTGGTTCGAGACTGTGATTCGCAAAGCAGTTACCTATTATACCAAACATTTCAAAAGGAAGATTTCAACTGTCATGGATGTAGTGTACACTAACTAAAATCAAAGTCACACTCTTTACGGTTAATAACGCATCATCCCTCAAGTTAACGTATTGTAAGATGGAGTTTCTGAAGCTGTAACTATATCAAACATTTTAATTATAACTCAAATAGACATATCTTAAAATGTAATTCCAGATACTATATCTATTTCAACTTTTAAAATATAACACAAGTTACCAACCCAATTATCATTTTACTCTGTCCTTAATTCCTCGACAAGTAACAAACCCCTGACAAAATCTCTTCTACCGAAACTAATGGCTGTTGTGGACCAAACGACTACAGTCCAAATATAGAATAGGGTAAGAATCGTAGGAAGGAGTGACTAGTTACACTTGACTAATATACACTCCAATTTTCATAGAATGAGTTTTATCTATCCGCTGGTAGAATATATCAGATCTACTTTTATATATTTGAAGGTCAAGTCATGTTATCTACCAGCTGTCACGCCTTTTGATGCCTATAAAATAACACCAATAATACAGTAAAGTGTTATAAACATCAACTGCAAAATAATGTTTGTATTTTCTAAATGGTCCTTCCTTTAAAATTCCTACTATAGTAATGTTTTAGTAATTAAAATAATATGTTCTAATGTATAATCACGATTACAGTTCAAGCGCAATGAATGGGCGAAGACTGTTATCACATACTCCACAGACAAGCCGGTACGCCTACCCATTCTTGATGTGGCTGTGCGGGATATTGGTGAAGAAAGCCAAAGCTTCTGGATAGAGATTAGTCCAGTGTGCTTCACATGAAAACAATAATTGTTAACTTAAACAAGGTTCACATTTCAATATTATGTGCTCACTGTTCATTCCCCACCCTAATATAGTTCATTCCAAATAAAATAAGTCATCTAGAGGAAAATTTAAAAAAATTTAACAAAATAGAGGAGAGACATAGTCCAAAAATTTCATGCTCATATTTTATGTCGAGTGATATTAATTTAGTGCCAAAAATATTTTGCAGATGGGCAGCCGTTATGCATTCAATACCGGTATATTTTTGTAAAATATTTTTAAAATATTAAGCTAACTTCATGAAATGAAGATATGCAAGAGTAAGAATATAGTGCCATACTAAACAGTAATTATAATTACTAAAATGATAATGTTTTATGAACGATTAACATGAGTGTTAATATAAAAAATACATTTTATAACTACTATAAGTTAAACTGGATTAACAAGTATGTGTGATCAAATATTTCAGACAGATTTTGATACAAAATATAGTTTGAAAGAGGTTTTTCATTTGTAATAGCAATGCAAAACACAATGACTAAAACACAAAGTAATAAACAATAATTTTGTATGTTTATTTGCAATTATTGTTTATAACGATTTCAAGAAAAAATGTGGTCATGTTTTTTTAGGCAATACTTCCTTTCATTGACAAAGATGTCACAAAGCTGTAGATAAAAAATAAATTAAAGAGTCAATTTGACAAAGCCTTAAATGATACATTAGGGATGGGAAAATTATTCTTCGATACCTAGATTCTTACTGGTATCGAAAATCAATCTTAGTGTTACGATTCTCGATACTTAGCTCTGAATGAAATACTGTCAACTAGGCAAAAAGGTAAAATTTAGAATGAGTAGTAATCAATTATCCCTATTGGTTTATTTGCTATTAATTTTGGTTCAACTATCAAACCTCTTTGGTGCATTTAAAAGACTAGTGTTTTCGACAATTATTGTTTATTATACCTTTTATAAATTATTTATAAATGTTTAACACAGTGAGGCTTTATTTGTAAGTAAAAATACTTGCCTAATATTGTAATTCCTAATTATTTTATTAATTAAGAATCATATGGATTATTACTTGTTAAAATATATATTTATTATTTTTCTTTGTCAAAATTAAAAATTGTTATTACTATTTACATTTTTTGTTTAAAAATGAGGTGTTATCTGTACACTCTTCTTTGTGTTTGATAAAGGCAACAATGCCGAAACATTATACTATTTGTGTTAAAATGAGAATGTGACGACTACTACTACTACTATAGAAGACAAAAGAAAGGAAGAAGATGTCACCTTTATACATTGGATTCTTCCACATTTTTCTTCTTTCCCTAGGTGGACTTTCTTCATCAAATTTACTCTTAGTAGTTTATTTTTCCATTTTCTTTAGTTTTATCAATTTCCTTAATTATAAAAATATTTTTATACGAGGTTGGATGCTTGGAAAAATAATGAAATAGGAAATGTTCAAGAATCAAAATCGAGAATCGAAAAATCAAGGTTGAACTTAATAGTTGGAATTAAGGAAAACAGATGTGACATCTCTATGATATACAATTACTAATGCTTTATTTGACAGCTACCCTAAGCAAACCAATTAACTAGTGATGTTACTCTGCATTGTCAAATTCTTTAGTCAAACAAAATAAAAGTATGTATAGATAAAACACTGCCAAAACTTACATTTGTTATGAATGTTTTACATAACATGTGTCTTGTTAAAATGTTTTTATATGAGAAAACGCACTTTACCATTATGTACAAATAATAAATATTTTTTAAAAACTCACTGAAAGGTTGTTTTAATGTTTTTATTTATTTATCTATTATGATTTGAACACGTTTATTACAGGGGCGTCACACAAAATACAGTATATTGAGGAAGGGAGGATAGTGAATTTCCCAACTTTAATCATTCTGAAAATAGAAATCTTTCCAAGTGCTACTAGCCTACCTGATTAACTAAGCTTTCTATAATCTACCACGGAAGTTATCTTCTTCCAACGTTTGATGAGTTATGAAGTTGGTAACTTTTGAAGAGTAGGGATCAATGGTTAGAAATTTAAAAAATTGTCTGTGGAAATCTGTGGTAAAGAACTTTCATAATTGAAAGTATTGTGGTACGGAGTAATTATATAATTTCCTAACTCAAGATTTCAACTCTCCACAAAATTTCTAACGTTCAATCTTTTCTCAACAATGGAGGGTGACACCCCCTTCCCAAATCAGCCAGCCCCTGGTTTCAATCTACATTTCCCAATAAGATTCTCTCAACACAGTGAAAATGTCACAAAACTGAACTATTTGGCCAATAAAACAAGTCCAAGCCCTGATTGATAAATTTGCATCAACCTTGACTTGTATATTTTGGTAGTGACGAGTTCAGGGTTCGACTCACAGAACGTGAGAGATCCAGTGGGGTGTTTACTAATGATTTTACTCCATACCTCCGCACAAATACTAGTAGATTTTGTCTGAATTAATTTTACTTGCCTCTAACCCATTAGAGTTTTTGAAAATGTTGATACCCCAGATGTGTAGTAAGAAGTAATGTGTTTAAATAAATGTAGGCCTACATAAAAATAAAAAGGATGACAAAGATTAAACTTGATAACATGTTACTTACTACCTTCATAAAATTTATGTATGAGAACATAAACATTTATTGTTCTTTCCCTTATATCTAAACTACAGATGGGTATAACATTGGAAGTGTGAGTAATGTCAGTTTAATTGAAAGAAAATTTTGAATGCCCTAGTGTGTATGGCTAAAAACATACATTTTCCCGAATTCATTGAGTTTATTAGAAAAAAATTAGTTCTGACAGCTTTTGATAAGCTGATATATGACTACCTGTGAGCTTAGCATTATGTCACTGGCAGGGTTGATTTAGTGGGTTGCACTTCTGAAAGACACACACATGTAAATACTAATAACTTTACATTTTTAGTTTAATTAACCAACATTAATGAGCACATACTTGAATGAACGAATGAATGTGGACACAAAAACAATCACAGATGAGCAAAATCAAATGACATAGAACCCCACCGAATATGATTCATCCCTTGTCAGTATACCAAATAAAAAAGTAGTCGGTCTTGTTTGAGTGTATGTATGCACTAAGTGTGTATGGTATTTTATATTTTACATCAATGTTGAGTTTGTGCTTGCTTTGACATTAAGTGGTCAAATGATTCAATCTTATAATTTATCAGTGATGTAGGGAATTGACCTGCGTTTTGGAATCTTACTGATCCCTTCTATAAAATAGAATGCAAGAAAATTGATGAGTGGTTGAGCTTGGGCAACAAATATAACACTACAGCTGAAAGTATTTCCACTTTTGAAGAATGAAACCATATACCATTGACATTTTCGCTGCCCTTTCTTTTTATTCATTAATGTTTAATTCATGAAAAAGTATATAGTGCACTTGCAATAATTATTTTTCTTCTTCTCACCACAACATTCATAGTTTGAAGATGAAATAATTATGCATCAAACAGCTGAAACGTCAACGAACACTAAACTTTATGGTCTAGTTACTCGTTTCTATTTATTTGTGTGTATTTATGTTCATTTGTGCTCATTCAGGTTGATTCATTAGATGTATAAACGTGGCTTAACTCTGCTACCACTAAACAGAGGTGATGGTAGTCGCTTAAAGAAAATCATACCCAACCAACGAGTCGCTCAAACTGTTTTGTTCCAACATAAAGTTGCTGTAAGTTGTATCATCAATGTTCCAAATAACAACTTTGGTTTTTAAGGTTTTTTTGCTTTTATTTGTAGATCAATCTTTATGTATACATTAGTGTGATTAGCAAAATGTTTGAGAAAAAAAAAATCAGGCTTCCTGCTTTAATATGTACATATTTCTTTCTACACGATTCTGTAGTGAAATAAAATGGTTTAATAAGAACGAGAATGCAAACAATATAAAATAACACATATTTTAATTGTTCCAAAATAAATACACATAAAAAGTTCAGTTTCCACAGAACATATATTGTTTAACACACTTAAGTTTTTACTTTAATAGCCATTAATTTGTTTCCTGGAAAGAAGTAGATATCAGTAGCCCTCGAGAATTTCGAAACAGCTTCACACCATTTTTATTAAGTGTCATCAATAAAGAAATTCAAGAATCAGGCCACATAGTTGAGGACATTATTTTTTTAAATCAAGTTCAAGTAGTTTTCAAAAGCAATGCCATTATTTTCAAATTTGCTTGGTCAGTAAATAGATCAAGGATAGGTCTACTTGTATTTCTTATCCCACCAATATATGCGATTTCTTCTTGAGTTCACTGAGAGAACATAGATTTTACAATGTTGTATTATTTATACAATGTTTGTGAAATCCCGGCTGAGATATACTGGCCTTCATTTGGTTACACTTACACAATTTGACTATATCAGAATGCTGGATAACAATAAAATTAAAATCAAATTTGAATATGAACACAAAGTGTGTACACTTGAAAGTATTCTAAACAAGTAAAAAAACCTTATTAATAAATAAAACATTATGAAATATATATTCATTCTTTTAGACTTAAAAATTATGTAATGAAATAAATTTAAAAAAACATGCATGAAAGGTGTTTTAAAGAACCTAAATTACATTATGAGGTAGGCTTGCTGCTCCAACATTCTTTTTGATCAAATATAAAAAAATAATCTGCTGAAGATCAATGACCAATGCTACAGTGACCAATGGAATTAATGTACACAATGAAAATAATATTTTTATTTATTAAAAAGGAAATGAGGCATACTTCCCAGAAACTGCAAGATTGTTGAATGTCATCAACTACAGACAACTCATTGTGAAATAGTCACATAACACATTGTTTTTTTTCATCACTAGAAACCATGAGGGATAAAACCCACAGTAGAATCTGTTTTGGAACTAGCCCATCTCTTGTCGAAATAGTGATGTGCTACACTATATATATATTCAGCCTAGTTAACAACAAAGTCAAGAATACTTATATTAGAGTCTTTTTGTACTCACTGAATGCTCATTCACATCATTACGAGCCATTTCAGACAGCAATAAGTAGAAGTAAAATCTCCATTAAATTACAAATATAAACTGTAAAAACAATGAGATCTTAAGTTGAAGGTGGATTCTGTCTTGAATGATGAACGTTTAAGTTATTTTCTCAAGATGCTAGATGAGATGGGTATTGAGTTAAGTCCAATGTCAACACTTTGCTGATTAAACACTCTCCAGCCTAAAAATAAACCGAGAAAATAATTAGTATATTAGTGTTCTGATGCCTGGATGGTGGATGTGAGCAGGTTTAGGGACAAATTTAACAGTTTTAATAATCACTAAGGGTGTGCTAGTGGTGATTTTTTTTTACTACAAATATTTTCAAATCAAATAGTAAAAATTTTGAATTAGAATAGTTCATAAAATCCCAATATTACTTAGTGGTATACATATTGTTAAAATGCTCTGGAATTTTTTTAAATAAAATCACGTGAAAGATATTCTACCAATATTCAAAACTTTCATTGTTAAAAAAACATAAATAGCGAAATAAAAAAAAAACCTTTCCAGTGTTTTACAAATGTCAAGCTAAGCTTTGAAACAATTATTACATTTATTTGCAATCTTGGAAATAGTTTGTTATAAAGAGCAAAAAAATAACAAAAATTCATAAAATACAAATAAAAAACAACAAAAATGCATAAAATACAAATAAAAATAACAATACATAGTATACAAATATAAAATACATAAATTATAAATATTAATCCACTTAGATATCCATTCGATTTTCGTGAATATGACACCACCTGTGACCTATTCCTGTCTCGACATGATGGGCCCCCAACCAGTGCCAGGGTATTGTCATATTTTCCTAAATAAATTCTGACATCATCAGGATTGTAACCTCACCGGTGGCCTATTCTTGTCTCAACATGTCATACCGCTAAACTGGTGTCATATTTCGACGTTATCAGAGGTAAAACTTTTCGAAGAACTCATCTAGGGACAGTGACCTCGGGGAGGGGTATGACATAACTGGGAGGTAGAGGCGGTAGTGGTGTGTTATTTATTAGTCATGGGAAGAGGAGATCTCATAGGACTACAATCTAAAATGCATCAATAATTCAAAACTTCAGAATTGAATTACATCTCTAAGCCATATACATTTTTACAAAATAGTATCTAAAAAAACTAAGTTCAGATTTGTTGAGCCATTTATATTTGGTGTATATACATAGGTAAAAGAAAAATAATCATAGCTTAATTTTAATAACATCTTGACTGCAAAAAAGTGCTTTCAAACTTATGGTGTCCTGTAACAAAGAAAAAAAAAATGAAGATCCGAGAATTCATCCATTCCTGTAGTTTGGGTGGATTGGTTATTTCCTTCAACCTTTCAGGCGGGAAAACCGAAATTCAAGTTCCAGGCAGTTACTTCTGACTCATCACTGACAGTCTCTTTTGTAGACAGTCTTATTTGTTCTGTAGCAGGCTTAGGGTTAAGAGTGAAGGTACGAGGTATTTTAAACATTCTGGTAAGACAAACAGTTGGGAGGCAAGTGACTCACTGTGCTCTGTATATCAACAGTTATTTGTTAAATTCATCAAGCAAGAGAGCTTGAAAGATTTTGAGAATCTACCATCTTTTGGCGCATAGTAATGAGAGGTGGAGTAAATTGCTTGCAAAGGTCAATCATTTATTAATGTGCAGCTCCAGACAGGGAGCAGAGATTATGTGGGTGTAAAACAGAATACTTAAGGGTTGTCAAACCTAAAGAATATTTAAGGGGCATCAAATCTAGAAAACCTTTAAGAGTTGTCAAGTTGAGATATCAATTTAGGGGTTTCAAAACACGATAACAATTCACAGTTTCAAATTTAGAGAACATTTAAGAGGCATCAAATATTAGGTTTTGTAGTATTTTTTGCAAATAATTAAATATATAACACCATTTTCAAAAGAAATTAACTAATGCAAGTAATTTCCATAAAAAATATAATAAAACTAACTATTTGATTTGTATTATTCGATATTCATTCAAAATGTTGTTACTCAATTTGCTAAAAAAAAATTGCTATTCGCACACCCCTATTTATATAAGTTTTTTTTTAAATGATATTCTAGTATTGAATCTATGGAAATAATAGCCCATTGTAAGCAGAATATACCAGAGACAAATTGCTGATGTACAAAACCAATTTTGTTATTTTAATAGGTAATACCAAATTTGAGCACATAGTAATCTAAATCTAAAGAAAAAAACAATAGAATAGAAGTGCATATTTCATTGACATAAGCCCACAAAATATTTCTGCAACACTCACATCAGGGCAAATTCCAATGAGGGCGTCGGCGTGACTGTAAAATTCTTCCTTGAGCGATATCACGATGGTCTGAAGGGTTGAAGTCTTATCACGAATGTAGCTTGCGACTTTGCCAATGTTGGTGTTGTCCAGAGCTGCATCAATCTCATCCAGAACAAAGAATGGAGAAGGCTGAAAGCTGTGACAGAAGGATAGGAACCATTATACATTTAAAACTTACTTTTGAATGATGTGAGAAACAATTTTCAACATTTTGCATACATAGCTAGTGTTTTACCCCCACGTCTTACAACATGTTCAGGTTATACGAATACATGAGTTACTCTAATGGGATTGGGATCAATAAAGAAGAATTTTAGAAGTTATCTACTCACATTTGCATAAAAGGAGAGTAGGAAACCATTTAGGAAAAATTGCCCTCAGTAGATCCAATCGAGATTTGAGTATTGACCTCCCAGTCTTCGGCAGGCCAGTCTAACACGCAATTGACACCTTTGACCATTTGTACATTGAAGCAGCTTTCATTTATCTTACGATGGCAAAGAGGATGATGGAGATGAAGTATGTAGGAAAAAGACCGCGAAAATATAGGAGATAAAATGTGCAATTGAGAGTAGAATAACGGAAGTGTTTAAAGGAGGAAGAATGGTCGTAGGATAGAGGAAGATGAGGCATTTTAATAAACTGATTTGGCCATTTTGGCCACAGGTTGGAAACAGATGATGATGATGGTGGTTTTATTCAAACCTTTTTGTCCCGTGGCCTATTTTGTATTTACATGCGAAAAGTGACAAGCCTATTTAAGACTTTATCTGCTAAGAATACCATAGCTATTTCATAATTTTTTCTGACCGGTGATTTATGTTAGTAGCTTTGTATTAAATAATAAAGTGGTTTTTTTTTCCTAGTGATATATAATATTTTAACTCCATCTAATTGGAAACACCAGAAATAGCTAAAGTCTGGAGGGTCGACCATATCGATTCTAGCACTTTGATCAGATCGGCCTGTGCTAATAAAGGGATTAAATAAAAACAATGACATTGAAAATTCAAAAGGTTCAAGATTTTTATTCTCAAACGAAGGTTGTCATTTATTAGCACTATATTCATACACTTTATAAACCTCCATTTCATTTGTTTGTCCTTACTGTAATTATTGTTCATACTTAAGTATCATTTATACCATTTCTTTCTTCTCCCTTTTTCTTTTAACACTCCCTTCTGTAGAGTTTTAATCAAACAAAACCTATATTAAGAGAGTGTGTTATTTAAGAGTAATTTTCTTAACCTCTTGCAAACCTTCAAAACCTTGACTTGGATTTAAAAAAAATATTGGCTTCAACTTAACTTGGAAAAATATTGTGCCAACTGTTTTTGGGAGTAAAGATGAATTCCTTCACTATGGTTAATATTTATAGAAAACTGATTATCATTTGGCACAATGTGTTTCTAGCAGTTTCTTTTAAAATTCAAAATGGAGTAATCCATTGTTTGTATTTATTTATACTCTCTTCTTCTTTGTGTTTGATAAAGGCAACAATGCCGAAATATTATTTTATTTGTGTTAAAATGTGTGTGTGTGACTACTTCTACTATAGAAGACAGAAGAAAGGAAGATGTCACCTTTGTGCATTGGATTCTTCCCACATTTTTCCTCTTTTCCTAGGTGGGCTTTCTTCATCAAATTTATTCTTAGTAGTTTATTTTTCCTTTTTCTTTAGTTTTATCAATTTCCTTTATTATAAAAATTATCTAGCCATTGGGCCACCTCATTTTTAAACATTAATACACATTTGTACTTTTTCGTGATTTTGTTATTCTTACAACTACAAAAATGTATATAATTCTTGTTGTAAAGTGCTTAAATTGTTATATAGTGTTAAGGTCTTGATATTGTATTCATGATACTTTTATGAAAGTTTTATTAGTCTCAAATTTCTCAAATACCATAGGATTCGATGAATCGAACGTTCCACCCCAATGAATATTAGTTTGATAGTTACATATATACATAAAAGGTTTGAATTGTAATAATTGAATATAAATTGAGTATTTTAGCTGTAAATATTGTATTGTTAAGAGCATAATTATTTCAAGGCTTATTCTGGCAGGAGGTTAACCCACGCTTGTACATTTCCTTGAAAGTAAAGAGTATTGAGTTTCCATCCTGCTTATAATTGCCTCATATAGCTTGCATCCTGTTGACTAGCAAGCACGGTGCGACCGATGGACCTTCCTGGCTGGTGAACATCGAGATCAGCAAGTTTTGTGTGGGAGAATAACACACGGTTGTTGAATGTTGGAAGCCATGCTGCATACGTGTGTGGCGATACCTAGCCCGTATGACGAAATGACAATATAAAATGTGATCTGGGAGTTCCCCCGCCGGAGGGTCGATCACAGGTCTATAGAAAGATTGTGAAACCGTTATCGTGCCTGCTCCCTCGTCACGGTAGATCTACCCGGTTACTCATGTAGTAGTTTAGCATCTGACTAGATTAATAAATATATCTTATTGGACTAACTCGCATGTCTCCTTCCCCACGAACCATCCCCATTCTAACCCCTACCACTCAGGGTCCATCCTAAGCAAGTAAGTCCCTACGGTGCCCCGGTAGTGCTGTAGTAGGGTTGGCCACCGGGCACCCAGATAAAATTAGTGACCTTACACAGTTTTGTCAGAAGTATGATAGGGACGTTACATTATTGACATAATTGTGGAAGCTGGAGTTTTTTTTTTCAAAGTCAATTCAAAATTTCAGAGCTTTGCACACCCCTAATAACAATGGCAAACTAGGTTTAAAAAATGAACAAATTTTAAAACTGAAAATGTTTCAACTCTTTGAATTTCTTTCAAAATTAAATAATTTTAAGGAGCTTTTACCTATAACCCTAGCAGTCCTAGCTAGGGAGGGGGAGAAGAGGAGGGTTCATCAAGCCCATATGCCAAAATTTTATAACGACCAAATAATTTTAATCTGAATTAACCATCAAAGAGCTAATTTTGTGCTATATTTGTCAAATGTTAATCAAATTTGACAATGTTTTTTATGAATGGCTATTCGAGTTTTTAATCATCCGTGGCAACACTGTTTTAGTTAATTGTGGCAACACTGAATATATTATATATCAGTAAATATGTTTTTAACCTACACCCCTGTTAACCTGATGTGTAAACATACATTATTGTGACCTAAATAGCAACTCACAATCCCAAAAATTGAGTAGTTTTTCATTGTAGTGTTCTTTTACAAAAAAATTATGCATATTTTTCGTAATATTTTTATATAGTAATTATAAAATATGTTTAAAAATAAAAACAAACCATCAGAAGTGTGTTTAAAAAAAAATTAAACAAAGAGTAGGGTTATAGTAGAAGCTGTAAAAATATATAATATAGGAATGCTAAGGTTAAGGAACAAAAGAAATAAAGATGTCACTGGTTATTAATAATGCATAAAGAAGTGACTATAAGTCTTCTGGTTCTGGTGGAATGTTTGTTACCTGTGAATGGCAAAGAGAAGTGCAAGAGCTGCCACTGTTTTCTCTCCTCCAGACAAGTTGGACATGGGCTGAAATCTCTTGCCAGGGGCCACACAGTTATAATTGATACCATCCAGATACGGCTCCTCTGGGTTCTCGGGACCAAGGAACGCTTGTGCAGATTGGTTCTTTGCTAGACACTGTCACAAGACACAGGATCAACTATTATATATCTGATTTAACATTGAAAATGATGATAGAAAGTCACTAAACACTTACCAGAAAATTGCAGGCCTCAAAGTTAACAATTAAAAACACATAATTATGAAATTTTTCGGGGCACATCAGACCCCTTCTTCAGGAGAAGATAGTACAACACAAACTGGACTATAGCAGCCTGGCTAGAGCTCATACTAACATAGACCAGTTTGTTTTTCCCTGAATATAAATAAAAAATAAATTAAAAAATCATATTTAAATGAAAATAGTACAAATATGAGAACTTTGCGGAAATAATAAGAGAGTGTGAAGTCCACTTTTTCAATTCAAAGCCAATCGAATAATATGAGATATTCCCGAAGCTGAACAGAAGTTTGAATATTAACAAAATAAAGTTGGATAAAGATATTAATTATATTTTGTAAGGCTATGCAAATTTAAGTATTAAATATTATTTACAAAATGCTATATTTCAAACATAATTAATATATTTCATCATAAAATGATAAATTATTTTATTATCACAAAATTTAAGTGAATTATTCTTGATTTTTTTTATGTGAATATTAAGTTTCTGAAGCTTCGCACACCCCTAGAAATACCCATCCACTTACTTTGTAAATATTGTCAATCTCATTAGCGACATGTTCAAAACAATCCATGAATTTATCATGCCTGTCCTTCTTCACTCTTTCAAAGCTCATCTTAGCTTTCCGAGCAGCCCGCCTGGCTGCTTCAAACTCTTCATTGGTTTCTTGTAACTTCTCTCGAGCAAGATCAAGTTTCTGCATAGCCTATAAAATAAAAGTAGGAATGTTATATAAAGAGATAAAAACTATTTTATGACTATGCTTGAATTAATACAAGTATTCACTAACAAATAAGAAAATACACAATATATAGCCAAAGGGGGTGTTCCACTAGTACGTAAGCAACTCAGGGGGTAGTGCAGTTTGAGCTTTGCTTATTTTTGCTGACAAGATGAAAGGGGGGGAGGAGGCATCAGCATAATGCTTAAGTAAGACAAAGACGGGCAAGAATGGTGCAAGTGATCCTTCCACCCCAAATGGACACATAATCATTAAAGTCTAAAGAAGTGGATTCAAGGACCTTGGTCATCAGTTTAAAAGTAATTTAGAGTTAACTATAATAATTAATGTATTTACTTATACTAATACTATTTCTATACATTAAAATATTTATAATTTTTTAAATTTTACATTTTTTGTACAATAAATCTAAATTCGTTACAAGTGTGTTTACTGTGAATATTTCAAAACATTAACTTACACCGTTACATAAATAATTACAAGAAATTTATAAATTGTATGAAAAAATAATGGTTATTCTGTGGTAAGAGAATATGAATATATGAATTTTATTTAATTTATATAATATTGGACGCCACCAACCAACCCTTTTATTTTCTGAAGTAGGTAATTTTTTATTCAATATGTGAATCCCCAGAAACTGCTCAGCGGTAAAACGAGAAACCTCTTTTCTCAAGACCCCTGGTCTTTCCCTAGAGTTTTGACTCAAGTTGGACACCTACAATAATGGACTTTGTATTTTCCTGGAGCAGATTATTATTCTTGACCTGGACATACAACCTACTGAAACCATCTATAATTTGAATGTGGTGTTCCAAATACAATATACGGGGGTCATCCAGAAAGTAAGGTTAGAACATTTATTTAGAATCTAAAAATGCTTGTATTTAATTGAGATTCACAGGATACTTCACAAATATATTAAACTATTTTTCAACGTAATCGCCGTCGAGATCGAGACATTTCTGTAGTCAGGGCACCAGCTTTTGTATGCCAATGTCATAGACCTCCGCCGCCAACTCTTTCAGCCACTTCTTCACAGCTTCCTCGACCTCCTGGTTGTTGGAAAAAGTTTCCCACCTAAAAACTCCTTTAGTTTAGTGGAAAGGTGATAGTCCGAAAGCGTCAAGTTGGGTGAATAGGATGGGTGGGTGGGTGACAATATCCTATCCAAACGATGTCAGCAGCTACTGTGGAAATCGCACGGTGTGGGGCCTGGCGTTGTCATGCAGGAGGCTGACTCCCCAGATAAGCATTCCTTTTCTGCGGTTCTGAATGACTCTTCTGAGTTTTTTTTTTAGGATACTGCCAGTAAGCCTCTGCATTAATGGTAGTCCCTTTAGGCATAAAATCCACCAAAAGGACCCCCTTACTGTGCCAAAAAACAGATGCTATGACTTTTCCAGGGCTGAATGTGTTGTCTTGAACTTTTTAGTGGCTGGGAAAGATGAATGACGCCACTGAAGTGATTGTTTTTTGGATCCTGGGGTGTAGTGACACACCCAGGTCTCATCCCCTATCACGGTAGAGTCAAGAAAAGCTTCTACCTCCTGTGCAAAACGATCCAAAAATTCAGGCGTGGTGGTCACGCGATTTTTACGGTGTTCCGGTGTGAGCATTCTGGGCACCCATCTCGCACACAACTTCTTGTAACCAAGTTTTTCCGACACAATATCACCAAGGAGAGTTCGAGAAATGTCAGGAAATTTTTCGTGAAGGTCATTAAGCGTCACAAGGCGGTCATTTTGCATTTGTTCTTCAATTTTTCGCACAAGTTCGTCAGAAATCACTGATGGTCTCCCACTCCTTGCCTGGTCGTGAGTATCAGTACAACCTTCTCTGAACAACCTAACCCACTTCGTGACATGTTGTCGACTCATCACATCACTACCATAAACTTCCACGAGCTTCTGATGGATATTCGTGGCGGTATTGTTCTCCAAAGTAAAAAAACGGATGCCCGCGTGGATCTCGCACGGACAAGAGGCGGCGGGAGCGCGCGACGACCTCTCCATCGGAAGAATTTACTGTGACTGAAAAAAATGGCCGACAAACACGTGGGACCAAACAAACTGATCGTTAGGATCCCCCCTATACGACAAGTGCGCCAAATTTGAAACAAAAAACTTCCCCCAGCCTCAGGAGCCCTTGTAACCTTACTTTCTGGATGACACTAGTACATTAATATTATAAATAATAAATTAAACAATGAAATTTATCGTGTTTTTGTAATTCTTATTGAAGAGAAAAAAAAACCTTTAAATTAACACTACCTAATAAGGCATGCCTCTAATGTTATATTATTATTATTATTATTATTATTTAGCACAGCATCTTACTAGCCATTAGAGTTATCCACTCTTACGCTAAAGTGTAATGGTAGGGTGATTGTGAGATGAGATGAAATGGAGGACCTACAGTTTAACGTGGGATCCGAACCACGGTGGAGGCCTGGCATTCCACACATTCACAAGTTGGTGATTAATACACGTCTTGTCAGAGGTGAAGGAAGGGTTTGGTAATCAGATAAATCTGTGCCGGGACTGAGGATTGAACCCCGGACCCCCAACACAGATGTCTGACACTTTACTCCTAGACAGCCAGGTCACGCGTATCCTATGTTATAAAATTAATAAAAGTATTGTTGGGACAATTCTTAAAAAGTGTAAGATTCTCACTTGAATTGTGATGACAAAATAATAGTTATTAATTATGATACACAAATAGTCTTTTGGATTAAATAACAGCAGGTTTGAAATATTTGTATAGTATGTTAAAATAATGAGTTCTTCGAAAATGTAATTTAAACTCCTAGCCACAGGATGATGATAGATGATGAATTTGGTCTCACCCAATAATGTCCATGTATAATGGTGATTTAAGGCTCTGGTAACAATTCTATTTTCTTATTTCTTTTTAGTGGCTTCTATTTTATAATATCTTCATGAAAATTCACATTTATCCTTCCTTGAAGGTCAGCTCTTACTTTTGACGCAGTTTTTATTGCCAAAAGGATATTCGCTATATAAAATTCAATATTAAAGGACGGCCCAAATTGGGTCCTTCCTTATCTTCTTTTTTCTGATTTGTTTCGAGTCAACAAAACAAGAACATTAACAATCCACAAACCTTTTCTTTCTCTCTTTTTTTTAAAAATAATTTCCAGCATAGTAGAACACTAGTTGCCACGATTTATAACAAAAAAATTCTTAAATCTTTAGACAGTGTGAAAGTATTATTATAAAAATAACTTAATATTATAATTTGACAAATAAACATAAATCATGTTTAAAATTAATTTAAATTTCGAACCAAAATCCAAACGAGAATAATAAATTCTTCTACTAGGGGCAATTAGTTCTTCAAATGACAGCCATGCGTTATAAGAATCCAAGTACATAAAATAAATTAAGATCATAACAGTTCCGAAATAAGCCACTCTCTAACCAGATAGCGTTAAGATCACATACCCAAAAAACAAAATAAATAAGCATGGCGGCTTGGCAGTTTATGAATCAAAATAAAGAAAGAAAATTTAATATAGTGTTAATATAGTGAAATAAAGGTAGGTAGGTAGATTATATATATATTTTTTTTAAATTGTAAATAATTAATATTAGAAACTTTTGTAGTAGTAATTGAAAAAAAACCCTAACGTTGTCAATGTAATTAAGTAAGACTGAGTCAACCTACTATTAAATTTGTATTATAAGTAATTCTTTTAGCAAAAATAACATCACAATTTCTGTGAAAACAGTACAAAAAAGGTCGACAAATATAATGTAAGCAAGAGGGGGGGGGGG
>CABFOW010000097.1:104370-130279 GCA_902141385.1 Timema californicum | reverse complement strand
AGGGGGGCGGGGGAAGGAGGTGGAGATTGGGCATTTGCTTATTTTTACCAACAAAGGGGAAGAGGGGGTCTAAAATGGCCATAAAGGTACTTACATAATACTTGAACAATTAATAACAAACAAAACTCTCAGCATTTTGAGTTTAAGGTTTTGATTTCTCAAAATGTACAGCTCAAACTTTTGAATTCTTTGTGCATTTATTTTTCACATCTTAGTAACTGTTTGGGGCATATATTAATTATGTTATTGGTATAAAGTGGTATTTTAGAATAAATGTACCCATATTTGCATGAAGTGAAAGTGGAAAACAATTGATTAAAAAGACTCGCTCAGTATCCCTGGCCAAGATTCAAATCTTTATCTCCCCATCAGTGACAAGCTAATTTAATAAAAATAAGAGTTTGTCTGCCTATCAATAGCATTGCGCAATATCTACCGCACACAGAGGTCTGAGATTTTAAAAATGAGTAGCCACTGTGCAGAAACGTGTGCATCTCAAAGCCGGAATTCTACAATTTTGATTAAATAGTTTCAGATTGATTAAAAATTGTGCCGAAAGCAATAAAGTGAAGATTTTTTCTCTCTGTGTATATTTGAAGCAAAGCTAAGCATTGCTCAAAGTAACCACACAATATATTGCACAATTACTCCGTGCAAAGCCAGATACTTCTGCTAGTCAAGTATAGTATCAGTGAGATGCATTATACTATGCTACCACTGATAAAGGTAATTTCCTTTTGAACTAACAAAATGCAGGCAACCTGCTAACACTTCACATTCACCCGCAACAATAACTTAGTGATCCTCTGTCTAACTCTTTGCCCTTTTCTTTTTAATCTCTTTTGTGTTAGAACTTGATTCATTTGAATACAATTGTAGATAACAAACTCACCCTCATATTAGGTGCCTGTATTCTTTGTATTGTATGCTGCAAATCGTTTATGGCTCGTTCCAGTTTGTTACCCATCTTCTTCACTTCAT
This sequence comes from Timema californicum, assembly GCA_902141385.1. Classification (NCBI taxonomy): domain Eukaryota; kingdom Metazoa; phylum Arthropoda; class Insecta; order Phasmatodea; family Timematidae; genus Timema; species Timema californicum. Next base: position 129,298 of record CABFOW010000097.1, on the reverse strand, counting down.
CATTTTCATCCAATTCCTTGAGGTTATCTGGAAGTTGGCCATAGTCGATAACAATCCTGTAGGGGGAAAATATATAAATACATTTTTCTCATTCATATTTAAATAGCATACTAAATATTATTATTATTAATATTAGCACCGCGTCTTACTACCCGTTCGGGTTATACGCACTTACGCTAATGTGTAATGGTAGGGTGATTGTGAGATGAAATGAAGGACCTACAGTTTAACGTGGGATCCGAACCACGGTGGAGACCTGGCATTCCCCAAATTCACAAGATGTCTTGTCAGAGGTGAAGGAAGGGTTTGGTAATCAGATAAATCTATGCCGGGACCGAGGATTGAACCCCGGACCCCAGCACAGAAGTCTGACACCTTACCCCTAGACCGCCAGGTCACCCATAATGTATAACTATTGTTTGGGTTATTTAGTATGCTGGCGTTCGGAGTTCAATCCTCGGTCCCGGCACAGATTTGTCTGATTACCAAACCCTTCCTTCACCTCTGTACAATCACCCTACCATTACACATTAGCGTAAGTGCGTACAACCCGAACGAGTAGTAAGACGCGGTGCTAATAATAATAATAAGTTATAAATTACAATATTAATTTTATACATATAATCGACAAACACATTTGATCAAACATTCAGGCGAATAAACATTTGTCAAGCAGTCCTATATTTATCTATTCTTAACAGCTCTGAAATATCTAGTAGTTCTGGCCCCCTTCACTTCCAGCCCTTTGATGCTCCACAGCAAGTGGTTGATCTTAAAAATGTCCCCCCGTCAGGTGTATTCACTTGCTCACATCCTCTTTATCAGAAGATAAGCGAAGTAGATGTTAAAGGCAGGAGTCAAGTACCCCTTCCAATAACCCAAGTCCCTCCACCATGACTATATAATCGCCTGCCAACAAAAGTATAAAATATGGGTGTCTGTACATTTTTGTTATTTTTTCATTCTGTTTAATTTGTATAATATTCATGAATAGTAAGTATGATGTAAGGGTAATGATAACTAAAAAAAGCCTATTATATTTGGAAGAAGGTATAGGAAAGGTGGATAGAAACATATAATAGGCAAACACAATATGGCTTTTACAATGAAAAGAAGAACATAGTTCACACTTTACATTGCTGCCATTAAGAGGCAACCATTAGCTCTTTGTCCAATGACAGCAATGTCAAGTATAAACTGTATTCTTCTTTTCATTGTAAAATCCATCATCCCTTTTGTGTTTCTATCAATCTTTCCTATACCTTCTTCCAAATATAATACAATTACCTCATAAAGCGAAAAGATGTTTTCCTTATATAGATATTTTCATATTGGGCAATTTATACTCCAATATTACCAAAGTAGATAAGCTGATTATTTTTCATAGGCCTACTTTTGATTACAATCTAGCTCCATGCAATGTATTTTGTCCCATTGCAAGTTGTAACCAATTTAGGTCACACGCATATATATTTATATGCTACTGTGGTAAGGATGAGAAAGTTAGAGTTTAGAGGAAATGTACCCATAGTTGCATAAAACAAGAGTGGAGAACCATAAAAAAACATGCTCAGTACAACCAGCCAAGAATCAAAATATGACCTTCCTGTTACTGGCAAATTAGACTAAATGATATTGACATAATTACCTGCTTTCTCTATCATATATCTGTTGAGTGCTAAGTGAACTGTTCTCCACGGAAGAGGTTTCATTTGTGGTGTCAATGCCTGATGACTCCTGGGCTATGTCTTCCATGTTACCTCGTTGCATTGGTATACCAATATCTTCCATCTGTAAATATATACAATAAGTCTCACTCCAAGTGCCTTAGCCGAGAATATCTTTCAAAGAACTTTCCTAATAAAATATTAACTTCAATAACATGTTCCTAAAGATGAATGTCTAACTAAGGATGTGTTCTGACCTTGCACTGTTTGAGAATACTGTGCCGGTCTGCTCGTCTTTGCTCAATTTTGGATTCAAGCGCAGTCACTTGCTTCTGAGCAGCTTGGATGTCCTTCGCAATACCACCCATCTCACGCCGAGCCTAGGTATTCAGAAACAAGAGAAATAAATAAGACAAGTTTCACAATAATGTAATTTAGGTAAGCCAAGAAACATTTATACACAAAAATGAGTATGAAGGATTTAAACTTAAAAGCATGCATTATATCTTTGAAACTATTATGAGAATAGTGAAGTTTTTTTATATCACCTGAGAAAAATATATTCAAAGACCCTTTGAATAAGTTCATGAATGAACAAACATTCTAGGAAGTTGAATTTCCAAAGGATGGGAAAGTTCACACAAATATGTTTGATTTCACATCTACAACTGTTGACAACTTGTGTAACTATCTTATTAAATGATTTTACCCATACATTTTAACCTGAATAATTGCACTTAAATAATAGCTAATATACATGATTTTAACTCCCAATTTTTAAAGGGTTAAAAATCACTATTAAAAAATGAGTTTAGGAATGAGGTTGCAGAGTTTTAAAGATTACTATGAAAACTTAAAAATAGTTTTGCAAACTTTCTAATATTTAAAGAATTTGTTGAAACAATAAGAAAAAATTTCCTTAAAATCATATTCAACAAAATTCAGGGGATAATACTGATGTAATTAATTAAAAAATAACTTAGATTAGATATGTTAGAGGACTTTAAATCCTACCTTCCCAATCTGGTCCTCCATTGCATCCACCTCTGTTTTCTTGGCCAGCCGCTCAGACTTTAGGGAGTCCAACTCTCTCATGTCTCTTTCAATATCTGCCATCTGTTTCTGTTCTGCTTGCTTTGCTGTCTCCAGCGCATCTTCGTCATCCTGGACAGCACGCTCCCACCGAAGTACATTATCTATAGACATGGCACAGTTGCAGGAAGAACACAGTAGAAAGGACATTATTGTATAACCAAAAATATGTTTTACCTGTCAACCTTTAGTTACATTATTTTTATGCTGTTGATATTGATATTATTCATCAACGCTGACAACTGCAGATCACATGACTAAACTCATGAAAACGCGTGCAAAGCATCAAAGAAATATATCAAAACATCTTTGACTTACTTCAGAAATAAAATCTCGGGTTAGGAAAATAAACTAAACATTGAAAGGAGGATAAAGGGCAAGGCCTACAGTTGTCTGGTAGGTGTGTAGGCCTTGCCTTCTATCCTCCTTTCAATGTTTAGTTTAATACAGGCGTTAGGGTTTGCTGCCATTTTCCCTTGGCTTAGACAATTACAAGGCTTTGCCAATAAAATTATTGACAACTAAAATACTCATTTACCTTCAATGATTACTATTTGGAGCTGTTATTTACATTACAAAATTCATATGACAAACTCCGAAATAAATAAATTGTAAGTTGAGATGACAACTTGATTTATAAGCTTAAATGAAGTTTTGAAAACAATTGTGAATCAATAATTGTTTGAATGATTTTAAATTATAATGTTACTAACAAAATATAATAATTTTTACAGCATGAAATAAAACCAAAAATTATTCAAAACTTTGAGAATATTTAATTTATCTGATTTGGGCTCACTTTATAACTAAAGAGTGGGATCTATATTTGGAAGAAGGTACAGAGAAGGTGGATCGAAAACATAAAAAGGAATAAATACCATGTGAATTTTACAATGAAAAGAAGAACACAGTTCACACTTAACATTGCTGCCAATGGGCAAAAAGCTAAAGGTTGCCTCTTGAAGAAAATTAATCGTTAACACACAATTCCCCGGCCTAGATTTCATTTTATCAGAACTCATCAAGGGGAAGTGTCTAACGAGCAACGCAACTTCCTAAAATAGGAAACCAAAAAAGGGGAGGGAAAAAAAAAGGAAATTTGTATAGAATGTGTGCTAGTTTTGAAAGAATTGCTATAAATTATTAATAATTTATGCTTACAGTTTAGCATTTTGGATTTATGTCGAAGAGGTCTTAAGGCTTACCTACCTTGTACTTGTCCCTAGCCCTTTTTCAAATAGTTGCCACAGGATATTTAAGTTTTTTACTATGATTATTGTTTATGTTTTATTTTTACTAAGAATTTATTGAAGCTTATTTTTATTTTATCTATTGTAGTTCGTTCTTAAATTAGTGTTGTATTTATTGTTTGTTCTCTGGATGTCTCCTACCATTTTGGAAAGTGTTCCACCATTTTTGAGGGTTTTCCTTCATTCATTGGTTTTTAAATTGTAACTAGCAAATCTTGGAAGTAACAATTGATAGTGTGATCATTTGGTAGTTAAAATTGGGCTGAATACAACTTCTTTCCACGATAGGTGGTATTGATACTTATAATGAAGTACAAAAATGAAATATAATTATTGAAAATTATCAAAACTTACTTCGAGTGTCACGTGTTTTTTCGAACTCCAGCTGGTTAAGAATACGATTCCTTTGATTTTCAAATTCCATTCTTTTCTTCATTCTCTCTTGTTGAGTTCTTTGAAAAAAAAAAATTAAATAAAAATTAAGAATAAGTTATTAGAACTATTTAAATGTCAAACTATTATTTTAATTCAATCATAGACATAAATATATGTTGGCCAGTTATGAATGTGAAACATGGACCAATGGGGCAAATTAAGGGCAACAATTAGAAAAATTTGAAATGTGGTGCTATAAAAGAATGTAAACAGCAAAGAAGAGTTAAAATGTTAAGCCATATTCTGAGAAATGATGGTTTGATGAAGATAATTATAGACGTGGAAAGGAGAAATTCAAGAGGGAGACTAAGACTGGAGGATATGAATCAGAAAGTGAACAATGTTGGTGAAAGAAGATACAAAGATGTAAAAAAATTGGCCTAAGATAGGCAAAAGTGGGGAGCTGAAGCAAACCAATTGTAAGATTGATGATTAATTAGTAATTAATAACTAATATTTATTAAATTTTACTTTAATTTACATACATTTACTCACAACCACTACTGTTTCCAGCCTGTGGCCTGGGTCAGACTTTTTATTCAAGTAGTCAAGCCATATATTTTCCACTACCGGTCTTCTAGAACTGTTGTAGCGTTTTATGCCTTAAAATCTAGCTTAAGACTAGGACAAGCACAACATCCAGTCTCCGGCTGTTAATTCATCCCTGCGAAAGGCTAAACCCACATTTCACCAACGATAAATTTTTCTGCCATCCGGGAATCGAATGCGGGACCCTTAGCTCAGTATACAGACACGCTACAAACTGAGCTAAGGTATTGGCTTTAATATTTATCTAATTGTATTTTTGCAATCAATTTTAAAGTATACAGTGAATCAATTCATACCTCAGCTCTCTTTCTTCATACTCGCGAATATTATCAACACCGATTTGAGAACAAAACTTAGCAAATACTATGTCTTCAACATTGTTCATGTTTTCCTTGATTTCCTGAATTTGTTGATCTCGGGCCCTCATGGTACGTTCAATTTCAGCTATGGATGGCTGAAAATAAAATGAAGCTTTAAATATTAACGAAGTTGGAAATAACCTTAGGTTACAAATACAGCATTAACCGACATATTTCAATTAAATGAAATATTACACCTGGGGGAACTGAGCTCAGGACCTCAAGCTTAGTGTGCCAATGGTGTACCACTGAGCTATCCTGTAACCATTCCATGATCTGGTTCATTCTTCACTCATAGTTCAAGGCAGAACCCTTTGATGGACGAGTGGTAGAGTGATTAATACACATTTTTAGGCCTACCTAGGTCTTATTTTTAACCAACATTATACTTAAATAAATCTAATCAACTCACCCCAAAATTCTCAGATTTATTTCTTAGTGTGTCCAGTTCAACCTCAAGTTGGGCGATTTGTTTGGTCTGAAACATAAAAATTATGAGAATAACTATGACTAATTGTATACATTGGATACCTGACACTGAACAAAATAATAATCAAAACCTTAATAGTAATTTTAGCTGATATGATCTTTAATGAGTCTAAAAATGCCAAGGTAGTATGGTATCGCTGAGTTATCTTGTACCTAAAAATGAAACAACTTAGAATAAGAAGTACTTACAGTATTTTCTCTGTCAGTCTTTGAATATTTCAGACGCGTCTCTAATCCTCGAATTTGAGAATCCACTGTGTTCAACTCGGACTCTTTACGTGACTTTTTCATCGATTCACGAAGTTCTTCCGTAAGTTTCTCCTGTATGAACAAAATATTTCCCAAAACATTATTTTATGGTATTAATTGTATACATAACTAATGCCTGTAAACATAAATAATACTAATTAACTACTGCTGAAGAAGTGTCCCAATTATCACAAAAAATTACTGAAATGTTTTTTTTTTATAAATGAGCATTTGAATCTATATTTTTTTGCCAATCTATACTTCAATGGTTTATTTTATTCATTTACTCACCATATCCCCCTACCAGTTCGAGTTATATGCTTATATTTTATTTAGACTATATTGTAGGTTTAAGGAAGGTTGAATTAACCTAAGGGTATGCAGTCATTTTTCAATTAGAAGTAAACTCAAATAGAATATATAAAATATCCCCAAAGCCAAATCAAAGTTTGAACTTTTTTGTTAATTATTTTATGCTCGAAAACATATTATATTATGCTCAATTTCATAGCTTCATGCACTAATATCACTTAAAAAAGATTTTATTGCACAACTTTTTGTAATATCTAATAAATCTGTAAATCTGATAATTCAAATTACTATCACAACATACAATTCAATTACTACAAATCTTATTACATTAATACTAATTTGCAACAGCTCAGAATGATTATAATTAAACATAAATAAGAGTATTTTAGTTGACAATATTTTTATTGGCAAAGCTGGGATTTTTTCGAAACCAAATCAAAGTTTTGAAACTTTGCACACACATAATTTAGAGGAAATGTACCTGCATTTGTGTGGAAAGAGAGTGGTATATAGAAAAAAAACACTGAGTAAACTTTAGTGGGATTGAAGCCTCGATCTCTTCTTTGGCAATCTAGACTATTGTAAGGTGATACCTTACATTAAGCAACCATCAAAATGGGTTTCAAATTTTATTGTTTATGGTAACCAGTTTTATTAATAGCTACCATTATATTAGATAAGGGTGTACAAAATGTTATCATTAGGAATACATTTTCCTAGTGAAAAAAAGCAGGGCTAGCAATCTAATTCTGTATGTGTTTAAAAAAGTTTAACTTTACATTACATTCGTTATTGTTTCCAACCTGTGGCCTGGGTCAGTTTTTTATTCAAGCTATATATTTTCCACTACCAGCTTGGTAGGCCTGTCATAGCTTCACATGCCTTATAAACTAACTTAAGACTAGGACGGACACAAACAGTCTCTGGCCGTTAATTTGTCACTGTGAAAGGGTAAGCCCACTTTCACAAATTATACATTTTTCAGCCATGCCAGGAATCAAACTCGAGACCCTTAGCTCAGTAAACAGACATGCTACCGACTGGGCTAAGGTGTTGGATTTTAAGATACCTTTTATGGATAGTAAAAGTGTCCTTGGCTTGAAGTGTAAGGAAACTCTCTATAGAGCATACTTTGTACCCATAGTCACATATCTATGCAGCAGAAACATGAAAAAGAAACAAGGAAATCAGAGGCCACGGGAAGAGAGTTTGTGAGGAAAATGCTAGCTGTCCCAAAGAGGAACAGGATTAGGAATGAAGATGTCAGGGATAGAGTGAGGGTATAGGGAGTAGAGAATACCAAAGTGAATGAAGATTATGTATGTACGAAAAAAACCCACCAAGATTACCAAGAAAGAGATGGGAGGTGCAGATAGCAGAATGTGCCAGTGAGAGGAGAAGAATGGAAGCGATTAAAGAAGGAACAATGGTGGAAGGATAGGAAACATGGAGGCATTTTCCTAAACTGACCCAACCACAGGTTGAAAACAGTTGATGATGATGATGATGAACATATCCTTTATTTTTACTTAACAAAAGTTAATATCAAACTAAATTTTTTATGTCTGGTGGATTTATATATGGTTCATTATACCTTGAGCGCCTTCAGCTGTGACATGTGTTTCTCGTCCCAACGTTTGGCTTTCCGAGCCAGATCCAGACTTCCTCCAGATATGATACCAGACTTTTGGTAGAAGGTGCCATCAAGTGCAACAGCCTTCGAAAATAAAATTAATTGTGAAAATACACACTTGACTAAATGAAACAACCAATTAATTTTAATTAAGCTTTAACTAAAATTGAACGTACATCATAACGATTCTTATCCATCTCATATGCCACCTTCATGGCATCTTCAGGAGTCTCACAGACCAAGGCATTGTTAGTGGCAAACAGCACCGCTCGTTTTATGTCCATGGGAGAGTAGTGCAGAACATCAAACAAAAGCTTCACATTTTTGGGATCTTTGATATTCCTATTAAGGGGAAAAAAGGTTAAAGATGAGTCAGTATCAGTTTCATTCTTAAATTGCATTTGAATACTATCTCAAAAATGTGAAAAAAGATACTTGGTTTCAAGGAGGAAAAAAATCCTTTCAGCTAAATAGATCGAATTTTTAATCCCACAAACCCCTATATTTGTAAGAAGGTTGGTGGATAAAACACATAAAAAACAGGACGAACACAATATTACTAAAATACAATGAAACTAAGAACACAGTTCACACTTAACAGCGCAGTCACTGTACAATGTAGTAATGAGGTATTGGCCGCCTCTTGAAGAAAATCGGTCGTTATTGCCCCATACCCCGAACTAGGTTTCATCCTATTAGAACTCATCAGAAAGGAGTGTGAAATGTGCAACACAGCTTACTTGGGTGGTAATTATAGATTTTCTTCAAGAGGTAGTCATTATTCCTTGTCCAGTGGTAACAATATTAAGTATGAATTGCATTATTTTCATTGTAAAAACTAGATTGGGTTTGTTCCCTTTTAAATGACCCTTCTTGTACCTTCTTCCAAATACGTATAACAAATTACCTCAAAAAGCGAAGAGAGGTTTTTCTTAAAGAGAGAAACCCCTGTAAAAATACCTACAAAATCAAAACTAATCCAACCTATCGTTTTATTAACATTTTGACAATAAACTAAATTAGTTTGAGCACAAAGGTGTTTTCAGACAATTTGTGAAAGCATTGGAATAATTGAATGTGTATACCTAAGTCTCTCTTTAAGAGGTTTGGCCTGGATGTAGTCCAATGGAAGAAAGGTTTCTGGTTCCAGCATCTGTTCTTTCAAATATTGGATGCACTGCCTGGCAGTTTTTTCTGTGTCAACCACAATGGCCTCCATATATTTGCCAAGCACCTTGGTGATGGCTACATTGTAGCGCTTATGAATAGGCTGACACATGTTTATCATGCGATCAAACTAAGACAAATGAGATAAATAAATATAGCACATTATGAAATGGAAATGGAAATTCCTCTCATTTAAAACATTTAACTTAAAAAATAAGTTTAATGACAAGATTTATTTGCAAATAACTACTTGGTATTTATTTTAGAAACAATATGTATATATATATTTATTTAGGAGTGTGCAAAGTATAGTTTTTCAATTCGAAGCAAAGTTAAAAAGAATAATATGAGATATTCCCGAAGCCAAATCAAAGTTTGAATATTAAGAAGAAATGTTTAATGTTAGATAAACATAATATATTTTGCATGGATAACCAAATATAATTTACAAAATGCTATATTCCAAAAGTAATTAAAATATTTAATCTTAAAATAATAAATTAAGTTTTCATCACAGAATGTTATATAATTTTTTCTAATATTTTTTACACTAATACTAGTTTGTGGTGGAAATAGTAGAAAGTTAAAAAATATAAAACATAAATGTGTGTTTTAAATTTAAATAGTTTTTTTGGGCAAAGCTTTATAATTGTCAAATGTGGGATTATACTCTCAAATCCAAGTCGAAGCGAGCTAATATTTAAAATTTCCAGAGCTTTGCACACCCTTATTTAAAAAAAACTAGACCTAAAAATTTTGAGCATTTCTCATACACAAATAAACATAAACTAACAGGCCTTATCTTACCACTCCTGGGTAGAGCCTCTTGAAGTTTTCAACAATCTCTTGTTTTTTCTTGCGACGTGAATCCTCGTGCTTGTCAACACGGGCATCTCCCAATTGCTCCAAAACCGACTCCAACTCTTTCTGGAGCTCCTGAACCCTTTCCTTGGAACTTCCGACATCTGACTGGAGATCCTCACGCATGCGTTTCTGGTCTTCCAAGGCAGATTCACTTGTCCTTTAAACACACAAGCACAATCCCTTCAACTGTTAGTATTTACATTTGAACAATTTCTTTTTTGAGGGGGTCTTGAAAAAATGTTTTGTGCCACAATTGTTTGTAACATTTCATTCTAATTTGATAAAAAGTATAGTTTCTTCCTCAACATGCTACTCAATAATTTAGATTTTTTTTCATGTGCATATTAATTTGTAATGTAAGTAACAGCTCAGAATGGCAATAAATGAAGATGATTTGAGTAATTAAGCTGTCAATATTTTTATTGGAAAGGCTCCATAGCTGTCAAACCCAGAAATTTTAATGAAGCAGATTATTTTATTAGAGCTTTGCACACCATATAATAATAATGCTGTGTACTTGCAAATTTCACGAGTAACTAAATTATTAATCAGTTCAATGTAAAACATTTAAGTTTTGTCAACTTACTTGATGTGCTCGGCCAATTTTTCAATCCTCTTCTGTGCTTCGTCCTTCTCGTGTCCCTTCTGGCGCAGCCTGTTCTCCATCTCAGATTTCTTACGACCCTCGTTATCGAGCCGGTCTTGGTCAGCCTTCTGCTCGCGGTTCACCGAGTCTAGTTGCTGCAGATACATGGCTGATCTTTTAGCGGCCTCCTCCTTTAAGCGGTGATACTCTTGAACCTGCTTGAGTCAGAGACACAACCAAAAAGCCTCATTTATTAATACATTATCGATCCCTTGGTTAATAGATGTACTACAAACGAAGTTCGAGCCCTTTTTCTCAAACGATACAATAGAAGCAAGAGCCTTCACCTTCACAAGGACTGGTCAAAGGACACAAGGACATCACAAGAATCATCATGCAACAGGTTTCAAAGAAACTAAAGATAGATATTACATAACCCTTGTTTGATTATAAATCCAATGGTTTGAGATGGAAACAGTTAATTTTTAATTTATTTAGCAGGCAGATGAGATAATGCCTAAAACAGAACTTAAAAACTATTTGTGCCTTATTTTTCTCATTTCACAATGACTAATTAATCGAGATCCTGCTATAATTTTAATTAAAAAATCTCTCAAAGCTTGGTGCTTAACGTCACACTTGTTTAGTTTGTTTGTGATGAGGTATGGATTCAAATTTTGGCCAGAGTGGCGTTATTGGGGGTAATTTTTCCTTGCAGTTCACCCCTTTTCCCTTCACACAAATAGAGCTATGTGTCCTCTAAATTCTACCCACACCATAAGTGTAATTTAATGCAAATATCCTAGAGGAGTAGTGAGATCCAGTGAAAATAATAATTTAACTAGAATATGAACATTTCAAAGACAAACAATTTGGGTCAAACTCTGCAAAGGGTTGTAAGCCACAGATTTAAAGAGAAGTCTCGGCTCAGATCCCAGTTAGTACACCTCAAAAAGAGAAAATATGGCATTCTAATTAAAAAAACCTAAACATTTAATCACAATTTATATTTTCTATAGCCTAAAAAATTAAAAATTGATTTGTAAAATTAACATCTTGCATTTACCATGTTTTTTGGGATTTTGATTTGTAGGTAAAATGAGAATTCAGAATTAAGATTTTAATTTGAAATTAATTTTAATTGTATTTCCTTAATTGCAATATTATTTATTACTAACAAGAGTACATGACTAGTAGAGTATCTAAATTAAGTATAATGTAGTGGTGTTAGTAAAGTAGCTTAATTAAGTAATATATATATTATATTGTGTTATGGACAAGTTGCTAGCTAGCTAACCTGAACATCTTCCAGGTGAACGTCGCGGCCTTTGCTTTGCGACTCACCAGCGACCATATCCTCATACTCTCGCTTCTTTGCATCCACCTCTGCCAGTTCATCTTCCAGCTCTCGGATATCCTGTTCGTGTGCAGCGTCAGCCTTCTTGGCCTGCGTCAGAGATTTACGGGCAGACTCTAGCTTCTTCTGGATGTGAGACACGCGTTCCTTCGACTTAATGAAAGTGGGACGCTTCTTGTTAATCTCCACTTCCTAAACACAAAACAAAGTTAAACTTAAGTAACCAGCATAAATCCATCATAGTAGGAATTTGGTATGAAAAACAGTTTATAAAATATAAATACATATTATTTAACGGGAAATATTGAATTTTATTACCAACATTAAAAGTGACTGCTGCAGTTCACATGACTTGAAATATGAATGTATAAGAAATGTTTAAGACACTTTTGTAATTGTCAAATAATGTTCTTCCTTTTATAATTCTTTTTATATATATATATATATATATATATATATATATATATTTATATTTTCAACCTAGAGATGGACAGGAAGTACTTTTTTTATTTTGGGATGAGAACAGGACGAGAAATGATTCAAAATCTCAGGATTCAAGACGGGAAATTTTAAATTTACTCTTTAGAATAATCTCAGATTTAAATATATGAATTTTTAAGCTATTATGATAACACTTGTTAAAGTTATAATATTAAAACCAGCTTCGATGGCTGCATGGTCTAAGGCATAGACTAGACTACTGATGACGGGGATATTTAGTTTGATCTTGGCTGGGTGTACTAAGGTTGGTTATTCCTAAATGGTTTCCCACTCTACCCACGCAACTGCAGGCACACCTTTAAATTCAATCTTCCTCATTCCTAACACACTAGAGTAATTAATAAATGGGTGTATAGCCATAAGGAATATTAAGACGTGGTGTTAAAAATAAAAAATAATATAAATAGAAGTGTGCACAAATAGCATTTTTTATGAAATAAACATTTAAAAAAAATTAATATCAAAGCATACGATTAATAAAATGGTTGAGTTATTAGATTTTTGATGGAAATTATTTTTATTATTTAATTTTGTTTGAAAATTGTATTTTATATTTAATTATTCGCATAGAGCAAATAATACTAGAAAACATAATGTTTGGCACCTCTTCAATTTGCTCTACTTATGTAACTGCAAAGTATTATCTGGGTTTGAAACCACTTAAAAGTTATTTTTCATAAATGTTATCTTTAGGTTTGACACCTCTTTTTAGCGGACCAAACGACCGCAACCATAAAAATGCCAGTTTTCCAGGAAAAAAAGGGGTGCAGGGTGCGGGCCCTACTGTGAAGTTAACCCCTCCAATGTAAACATATCATTTGTGGGCCTATTAACACAGAACGAAAATTTTTGCGGAAAAATCCGGAACAAACAAAGACCAAATGATCGCAATCATAAAAGCTTGAATTTTTAAAAGTGAGCGAGAGCCAACTTCACGGCGGTGCTGATTCCTCAGGAATGGTTGACCTTGGCAAGCTACTTTCTTCCTCCACTTCTTGTCATTTCCATACCCTAAAAGATAGTAGAATATATCTGTCCTCTAAAGCTTTCAAATTCTTTCCCTTGCTAAACCTAACCTATAATGGTTGATAGGCAGAGCACAATAGGTCACACCTCCCCAACTCGTCTCTCTACAAGTGGTAAAATAACCCCCTCCACCCAGCCTGTCAAGTTTGTTAAATAACAAAGATGACTGTCTACAAAAGAGTTTAACAGTGATGAGTCGGCAGTAACTTCTAGAGCGTGCGCTTTTTGTTTTGAATTCTGCCCGAAACTTTTCAGGGAAACGGTCAATCCCGCTCGACCTACGGGACTAAATAAATTCCTGAACTTTTCCCGAGGGTTCCAGATCTCGTCCACCCCTACTTCAACCTTGTGTATATACTTTAAATCCATTAACTTTAGAATGCTATTCCTTCGTAAAATGGACTATTGAGGTTGGCAATGTTGTCATATTCCCTCCCTAACACAAGGGTTAGAATACTACCTTTTCCAGTACTTTCAGTTGGTCTTGAAACTTCACTATTGTGGATAGTGTGCCCCTTGAGACTTAATTTGTCTGTGCTCTAGGAGAAGCTCAGTTGTAAAAGGAACGAGTGTTTAGTATTAATGAGACATTTTACTAATGGAGCGACAATGGTATCTTACAAATTAAAATAAAACAAAGTTGTAATCTTGCTTCCTACTACATTTGAGAACATGGTAATAAACTAGAAAATAAAGATCCCAAAATAATTCAAGCCTACAATGAAACCCACATCTATAGTCTGTAACACACTGTAGTTTGATGAACTTAAACATCCTTGAATATAAATGAAAGCATCAATGATAGTAAAGGAAGCATTTACCATTTTATAAATGTACTATCATATTTTTGTTTATCTACCTTTCACCATTATTTTAACCAAGACCACTAAATAAAAAAAATAAAATTAGGAACATGTGATTGGGTTTATTGAATATCCTGAAATTATTTTATCTCACAAAGTTTGAATGGACAAAGTATACTCTTCTATTAGTTGGCACATTTCTGTTACAGTGTGTATGCACAAAATTAAAGGTCATAGGGGCTGTTATTTTGTTAAGGTCTATAAGGAAACATAGTATGTACACAAGGCTTAAGCTAAATGGTTTTAATGGATTAAATAGCGAAGCTATTATATTTAGTTTTATTTAGGAAATTATTCACCATCTCACGAATGTCTTGTTCTACTTTAGCCAAGTCCCGGCTCAGCTTTCCACATTCTTTTTTCTTCTCTTTGAGCTGTTCCTCTGCTTTCTCCCGCTTCTTCTCCACCTTCTTCACATCATGCTGCTTCTTCTCAAGATCGTGCTCCAGACGCTCGATGTCCCTTTCGTTGTGATAAAGACGGAAAAGTTGCATCTCCACTTGCTTGTCTGACTGTGCTCACAGAAAAAAAAAGTGATTAAAACCATAATGCGACTTGACTCTAATCAAGGAAACTAAAAATTTGTCAACAGGATCCATTGTGGGATTTTTCCAATAAAATGGCTTCCATTCATTTGTCCTGGAAAATGTTGATGTATTTAATTTAAATTCAGTCTATAGGTATCTCTTTAGACTAGATAACTTATTAATTCAATAGTAGTATAAACAACAGGCCTAGCAATCCAGTAGTGTAAAATATATGACTTGATAAAATAATTGACCCGAACCACAGGCTGAAAACAGTAATGGATGTAAAGTAAATTGTTACGTACAACAAAATGGTATGTTAAATTGCATGAAAAAATACTATTACAGTGGTGTTTATAAAGTAGGGGTATGCAAAGATTCAAAACTTCCAACTTTGCTTTGACTTCGATTTGAGAGTAAAATTCCAGATTCAACAAAAAAATAATATTTAAAGTTAAACATATATCTATGTTTTTTAATTTTCTACTGCTATTTCCATCACTTATTGGTAGGGAAATGCAAAATTAACATTTGCAATAAATCAGATTTTTACACAAAGTCTATTGTTTTCTCACAAATAATGTGCATTTAAGCTATTTTTAAAATAGATAAATACAAGTTCTTTGTAGTTTGGCAAATACCACATCATGAAATATAATTTTCAACCTGGAAATATTGGTGATAGCATTATACCAGCTCTGTCGTTTATATGAATATTATCTGTTTTTAGTTATTTTATAGGTATAAAATGAATCACAGGGAAACTGAGTGTTTTCAAGATATTTAATCTTTTTATTTTATCTGAGGTTAGCATTAAAAGTTACGATTTCTACTTTTACATTTTACTACACCTAAATTTCGTTAGATCGGTTCTTTGTTTACAGCCTTTAAAAGATTTCACGCTAAGTCCAAGAAAGGACATTATATATATGAACCTTGCTACAGACGGTCATGTTTGGTAAAATCATATCTTCTTAATTTTTATTCCCTTCTCCATATTTGATAGTAGTTTAGTCTTCTGTGACAACATGTTTCGGTGTTATTATTTGGTCTAAGAGTAGGGTGATAATCGATTATTTCCATATTGCTATTAGTAAGACTCTAAGTAATAATATTGATTGATATATCGAGTGTGATATTACTAAGCATGAAACATTTTGTGCATATTTATATTTGATTTTTCTCTGAAATTTGTTAGTAAATAGTTAAATACACAATATGAACAAAAAATCTTGAGTTTTATCCAAGTTTTTTTTAACAAATACTAATTCAACTCGTATTTACATAAATAATTACATCACTTTTTGAGAAAAGTAACACCACTTTTCCCCTAAAAATAACCTCACCTTTTGTGTGTCTCTACTAATTAGTGTTAGTGTAAAATAATCTGAATCAATTACATTACATTTTGTTAAAATAACTTAATTTATCATTTTAAAATGAAATGTATTATTTACACTTGGAACATTGGTTTATACATTCAATTTAATACCTAGACTTAAGTCTTACAAAGTTTTGCAGAGTATAGTATTTTTGTTCAAGATTAAACCTTTTTTATGTATTCAAACTTCAATTCGTCTTCGGGAATATTTCATATTGTTCAATTCGACTTTGAATTGAAAAAGTGTACTTTGCACACTCCTACTATAAAGTATTATTTGAGTCCAAAAACAACTAAATGTTCTGTAAATACAAAAATATATAACTATCCTCAGTCTGGATCATTAGCAGTGCAAAATAATGCCAAGCCCTGTTTTTTCCCTTTTTTGATTGTTTTACTCACCAAGTCTTCTTTCAGTCTTTGGTATTTCTCTGCCTCTTCTTTTTCAAGTTTGGCCTCTTTTCTCTCGGCTGCAATACCTTTCTTTTTCTGGTATGTGAACTGTGTTTCCTCTTCTGCTTTCAACATTTCTGACCTAAGACGTTCATACTCGTCCTTCAATGCCCCAGAGCTGTGGTGATAATAAATGAATGTTTAACACCTTGGAAATATTTATTGTAATTCACCATTTAAATGAAGTAAAAATATTTTATCAAAAATGCATAACTACAAAATGTGCTAGTTCTTCCTGTTTAGATCTATTAAAAATATCAGCATTACTAGATTCCAAGTTTTTGGAAATTTGGTTGTCAGTTCCATCAACTTTTTTTAAAGTCTAAACTACAAATCCAGGTTAAACACAAACGTACTAATTACAATTGTGTTAGGGGTGTGGAAGGTTGAAATTAAAGAGAGTGTACCCACATTTAAATGGAGGCAAAGTGGGAAATCATTTAGGAAAAACCAGCCTTAGTACACCCGCACCAGATTCAAACCTCGATCTACCCGTCATAAGTAGTCTAGTTTATTGCATGAACTATTAATTAAATATAAAATGATGTGTCTTATAACAAATAGCTAGGAAACATTTAGGCAAATGTTCTTTAGAAATTTTATTCAAACTAATATGCAACAAATTAGATGACAGTTATAAAGTTAAAGGTTTTCTTAAAGATAAAAATAGATTTTATTTAATAAATATTTATACTTATATACATTTTTAAGAGAGTACATTAGCATAACATAATAAAAATAGAGGAAAAGAAAAATAATTTACACACCCACTAATTTCTTCAAAAAGGGCAGTTCGTTCCTTTGGATTCTTCATGGCTATGGACTCAACAGCCCCTTGGAAGACTAAAAAATTCTTTGCTTTGGCATTGATGCCTAATCTCTCCAATTCGGCCAAATAAACCTGGCTACTGACAGCCTGAGGGAAAATAACATTGTTGTTTTTATCAGGTCACAATTATAAAAAAAAGTGTAGGCATTTCCTTTAGAAAGGAAAACATGACGCATTACATGACGCATTAGCCAATTTGACTTTCTTAGGTAAACTGATGTAGTGATATGAAGGATTTGAGACTTTATTTCAACAGTGGGAGGTAGCAATGAGATTAACAATTATTTTAGCACTCTTGTCTTACTACCCATTCAAGGTTCGAACCTCGCTTGGGTGAACTGGGGGTGGTTTTTCCTAAATGGTTGTCCACTCTCCCTCAACACAAATGTGAGTTCCCTTCCTCTATATTCAACCTTCCCAATTCCTAGCCTGTTAACATGCTTAGTACTTCATATATAACCTGAATGGGTAATAAGACGTGGTGCTTATTAGTTTTATTATTATTACTAATATTGTACCCATATTTGTGTGGAGAAATAGTGGGAAACCATTTAGGAAAAACCACCCTCAGTACCCTTGACTGGGATCGAACCACAATCTCCCTATCAACAGTCTTACTCTAGTCTATTGTGAGAATACAGTAGCACCTTAGACCATGTGCCCACTAGAGAAGATGAGATTAACCATTATTACTTGAAAATAAAACAGTTTACAAATCTTCTTTTCTCAAGATTGAGCTAACTATTTTTTTGTACTTTCTGCTATTGCTTTGAAGAATAATTTGATTATCATTACACCAATAAGTTGAGTGAAAATAATTTTATTAAATGTTAAGGAAAACAAGATATTTGTATGTTAACAAAGGAAACCTACTTCTTTATTAATCCTGTGGTCTGATGAAGAGCCTTGCACACTGCGTGTGAAACGTTTCTCCTTTCCATCTTCAAGCTCAAACACGGCAGTCACAGAAGCGCTTTAAAAAAATCATTTTCAAACATTATTACAGTGTATTCCTGAAAGTATTGTCACAATCAGTTTGTGACTAGATAAAACTATCTACTGTATTTTTAATGAGCAGTAAAGATATTGGTTAAAGATGTTTTAAATTGAATGTAAGAGAGACTAGACTAAAGTGTAGGCCACAAGAATGAAGTTTGTGAGGAGCATGTTTAGCTGCACCATGGAGAAAGAGGAATGAGAGTTCTCCGTTCAAGAGTGGAGGGTAGAGGTAGGGCATGAGATAGTAGAGGAAGTAAGGCTGATATGATATGGTCACGTAATGAGGATGAAAAAGGAGAGGATACTAAAGAGAGGGCTGGAGATGAATTTTGTAGGAAAAAGAAAGAAATGGGCAGAGCAGTTAACAGAAATTGTGTAAGTAAGAGAAGAATGGAAGCGATTAAAGGAGGAAGGATGGTGGGAGGGGTAGAGGAAGATGGAGACATTTTACTAAACTGACCTGCCCACAGGCATAAACAGTTGTTGTTGATAATTATTATTCATTCAAAACATGGAAATATTACTCTCAATACACAACTAATTTTTAATAAAAAAATTAACATTAACACATTGAGGATGTGTCCAACTATTTGATAGCAGAACTGATACAATCAAACCCTGTAAATTACCTGCGAGAGACAGGCTGGCCAATAGAAGCGCCATGAATAAGATCACTCAGTCTTTTGACTCGAAGGCTAGACGTCTTCTCTCCCATGACAAAACTGACTGCATCCATAAAGTTGGACTTTCCTAAGGAAATTGACAATACAATGCAACATAGTACTTGCCAATGATGTCAACAAATTGTATGGTTGTCAACAATTTACTCAACAGTATCATAAACACATTACTGCTAACATATTTTAACACTTTTAAATTAATAATTGTAGCAATTAATTTACTAGATTTATTATTTATGATTTGAAAAGAGATTAACAAGAGGAAATGTTGTAGCAAAGCGGGCATGGGGGAGGGGGGCTTACACACCTCGTACCATAGTCATATAAGTGTATTTTTGTAAAACAAAGATATTTTTAAAATTAGCAAAACAAATTAAAATAAGTTGAAAATATGTGTATTATAAGCCTAGAGTTAAAAATGAATAATATGATGATTATTTTAAAAAAACTAGTGAAATCCCAATGTTATTAATTACTATATTATGATTGTAAAGTTGTAAAAGAAGTTTCTTATAAGAATTTGGTTTCTACACTGGGTAGAGGGTGCCAAAATCGAGACCTGTCCCAAGCA
Source organism: Timema californicum (assembly GCA_902141385.1). Taxonomy (NCBI): domain Eukaryota; kingdom Metazoa; phylum Arthropoda; class Insecta; order Phasmatodea; family Timematidae; genus Timema; species Timema californicum. The sequence goes on along the minus strand of CABFOW010000097.1, from coordinate 109,459 downwards.
TCAAATGCCCTTGCTATGACACTGGGAGGTAGCATCAAAATTGATTTTAAGAATTAAATACTTTCCTTGGTTTGATTTTTAGCAAAGGAACATTGTATGAGTTATAATAATGTAGTTTTTTCACTTGCTGTATTTTTTATGGACCAATATAAAAATTAAGCCAAACTTCCAAGGATAATGTGATAAAATATCACAAAAAACAAACATATAACAGCTTAAATAAAAGCATTTCTATAATTAGTAATAGTAGTAAAATGTATTTAGTGATAGCATAAAATTCTACCTTTTTCAATAAATGTAAAGTGTCTGTAAATAAAATAATAGTGTAAAAATGTTTAACTTAGATGTACAATCATAACAGCTGTTTGTAACCAAACACTTAAACCACAAATTTGTTTTGTAATTTATCACTACCAAAACTACATATATACGCTAAGTAAATATTTTTAAGACTCGCCTAAAATAAAATAAAGCGAGGTTATCTCCATTAAGTTAAGGCCTACTTGAATAAATAAGCTTAGGCCTGTAGAGCTATTCTAAAATAGGTTCTATGCATATCCATCAAGTTAAGCCCTAATTAAATAAATAGGCAAGCAGCTATATTTTCTTACAAATACAATTTATTTAGTCCTATATAAACAATGAAAAATAATGCTACACATTGAAAGACAGTTTTTCTACTAATTTTTTTACGTACTAAACATATGGTTAATTTTGTTAAAAATAACCTTAATTTATGATGGATTAGCAAAACTATAATATTTGTTAGTTACGATTATATCCATAGTTTAGTTAATCTGTGCAGTGTGTACCAAGGTTATCCTACTAATGTACTGTTGCCCATGGGACGCCCAAATGTGCTAATCGTACATCCTTTTTGTGGAGCTCTTTCCATGTCCCGAAGAGATGAGATCATGGTGATAGTAAGTATGAGAGTGTGGAACCAATGGCGAGACTTAAACCTAACTTAAGCCTAATTAACCAAACCCTGGTGACTGTTGGGTAAGTTCCTCTTTCAGGAAAAAATACCCAAGGTACCAGCCAGAAATCGAACCCAGGACCCCTCAGCTTGTAGGCAGGTGTCCTGACCACTATACCAAGGGGCATTTTATTTGGCTTACTAGTTAATTAAATCTCATGGGCTAATACAAGAAGCCAATAATAATAATAATAATAATAATAATAATATTGGTATGCCAAGTGTATGTGTGTCTATCAAATATATGTAGCCTATTTATGTATCTATTATGACACTGAATGCTGTCTGGAAGGGTTTTTATCGTTTTAAGCTCTTTTTAGAAAAGTAACCGTGGTCTGTTTTAACTGCTAGCAATATTTTTTGTAATTATAGGTATGTATAACAAAACAAAAATACTGTTTCAAGTTTTTTACACTGTTTGTTTTGAGCGGTTTGCTAAGTCATATATCAACGACTTTTGATGTACCTACAGTGTCAGTTAGCAAGATGACAATAGGCCTACTTTCAGTGTTTACACAAGATGTTGAATTTTAGTTAGAAAAAGAGTTAAGAAGTAAATTCTAGTGCAAATCTGACTGTATTTTCAGACCCTTTGTCCTTTATTATTGTAGAGCGAGAGAAATTATATTAAATAAAATTATTTTCAATAAAGCAATATCTATAACGTGAACAAATCTCTTAAAACTATTGAATATGGTTTTTTTTTCCGTTTTTTTCCCCATTATAAGTTTCTTTTGTCAGGCCTATAAATATTAATCTTAATTATGCATTAAGATTAGTGAAATTTGGTCAAGAAAGTGAATCAAACATTTAAACGTATTTAAGTAGTATTAAACATCTCTTAGAAGCAAGTGCATCATAGGAAATTTATTTTAAAAGGGTTTGGGGGGAGGTGTGTGTGTGTTGAGACACAAAATTTCCCAATTCTAGGTGTTTTAAAATTAGAATAATTCATAGGTGACAAGGGCAATGTTGAAAACACCATGGGTTCTGGTGATATAGAATATGCCCTAGTTAATACAGGGGCTAGTGAATTTTTAACCTGTGAAAATTGTAAAATTTGAAAATATAATTGGGCCTTGAATCAAAATTTGAGGCAACTGTATTTTAAAAGTTATTTGTTAATGATGGATATTTCAATTTTAAAAGTGTTATTTGTTTTAACATTCCCCATCATCGAATGTAAAGGCTGTATCCAAATAGTCAAGTACACTTGATTTGATGCAGATTTGATGCACACTTGATGACTTTACACTTACCACGCACTTGAGATCAAAGACTGCAACAGACTATTTGAACAGCAAAATATCCTTTTCACACCCGTGAGTCTGCAATGCTGCTTCCTACCAATGATCTTAGAAACTATTTTAAACGCCATCTATCAGCCCGAATTAGCATAGGTCACTTACAGATTTGTGGCGACTTATTTTCACAATACATGACAAATTATTCAAACTATCCAACTCAACAAAATCCAACCCTAAAAAAATACAAAACAACCAGTATATTTAACACCTGTTATCAAAGATCACGCTACTCTACTAGCTTTATCTCTAGCAGACAAAAAATTAAACAATTGCTGATCAAACACAGCATCAATGGCGTGTCAAGGGTAACTTGCTGTCACCCTTGGAATCATGGGTGTGTGAGGGGTGCATTAGCACATTTCGTGACTATTCGCACGGATCTACACTTGATCAAGTGATTGCTACTAATGCAACTATCAAGTGAACGTCAAGGGTCGATGGCGCGGTTAGTAGACTATTCGGATACAGCCTAAGCTTTCTATACATTCTACTAAAGAGGTTATCTCCGTTAAATGTTTGATGAGTTATGAGACAAGATTGGGTATTTTGGAAGATTGATAGTAGGCCCCCCCTTCAAAAATTTGTCTGTACAAGTCTGCGGTAAGGAACATTAATAATCGAAAGTAGGCCCACTGACAAAGTAATAGACAAGAATTTCCCCAGATCTCCAACCTCCGCAAAATTTCCAACCTTCAAACTTTTCCTCAAATTGGAGGAAGGGGTGATGGTGATGTGCTACGCTACTGTTTATACTGCATTATATATTGATGTTTTTTCAGGCTTTAACACCTTGGCCATTTTTTGCTGGGAATAAGTAATTAAACTCACCTTTAACCCCTTTTTTAAGTCACTAGCTTACCAAAAGGTGTTAAACATAAGTTAAATATACACACCATTTTTACGAGAAGCCAAATTGACCGAAGCTTCAGAATACCGCCATAAAAAAACTGTTATCTTACCCGATCCATTAGGTCCGATTACTGCTGTGAAAGACTTAAGAGGTCCAATTGTCAAACATCCTTTATAGGATTTGAAATTTTCAACTTCAATATGAGTTAGTACTGCAGGCATTGCTGCATTTAATATATTGCAAACACTTAACAAGTATAAAATAAAAATAAGTTCAGTATAATATTATCTAAACCGAGTTCAAGCTTTCCAGTTTCAATAAAGTTCAAAGTTGTATCTAGTGTTGTGCCTTGCAGCCTTGAACGCATGCGCAGATACTGAATAAGAAACAAGTTATCTGTTTGTACTCCACCATCTTTTAAAAGTTAAATATGTTGATTAATAAATTTAAAATGTATTATTTAAAGATTATTATTATTATTACACTACCTAACAGTTTAATGTTGAATTCAACTTGTTTAAGACTAGATTAAGTTAGTCTGGGCTACTTTATAATAATATGCGTGGCGTTAATATTATGTGTGACAAGAAAATACAGTATTTCATTTCGTTTCTTATTGCGTGTCCACGCATGCGCAAAACCAGCTATTATTGTCAGAAGCTCGAAATCAATAATGCACGAAACCCCAAGAGTTATATACCTTGATTTTCTTACGAATGAACATTTGTAGCACCTTTTAGAAAATACAAACATAATCTTTTAGTCAACATTATCTTGTTTTGTGTGTGTGTGAAAATGTTATTTTTTAGGTATCAATTGGTATAATATATTAAAACGTGACAGCTGTAGATCATATGACTTGACGTATGAATACGAAACAGTTAATTTACACTCCAATTTTCTTAGAAATTGACATATTTGACAGCTAGAAAAAGCTAATAGATTCACTGTACGTATTCACATGTCAAGTCATGTGATCTGCAGTTGTCACTTTTGATATAAATTATAGCTCAAATTGAAAAGGTACAGGTTGGACATTTAAGATTTTATTTGAAAAAATATAAATAAATATCACTGCAATACAAATTTACATTTCTTTATTGCCTTGACCATTTAAATTAATTATAGAGCCAGTAAAGTAAATAAACGATTATTCCTAAGCACCTTGTTTTCGAACCTAAATTTGTTTTAGTCACATAAGGTAAGAGACCATGTTTCACATACTTGGAAAACAGCCGGTGAAATTATTGTTTTGTATGGACGATATTAGAAAGACAATATTTAAATAAACGGTAACGACCCTTTTACCACGTAGATTCAGAAAAATAAAATTCGGAAAGTGATATAAACCCCCGGGAAATCGGTTTTACGTTCAGAACGCTATACCAACTGAACTGTACGAGCTTGTCTTAGTCGGCGTATCATTTTAGAGTCAAGTGATTGAAATAGTTAAATCATTTAACCATCTCAAAACCCGCCTCGGTGGCGTAGTTGGCCAACGCGCTGTTCGTGTTGAACTGCTCGACTGTTGAGTACGGGTAGATCGAGGTTCGAATCTCAGCCGGGTGAACTGGGGAGGTTTTTTCCTAAATGGTTTTCCACTCTCCCTCCACGCAAATGCGAGTTCACTTCCTCTATTTCAACCCTCCCAATTTCGAATCCATTAGCGTAATTAGTACTTAAAGCGTATAACCCAAACGGGTAGTAAGACGCAGTGTATTAAAAAAACTATTTCAAACACTTCAAGTTAGTACTAGGTAGTACTACTACTTGAGCTTCTGTATTTTGTAAAATTTTTGATGTATCTAAAAGCTATTTGGAGTTTTGTTTTAATGCTTACGGTACATTTTTCCCCTTCATTTGTTTTTGTTGTTAGTTCTTAATTGTTGGCAAGGGAGAGGTCAAAGAACAGGAATAACCCATTTTTACTTTAAATGAGGGGGGGGGGGGGGG
>CABFOW010000097.1:74336-104180 GCA_902141385.1 Timema californicum | reverse complement strand
GGGGGGGGGGGGGAGGAAATATTGTACCAAATAAATAACACTAATAATATGCTCGTGGAATTAACTCTTAAGTCATAAGCTACCTTAATCAGTTATGCATTGCTCCCAAGTGGATTTTCAAATTTTCTGTTTCTTTTACGGTCGGTGCTAAAAGTGTCCGTCAGATTATTTGAGGAGGGGTGGGGGGTCTCCACTGTCTTCACCGCTGACGACGCCCATGGCTACGGGTCTTAATGCCAGCTCGGTCTATCTACACTATATTAAGGAACGCAAGAAGTGGAGGACGTAAAACATCCTGGAGGAAGACATTTTGAAATATATGTTATTAATAATCAAAGATAAAATGTATAGCATTGCAATTCTGGCGTCATGGCCGTAAGTATGGCTGAGCCCAAAGTGTAACCATCAAACCCCCGAGTAAACAATAACTAAACAAGACACCAAACAGTGAAGATGAATGTTATTATAAATGTAATACAATGTGCTGCTTGCTACCTATTGGCTAACACATGTCCTGTGGGTCGACGCTTGAGGATAGCTTGTGGTAGGGCCCCTACAAAGAATGAGTCGGGAGAACAAAAGGGCGGTAGGGGACGAAACTAGGAACACCTACAACTGCTCCCTCTTCTTTTCTAAATCCTTCGAGCACTTCCGCTGATCTACTGCGTCACGAGGCAACATGCCCTTCTCTGGCATGTGAGGTAGTGAATGATCGAATGATCTCAGAACTGGAATATCTAATCGATAAGCGATTATAAGCAATTGAATTATTCGAATTGTCATGAGAAGCAGTCACTCTTGATATATATTATCAATGTATAAAAAACAACAAAAATATAATATTAAATAAAATGTTTTTAATGTTGACCTAAGAAAACATAATTGTATTTGGTTAAAGGTTCTGCCGAGGAAAATCGGACTGTATCTTAATCCTAAGAAAGAGGGAGGTCAAAATATTAAAAGGAGATGGAGGGTAAAGGAACAATAATGAACAAATCCACTAATATCATTAGCTTCGCCCTCAGGTGTCTCATATACTAAAAGGGTGAAGTTAGGAATATTTGATTAAGGACAAGGCCGTAGCCAGCTGATAATTTAGGGGGGAAGGGGGGGGGGTTGGCGGGCACCCTCCCAATTGCTGAAGGCTAGAAAAAAAAATTATAAATGATAAACAGTTATCAAAGCTATTTGATGTGTTTTTTTACTGCAACATTACCCCATAACTACCAAAGGCTAGGACAAATTCTAAATCTTAAATAGGCCTACCTATGGAAGCTATCTGAAGTGTGTTTTTTTTGTGGCAACAAAAACCCCTAACTGCCAGAAGTGAGAAAATATTATAAATATTAAATACCTTTAGAAGCTAGCTGAAGCGCTTTTCATGGTAACACAGCCCCCGATTTGTACTTGCACTTTAATTTTGATATTGTTTGAACCGTAAATAAAGCCATATATATTTTGTTCATATTTTAAGTATGTGTATTTGTGTCAAGGTTTACAAACTGTTACATAAAAATTCACGTATCTGAATTTCAATGGCAGTATAAAACATGTATGAGTACATCCTTGCACTGGTAAGCACTCAGTTGTGGTCTGGCTCGCAAAAGTTTGAAACCCGGGTCAGGGGCAGTGGGAGTTGCTTTTATATAATAGGTCTATCGCTTAAGATCGCCACTTTAATGGGGGGTGGGGGGGGGGGCATTTCCTTTACATTATTCCCTCTCCTAATCTTTATAACAGTGGTTTCCAATCTTGTTTCAGGTTTTGGACCCCAATTTTTGTCTTTAAGACCAACGCGACCTTCCGATATCTTATACAAAAGTTCATATCCTATTTTTTAAATTATTAATTTCACTGAATGTTACCACCCATCCGGGATATACGCATTTAATTATACTTGGTAAATAGGTATTATTTAGAGGAAATATACCTTTATTTGCGTGGAAAGAGAGAGGGGGAACCGTTTAGGTAAAAATCACCCCCAGTTGGAATTTTAATCCTGACCTCATCACTGAAAAACCAAACAAGCGTGACGTTAAGCCCACGTGCTCAATTTAATTACTAACAATTACCTTTGTAATGTTTACAAATGTGACTAAGATGTTTCAAAATATAATCTACGAGCTCAGTGGGTATTTTGGAAGTTATGGAAGCAGCGCCATTCACCTAAGTCCAAGACTGCTACAGCAAACTATATCTACAAGCCACTGTCGGAGTTTGATAGCTAAAAGAAACCTAAAGACTAACTTAACTGTTCTTATCATTTCAACCGCTTACATTTATATTTTAATTTTGTACCTTCCTATAACCATTATAATCACTTTAAAAAGTAAAACACAAAGCTATAACCTCAACAAACATCGTGACTCCGCCCAAAACCTGCCGTGACCCCGGATGGGGTTGTGACCCCTAAGTTGGAAACCACTGACTTGTATCACGTAGTTAATAACCTCAGTATTGAACGCAATAGTAATAGTAAAAAGTAATGAATTGTAAATATTAAAATAAATAACAAATTACTACGACGTGCATTCACTGTTCAAGGTTACCAACACAAATTACAGATGAACAGCTATGCTTATTTGTCACAATATTGTGTTGTTTATCTGTGAGCTCCGAATCTTACTATGCGTCTGAGCTATACGCATATTCACACCGACGGAGTAGAGACGAGTAATGTAAAATGTAGATGAAATATACCCGTATTTGCACAGAGAGATGGTGAAAAGCCCTCGAGTAAAAAAAACACACTTCACTCCAACCATCAAGGATACAAACATTATTATGTTGTTCATTCTAAGCACACTCTCTATTTGTTGACTAAAATGTGAACATTGTAAAAATATAAAACTTCATTAGTCGTAGAAGAGGCCGCGCAGTCTAATAAGTGAGCTTCGCCTTACCCTAGGTTGCAAGAATGTGGAACGCCACTTTCTGAAGAGGGTCAATTAGAAAATTGTACTATACAGTTAGTAAATTAAAGTTGTTTTGTTAGTATGGATCGCCTCCTAAGGAGAGTTTATAAAGTTTCAGGAAGAGGGGGTGGGGGGGTCCAGACCCCTACAACCCCTTCCCCCTTTTCTACGCCTTGGTCGAATACCAGCTGGGTGTACTGTAGAGGGAGCGGGATTGCACTAGATTGAATCTCATCCGAATGCACTATGGGGGAGGGGGGGATTGGATTTCACTTGATCAAATCCCAACTAGGTGCACTATGTGGAAGAGAGGGGGTTGTTATTTTTCATATCTCAGCTTAGTGCATTATATTAATTATAGCTGAGTGAACTTCGTGGATTAAATATGTGTTCATTAGATATAATACAAATTAATACGTGTATATTTTCAAAATAATATTATAAAAAACCTTCTCTTCCCTCTTTTTTTATATAAATGAAGCTCGCCAAATTCACTTCATGTTTTAAATAAATTAGATGTCGAGCTTGTCCTTGGTCTGGTTGGTCAGGGAGAAGAGGAGACGACAATCCCATTAACCAGAAGCCCCAGTAGTGCGCCCCGTGACAGTGTTTTCCGGCTGTAGGACTGCAGCTCTGAGTTCAGTCTTTGGGCTGCCGTGTCTACACTACCAGCACCGCTTACGGCTAGCCGCCAGCCATGGTAAGTTCGCAACGGCCGACTTAAAATAGATTGATCTAGATCAGGAATGTACCGTACAGTCGTTACCTGGCCTCATACCTACATAAATTATCGATGAATTGACCGGGGGTGGGTAACATACATGAAATTTATAGGATCCGATGCCCAAATATAGTTTTTTTTAAGAGCTTGATATGTTGTTTATTTCTGCAAGTATTTTAATTTGATCTATGGGGAAACACAGAACAAACTCAGGTGCCAAATTCGGCCCACGGGCCATGCATGGCTGATCTAGATTTAAGGTGGGATGGAATGTAACCCAGCTTAGGTCAATATTATTTCTTGCAGTTTTTTTAATAAAAAACAACAAATAACTTTACTTTCAAAAGAAATAGAATATTGCTTCAGTTTGCTCATTGTTTGATATTCTGCTCATAGTAATATAAAGAGTAATTAAATATCTGTCATGGTAATTGCGTAGTTAAGCTCTGAAGATATATTTTTAAATTTTGAAACAAAACAATTGAATCGTAAAACACGTTATTAGAATTATTACTCACATCAATGGTTTTAGTTAAAAATAAAGGTTTTATATGATTTCTATTCAAATCGCTCATCATGCCATTGAAAATCGTCCCACGTGCCACTCTTGGTACTAAACTAAACTAAAACTAGCAAAAGTACCTGGCGTTACCCCTGGCAACGTTTTCATTTTCTTCTAACAGACATAAAAAAAATCTCTTCGTTTTATTTCTTCCAATCTAATCTTTAATTAATTTAAAATAAATGGTACAGAACTCTGCACGAACTTTCTCGCTTTATGGTTTAGAAATGAAGATATTTACTCAAAATTCGTAATATGTTATACACTAGCAAACCCGAGAACAAACTGCGCTAGACATACGTAAAACATTTTTTATTCATTGTTTTAAATTTCATAATTTTATTTTTAAAGAATTAACGTTTTCATTTGTACATTTGGACCAATACAAAATATCGATATTGGGTCCCCGAGGGCCAACATTTCGTATTAAGATTTTGACTTCCGGTTAAAATTGTCTTCATTTTACTAGGGGATGCACATATTATGGTTATCGCATTGCTATTAAATTTCTCTTTTATAAATTTAGACCAATAAATAATTATTGACTATTGAGTCTAAAATCGTTATAGCCGATTTTGAGAAAATGGAATTTTTCTCTTTTCATCCTCTAGTAAACTGCTATTAATGTTAGGGTTAGACAGACACACAGACAGACGGCGTTGCAAAAATCAATTTTTAGGGTTCGAGGGCTCATGAAACTTCGACATCCATCAACATTTCAGGTTTGAATTTTTTTAAGCTAAAATTTACATATGGAGTTAAAAATAAAAAATTAGAAATGGTAACTTTTACAAATAATATGAAATAAGCGAAAAACATTAAATGTAGCATCTTGCGTCTTTTGACACAACACATTCAGTTTTAACAACTGCTCATTTCAACCAATGAAAGACATTAGCTTGCTTTAGTGAAATATACGAGTGAGTATTAAAATTGTGTTCGTATCATCGTGTCTGACTGTTTTTATTTCTTCAATGAACTAAGCAAATATAGATTGAAATGTTGTAGTGCATTATAATTTAAATAGTTCTATAATTATTATTTAATCTATTCACGTTTATTAAATTTTGCTACCTCCACCGGAAACTTTTTCGTGACCCCTAGAGGACAATACATACTTATGCCTAGTTATTTACAAAAAAATACTTGAATCACCACTATCATAATATTGTGTCCAGACCTCCTCCTATAACAATAAACGTTTGGAACTAGACACAAGTTTTAAATAATCTGTTAGATATCATTTGGTTTATTTATTTCATAATACAGTTTTTTTAATCGATATTTCAGATTGTCTTGACAGTTTTAGAGATTGAATGGTAAGCTAATTAACTATTAATAATAATGATGATAATCGAAGGAAAGCGACCAGTCGGATAAAACAATGTAGGCGGAGCAGTTTGGGATTAGCTTAAAATACATATTTTTGTATTAAATATATTCATGACAATCAAAAACTTAGAAGGGGGCCTTTTTTATAGTGAAATATTACTTATTTTTGAAAGTAAATTGTATATTTGATCAACTTTTGTAACAGACTGCGACCGTATAGGTTACTTATAAACGTCACGTGGGAGGCCTAAGTTTTTATTGAAAAGTAAAATGGGGTATTAAGAGGAATAGTAAAGGACGACATTCAAGAAGAATTTGAGGAACTAAGAACAATGGACGTTGACTGTACAGTGTGATTTTCATAGGAAGCCATTTGAAAACTGGAAACTCATGTTACCGCAGCGGCAGAATAAAGATTACGATTGTATTCACATTCCGAATAAATTAATAGTTATCCGCTTCAACGCCGGATGGTCTAAGACGTCACTCTTGTGTTACAATGGGCTTCTGATGACGGGATGATCGGGGTTCAAATCTCAGTCTGATCTACTGGGGGTGTTTTTTCTTAAATGGTTTTCTACTCTCTTTCAATGCAAATGCGGGTATGATACCTCTAAAACGCTCCCTTTCTCATAGCTAAGCCTGTTGGAGTAATTTCCATATATGCGTACAACCTGAACAGTTAGTAAGACGCGGTGATAAAACAAAAATTAACAATATAAATAAAAATTATACATTAATCTATAAGGAAGTACCATTGAAGGCTTTTGATAACCTTTTATATGAACTTTATAATAATTAACATATCAAATAAGACAGATTTATATAATACCGAACTATGGTGACTTTCAATCAGTGTTTGTGATCGAAAATTTCCTATGAAGATCGGGATTTATAGGCTAGCCGGAGCTTAGTCTACCTTTGACCAGACCGCCAACACCTGACCGATCATGTCGTGCCTGTTGGCAGATTCTCGGCTCGCTAGTGAAACTGGGCTACGTCTTGGTGACGGTATCGGTGCTGCTGATGATCTGGGTGTCACTCTCACAAGGGAGGGAGATGGAGGTGGTCCAGTACCCCCCGTGCGTCTTCAACCCTCTGTGCAGCTGCTCCAAGGCCGTGCCGGACCTGGGAATCGTCTACTGTCAGGATGTCCCTCTGCCACGAATTCCTCCCCCAATCAACTCTTCCAAGGTGTTTATGCTGCATCTGGAGAACATAGGGTTGCGCAGCATAGAGCCTTACTTCCTCCAGGCCACAGGTAGCTATCAACTCTTCCAAGGTGTTTATGAAGGAAAACACAGAGCTGCGCAGCACAGTCTCTTACATCCTCCAGGCCACAGGTAGCTATCAACTCTTCCCAGGTGTTCATGAAGGGAAACACAGAGCTGCGCAGCACAGTCTCTTACTTCCTCCAGGCCACAGGTAGCTATCAACTCTTACCAAGGTGTTCTTGAATGAAAACACAGATTGCGCAGCATATAGCCTTACTTCCTCCAGGCCACAGGTAGCTATCAACTCTTACCAAGGTGTTCTTGAAGGAAAACACAGATTGCGCAGCATAGAGCCTTACTTCCTCCAGGCCACAGGTAGCTATCAACTCTTACCAAGGTGTTCTTGAAGGAAAACACAGATTGCGCAGCATATAGCCTTACTTCCTCCAGGCCACAGGTATCTATCAACTCTTCCAAGGTGTTTATGCAGGAAAACACAGAGCTGCGCAGCATATAGCCTTACTTCCTCCAGGCCACAGGTAGCTCTATCAACTCTTCCAAGGTATTTATGAAGGGAAACACAGAGCTTTACTTCATCCAGGCCACAGGTAGCTATCAACTCTTCCAAGGTATTTATGAAGGGAAACACAGATTGCGCAGCATAGAGCCTTACTTACTCCAGGCTACAGGTAGATATAGACTCTTCCAAGGTGTTTATTAAGGAAAACACAGAGCTTTACTTCCTCCAGGCCACAGGTAGCTATCAACTCTTACCAAGGTGTGCATGAAGGGAAACACAGAGCTGCGCAGCATAGAGCCTTACTTCCTCCAGACCACAGGTATCTATTACCTCCTCCAAGGTGTTCGTTTTGCACCTGGATAGTAATTAATTCTTTATACATTGTTTTCTATACCTTAATAAACAATTACATTAAAATATAGATGCTTTATTTCTCAAAGCACTGTGTCAATTTACGCCGTGAGCTAGAACGAAACGCAACAGGCGTTAAATTTGTGTTTGGCAGATAGGCAACATAGCAGGGGCCTACCAAGGTATTGCAAAATATATTACTGTTTGTTAGTAGGATAGATTCGATCGGAAAAGCATTTTAGAGAACATCTTTTAGAGACCAATGATTTACAGATTCCTGCTTCAGAAGTAATAGATATCCCTTCAAGTCCCCACCGTTCCAGCTTTGTAGCATTAACTTACTAGCAAGGTGGATTTTTCAACCACGCAAGAAAAGAAGGTACAAATTTATTTGAATCTTATATTATATTATATTATCAGTCCGACAACTATTTTGGGACACATAACATGTTTGAGGATTCATGCACTTATTAATCACCAGCTATACAGTAATATCTAGGCATATTTTCAAAATAAGTACTTAGAAATTACCAAACAATGATGCAAAACGAGGTAAAATGACCTAAGAATCTAAAATTAATAAAAATTACAGAAAAAAGTATCTAACTATCTATAATAAAAAGAGGGATATAAGTCAAAGTTAAAAGTCTAAGTCCTTATCTCCAACTTCGATACCCCTTAAGACCTTAGAATCTTCGAAAAATGTTTAAGTAAGAATAAAATTTCGATTCAATTATGGCTAAAAGAATTTATTTCAATATATAATCTTGTTTGAAAAAATAATCTACTAAATAGTATTTTAAAACAGAATATATATGTATATTAATTTTTATAATACAGATGAATAATTATTAATATTTGATTGCACTCATTTTCACTTTCCTTTATTTAAGCGTTATCTAACAGTCAATAACTATAACAAGCTACCACTGAAGACACAGAAAAACATGGTTTGCAAATTAAAAATAATAAATACACCATGTTTGTATACAGGTGAATACAATAAACAAATTAGTGAGTAGCTAAAACACAGTAAGGAGACAAGCAAGAATAAAGTATGATTCAATAATAATTATTTGTAGAGAACAGTTCACAATATACAAATATATAGTGGTTAGTAATACGGATGTTCCTTAACGCTCTAATTTTGGTTCTTATCTTATATTAAAAATGAAAAACCGGAAATCCAGAGCTAACGCTGCCTATACAAAGGTTAAGAGGGCTGATTTTGGAAGCTTTACTGATAGAAAATATTTTAGGATTTCTAAAAGCACAAGGGGGCAAAATAATGCCAACACGTTTGAAGGCATATGGTCTAATATAACACGCAGGTCATTAATATAAATACAGTGTTTAATAGTATCAATATCAAGTTTATAAGTAAAAAATAGGGGTGGTATTCCTGGTGAAAGCTATAGCATTATCTTTGGGTTTATTGATTGAAATTCCAATTTCAGTAATAGTATTAATATTATTATAAATAATAATATTGATACTATAGTAAATATTAATATTCTTACTAACATTAATAGTAGTAAAATTATTAATATTTCATTCTATACACCTCTTATGAATGTCTGATTACTAAATATCAGGCCCATGTATTCATTACTTTACCTTATCAATTGTACACAAAAAGCATAAAATAGCAAGTTTGACCCATTGTAACTTATGAACTGTAATAATTTGAAATCATTGAATCATAATATTATATAGCTTATAATTATACACTTGTTGAAACTGTGCAAAAAAAAGTTTGGTGTCGCATGATATTAAAGTGAGTAAATAGTATCAATTTTGTTTCCTTAAGGCTTGTACCGATTGGAGATAAGTCACAACCCTCTGCCAGATATCCCGAGTGAAGCGTTCGTGGGTCTTGAACGGTCTTTGTGGGAGTTGGAACTTCAACACAACCAACTGATGTCTGTTCCCAGTCGGTCTATCAGGCATCTTCAGAAACTGAGGCGGCTTGATCTGACAGGTTCGTGACCAACTGAGAGCCGTAAGTCTGTACAGATAAATATCCCTATTCTATACCCTTTCAACTTCTTTCGTGAATTCGCCCTATTAAAGTACAGTCAAATGCGCCAAATAAAAGGATCGGCGGTTTAAAAGGGAAATATATCGGTTTAAAATGGTGTGTAAGGGGTCGCAAGAAAAGGTAAGTGTTTTTGCAGTTTTATAGTGGAACGTTTTTTACCTTCAAAATAAATAAAATAATTCTTCAGTAGAAATATAGATAGAGTCCATTTGAATTCACAAGATAACCTCAACAGTTTTTGAATATCTGTCGAGGCTGTTCTGTAATTTAATGACAACATTTATCTTCATATAAAATGTTTCTTCACCATGCCGTTATGGTAATGACAGGTATTCAACAACTGTTGAGGTCACTATGTGAAGACAATTAAACTAAATCTTTCTACTGGAGTAATAGTTTATTTATAATGGCCAATAAAAATGTTTTGTTATAAAAATTGCAAAAACACTGGCCTTTTCTTTCGTCCCCTAAACTGCCACCTTAAATTTACGTCTTTAATACGGGCTTGGATCTCAACTGTTTATTTTAACCATTGAGGCCCACTGAAAGTTTTGAATCGATGACAAGAAGTATAACTCGGTGGACCAAAGACAGTAGAGGCTGTAGCCCTATCGTGTGTAACGGTCAAACATGTTTACTCTCTTCATTGTGTGCAAGCAACATTTGGAATAATAGGTGGAAGTTTGGCATGCGGGTAGCGCTTAGGAAAAAGAAGGGGGGAAATAAATGAAGTAGTTACCCTAGATACTGTTTTGAAATACTTCTACTAGGGTATTTACCACTTTGAAGTAATTTGGATAGGTAGTCTTTAAATAGTTCAACTAGTTACTGTCTTAAAACAGTTTTACTTGGGTAGTTACTGCTTTGAAGTAGTTTTATTAGTTACAGTCTCAATAGTTTTTTTAATAAGTTCATTAGCTACTATCACAAAATATTTTCACTAGTTACAATCTTAAAATATTTTAATTCGTTGCTGTCTTGAAATATGTTCAAGCTACTGTCTCAATAGTTTCATTAGCTAACATCTCTAAATAGTTATCCTAGATAATATTATGAAATGGTTTAAATAGCTATCTAATTTAAAATAGTTTCACAAGCTACTATCTTGAAATAGTTTCCCTATAAAATAGCTTTAAATAGTTTAAATAGTTATCTATCTTGAAATATTTTTTACCAGCTACTTTCCTGTCAGGCTTTTGGAAAAGGTTGGAAGACGCTTAGCTTTGATCCATAAGCTAAGGGTTCAAATCTTGGTTTTCCGTTCTCTCTCTTGATGAATGTTGGTGTAGCTAAGTAATCAACAACTAATATCTGCCCTTCTTGCCTCGTGTTCCTAAAGTAAGACTGTAAACTGATAGTTTGGATATCTGACGTGATTTTATGTACATAGTAAGAGGTTTCTGGAGCGTGATAGATCCAAGTGCTCGATGTGTCCAGGCAACAGGATCTCCGAGATATTCCCCGAGAACTGGCGAGGTCTTGAGAACTCCTTGCAGACGCTGATCCTCGCGGACAACACCCTGTCTTCCCTCCCTCCTGATGCCTTCAGCAACCTCCCAAACCTTGAGACTTTGGACATGAGCGGTAATGACCTCCTCGGTTTCGACCCATCAACCTTTCACAACGGTCCGGCCCGTCTGTCAAGCTTGTTCCTCGCGGACAACCAGCTGACGAGCATCCCCTACCAGCAGGTGTCGGTCTTGAGATTGCTGCGCACCCTTGACCTATCGGGTAACATGATCAGCCACCTGCACAGCGCCACCTCCGAGCCGGAGCAGCCAGGCGTGCAGTTGTCGCTTGACACCTTGAGGTTAAACTACAACCAGATCCAGTACCTGCCTCCGGGGTCCTTTCAACACTTCGACATCCTCAACAGGACGTTCTTGGACGGGAATCCTTTGTTCATGGTCGAGGTATGTGCACCCTTGACCAACACAAGACATACTTTTTTTTACCATAAAGACAAATAAAAAATTCCGCGTGTCTTGTCTGTTTTGGTGGTAATAGGTAGGTCAAAGTTCAAATCTCAGCTGGATATACTTATGTTGTTTTTACCTTAATAATTTCCTCCCACCGCCCACCCCGGTGCACATTATCTCTGGTACACTTGTTTTAAATTATACCTTCCTAATATCTACATCAAGACAAGTATTAGGATGCAAGTGCACTGAAAACAAATTTTTACTTTGATAAAAAATATTAGAATATTCTTATATCTTATGGTATTTTTGTGTTTTTTGATATAATTTTAAAACTTAGTGTGTTTTATGGTTCAAACATTAAAATATATTCAAATTATTAATTTAAACATTACTTATACATGATAAGTTAAAATTGCATGTAGTGAAAGTTAATTACATCTATGCTGGTTTAGTTCCTGACATGTTGGACTTTTTTTTTAATAGGGGCATAGTTTGTGGTAAAAAACAAAGTGATGTCGGTATAATACCACGTATTTGCACCAATCACGTGTATTTCTCATTACTTCCAGTGAAGCAATTCTCTTTTGTTACAACACAATGTGACATCACAAACATGAAGTTATTATTTATAATAATAGGGTCCTCACGTCTGATTTCTAATTAAATGTACTGGTTCATAAATTTGAAAAATAACAGATGGACAAAAGAATCGAATCTGGGACCGTTGGCTAAGCGCACCAATGATCTAACACTAAGATATACAGGATTCGTCCCTTCATCAGGTTCATTCTTCACTGATAGTTAAAGATGGCGTCCATAAATGTACCGGGTTCGTCTATCGGTGAGGGTCGACAAAGGGTTGACTTCTACCATGCAATGAATTGAGAGTCTGGGTGTTCTTTAAATTGAATTGTTATTTTTCAATTTTCATGGTAAATTTCTTATAGATAACACAATTTCAAACATTTTTAAGAAATCATTTATTCTTATATTATTTTTAGTTAGGGATGTAGGAGACACGGGTAAAGGCGTTTTTTGCAGTTTTTAGAGCGAAACCTTTTTTTTTTTTGCCAAAATAAATAAAATATTGCCCCGGTAGAAACATAGAAAAAAATTTAATTTTCTTCAAATGTTGATATTCACAGTTATTGAATATCTGCCATGAGCATAGCGGCATTAGTTGAGAAACTTTTTAAATGCAGAGAAAAAGTTTTCATTAAATTCCAGTACACCCTTGACAGATATTCAAGAACCGTTGAGGTCACCATACTATAATACTTAGAGTCTTCTCTGGACGTATTTACAATAGGTTTATATATATATATATATATATATATATATATATTAGAAAAGTACACATTCTCCTGATGAAATTTTTTTATATTTCCCATCCACTGACATTCTTCATTCCAAGTTTGGTATTCGTAACTGACCATAAAAACCTCCTTAAAATAATCAAAGCTAAAAATGTTCTGGACTATTCCTCAGCCTCCCTTCCAGATGAGAGTAGGGGGGGGGGTGGCTCTCCTCCATCCCCCAGCCATCCTATCAATAGTTGCCCCTCTCACCCCACCCCCTCCATTCATTTATTTAAGACTACACCACTGAACGGAAACTGCCGCCAGACAGTCCTCATCATGGCCCCAGCACAAATGCAAGCTAGGGTTACGCCCACGTTAATAGACTACAGACTAATCTATGCCGCATTACTTGAAATGAAATAATTGAGTTTAATTTCCTTTCTGGCACAATAGACAAGAACTCGCCGTAATATTGACCAAACATAATATTGCAGACACTGAAAACTTGACCCCGTCTCAACAAAAAGGGCGCGAACCTATGTGTGCTCAAATACTTAATATGTTCTATATATAATTAATCACTATATAAGATCGGTTGTACACTGTATTATATAATATAGAAGTAAGCTAAACAATTTACACAAATATTAAAGGTTACAAAACTTGTGGTGGCACTGAAAATTTAAACATTGATATTTATCAAGTAGGCTTTATAGTTTAGAGTAGAACATGGCCTGGTAAAACATTTTAGATAAAATAGAAGGGTCAAGGGTGGGCCAATATGTATGTATGTTTGTATGTATGTATGTATGTATGTATGTATGTATGTATTATGTATGTATGTATGTATTATGTATGTATGTATGTATTATGTATGTATGTATGTGTCTCTGTATGTATGTATTATGTATGTATGCATTTGTATGTATGTGTGTATGTATGTGTTTGTATGTATGTGTTTGTATGTATGTATATATATATAGTACAAGACTTGTTTCTCAATGGATAAAATAAAATAGTTTAGAAACATGCCTATAAAAGAAAAAAAATCAAGAGTAACATTAGCAATATAAGGATATTAAAATTAATTATTAATGATACAAGTACTATTGATTCAAAATTAGCATTTTATCTATAGCTTGTTGAGATGTTTGGGGTTTATGTGCTTATCATCAATTTCTTGCGGAACACAGTAGC
This sequence comes from Timema californicum, assembly GCA_902141385.1. NCBI lineage: Eukaryota > Metazoa > Arthropoda > Insecta > Phasmatodea > Timematidae > Timema > Timema californicum. Next base: position 90,104 of record CABFOW010000097.1, on the reverse strand, counting down.
CGATTAAGTTATTATAAAATATGTCTAGTTGTTTCCCCTTAAATAACCACTGTTTCCTAATTCAGAGTTTAAATTAGTGTATGCAATTATTACTTATAATATAATGTTTTATGCAAGATATGGGTTTATGGATGATGAAAAGCTGTAGCACATTACAGCTTATTTTCTAAAGATATGGGATTAGAAAGGTATGTTTTAAAAACTTTCATTTCGCGTTGAAAGAGGAGGGTAAACTATGCCGGTGCATCCGAATGGGTTCCAATCCTAACCCCTCTGGTCAGAGACAAAAGTGCAAACAAATGCAATAGCCTTGCCGCTTTCAGTTAGTTAAAATGCCTTAAACAAGTAAGTGACTCATTTTTAACTATATATATATATATATCATTTAAAACCAGGGTCGTAACAAGAAAAGAAAAAGGGAGGGGCAAGCTATGCATCTCGCTCCGCCTCATCGTGATATCGCAAACTATCCCATTAAGATCTGAAAACACGTGAAGTTTAATTAATATATAGAGCACTGAAGATGTGTCGAATGCATAAAATACATTTTAAGATCAGGATTACTAATCTTATTCAAAAGGTGTGCAACATGTTAAAAGTGAACTTAACAAAATTATTTAAAAAAAGTAGAAATAAAATTAATATCAATACATTATGTGATCCTCGCAGCCCCCTCCTTCTCGAAATAAATTTCTAGGTGCACCATTGTTATCACTTTATAGCACAAATAGGAGGCCATTTATTTATTCTTTGTTTATTCAGACGTAACTAACGGGAGAATAAGTAATACAAATTATTTGTTGGCTAATAATGTAATAAATTATGTTAAGCATGGTAATATTATTATTATTATTAGCACCGCGTCTTACTACCCGTTCGGGTTATACGCACTTACTATTATGTGCAATGTTAGGGTGATTGTGAGATGAAATGAAGGACCTACAGTTTAACGTGGAATCCGAACCACGGTGGAGACCTGGCATTCTCCACATTTACAAGATGTCTTGTCAGAGGTGAAGGAAGGGTTTGATAATCAGATAAATTTATGCCGGGACCGGGGATTGAACCCCGGCCACCAACATAGAAGTCTGACACCTTACCCCTAGACCACCAGGTCACCAAGCATGGTAATAGATTACGTGTTTAAACTCAAAAATACCTCTAGCTTCAGTGGCTGCGTGGTCAAACGCGCTACTCTCGCAGTAGGCAAGATTTCGTATGACGGGAAGAACAAGGCTCAAGTCTTGGTCGGGTGTAATCAGGTTTTTTCCCCAAGATGGTTTTCCATTCTCCCTCCACGTAAATCCGGAAACATTTCCTCTTACTTTCTAGTTCCTAATTAGTACATAATCTTATAACTCGAACGGGTAGTGAGACGCAATACTAAAAATACATTTAACTCTATTATTAGTGTTATTTTATAGCTATTAATAATATCTATCAAAAGTGGCAGCTACAGACACCATGTCTTGGCGTATTAATACGCTGTCAGATAATGGCCTTCCTATGAAAATTGGACTGTAAATAATCACACCAAACTAATCCCCATGCCTGTGACGTCATTTCCTTCAATCAAACGAAAGCAGTGTTTTGTGTCTTGAGTTGTAGTAGCGAAGTAAGGCTTGTTAAACTTGATATTGTTACGTAACGCCCGTGTTAGATTACATTGCAAAGCCCCTAAAACGCAGTAGTGTTCGATGTCGTCGTATACTCGTATTATCGTCTGGGAAGAATATTATAGCTTCTAGGCATTTCCCCTTTCGAAAAGGAAATATTTTGATATAGAACGATTTAGTAAAATTTTGGTTGCCAAGATAACTTTAATATGAACGTCCTCAAATTTGTTGTAGTAATTTTGAGCTATTCAAGAGCACCGTGCAAATAAAAAAAAGTGTAATATCTGTCAATCATTGAATATGATGATTGTGATAGTAATATTTTAAATAATCGTTATAATCTAGAATAACTTTCAGCCCAAACAAAAAGTATTTGATTGAAAGTGTGTATGACTATTTTGAATAGCTAGCCACATAATCTTTAAGTTTAACTAAAATAATATATGGTTAGGATTTATTCTGTATTTACTCAATGAATTTTAATTTTTAATCAAGGTATTTAATTAATCTAAGATATCGTTTCAAATCAAGCAGATTTATTTGACACCAACAAGATTAGAAGTGCGATAATAACACTTGAATCTGATCAAAAGTTGACGTGGCTACTTTGAATAAATAAACCACCTCATCCTGTTTCCTAGAGTTATATACATAGTAAGTATTTGATAGACATTATTGAAATTAGAGCGTGGACTATTTTTAAAGTATAGCTTTTTTTAAATGTTATCTGCTCAGGCTGATGCGTTCCGCGACGCACGCATCCGCGAGCTGTCCCTGCGTGATTGCGGCGTCACGGCGCTGTCTCCAGGAGCGTTCAGCGGTCTGGAACCCAGCCTTCAGCTGCTCGATCTGGCGGGAAACAACCTCACCGTGCTGCCTAACCACCTCTTCCACGACTTCGACTTCCTGAGGACGCTTTACCTGGCGGAGAACCGTGTGGCTGGCGTCAACCCGGGGGATGCCCTCAACGGCTTCCAGTACTCTCTGTATCGCCTGGACCTCAGCGGCCGCCAGATGGGAGTTACCGCACTGCATGATCTGCGCAGGTAAGTACTTTAAAGATGGAGATGCTGTCATGCACAATATTCTCAGGTAAGTACCTTAAAGATAGAAATGTTGTAATGCACAATATGCTTAGGTAAGTACCTTAAAGATGGAGATGCTGTCATGCACAATATTCTCAGGTAAGTACCTTAAAGATAGAAATGTTGTAATGCACAATATGCTCAGGTAAGTACCTTAAAGATAGAAATGTTGTAATGAACAATCTGCGCAGGTAAGTATATTAAAGATAGAATAACTACGCTGCATGATCTGTTCAGATAAATAACTTAAAATGGAGATGGTCCGCTGCATAATATTCTCATGTAAGTGCCTTAAAGATGGTGATGTTGCATTGCACAATCTGTAAGTATCTCAAAGATGGATTCCCTGTGATACACTATCTGAGCCAGTATTTACCTCAAAGATAGAGTCACTGCACTTCACGATCTGCGTAGGTAAGTTACTCAAAGATGTTGCTACTGTAATGCATGAGCTTCACAGGTCAATGAATCGGAGCCAGTTGTGCAACTAACTGACCTTGTTGCTTAGTGCAGGCCTTATTTAGTAGAAGGGACAACTCAATAGTTATTCAAATATAATGTAGATATTATATAGAAAATATACCATAAAGCTGAACTATTTTTTAACAGTGAATAGCTATTCAATGTTGTATCCAACCAAACTGTGTGTCTCACAGAATTCGAAACTTGCGCTCCATTATTCTGAGCAAACTCCCCCAGAACCAGATTGGACCAGACGACTTTGTGGAGTTCGGCGTGGACTTGGAAGAGATCAAGATCCAAGAGAGTAACCTGAAGACGCTCAAGAACCACGCCTTCAAGCACGTCCGTGGGCTGAAACGCCTCGACCTATCAGAGAACAATATCAAGCAGGTCGAGCCGGACGCTTTCTTAGAGGTAACAGGCCTGTCTTATGGAATGAAGGGCTACACGAAGGTGCGGCAGCTTCTTTGTCACCGCCCAGTTTGTTTATATATCTAGTCCTGATTTCGTAGAGTACCCTCAATTCTACTTTGCTGTAGGCTGTTAACATCAGCAAATAGAGATTTCTCAATTATTCCCCTCACGTTGAGCTTATAACCTTCAATAAGTGCGAGAATATCCGTCCAGTTATAATGTTTAGGAATTGAAAGTTTCAAAATAGTTCTCGTGGAGAAATACTTTACTGACATTTCATGAGAATAGTGTATTAAAAGCTAAACTACTCAGGGAAGGAAAAAGAAACGAGATAGCAATATATCAACTCAATACAAACCCACTTCTATTCTTGTTTATATTTCAAGTAGTTGTTCAATGCTACATCACAAGAATCACGTGACTTAAGAAATGTGTTTAGTAAAAATAAATATAATCCTTAAAGGCAGTTAACCTGGTAATTAGTCAATCAAATATATTTAGTTTGAGAAGTAACTCAACCATTTAAACAATAAACTCGTAATCGACTAGTCCAATTGAGAAGAAATAATTTTCAGAGAAAAATGTTAAGACTGTTTGTTTTTTTTATGTATCTTCAATGAAATACTAAACGAGACTTTTATTAAACTTTGAAAATTAGGTTCGCTTAGGAAGTGAATATATATATAGTGAATGTCATGAATATTCTTGTTGAATGTTTCTAGAGTTAATAAATCTCCAAGAATAAAGTAAACAGCCCTGTATTGTCCAAATGTTTAGTAAAGAATACCCAAGTAGGCCTACCTTTCAAGTAAACAATTCTCCATTTTTAAAAATCTCAATTTTCTAAAATATATAAATGTGTGTGTGTGTGTACATAAAGGTTGGAGGGAGAGGAATAGGGGTGGGGGATAAAAACATTTATGTTGATTAGTCATTGCTATTTTTCACAAACTAGTATAGCTGGTTTCATTTACTTTGATTTTTTCTGAGAGTTTAAAATATATTAAAAATAGTTTGGTATTCATCCACCTTACAGATAGTATGCAGTGTCACTTTGACAAAGTGGGGTCAATTTAAATTACATGTCAAAGTAACAAAATATATTTGCAAATAGAGTGAAAATTTAATATATTTTTTAGTATATTATCAACTGGTTTATACTAAGGTGTGGCTTATAAGATTGGGTCATAGTGTAATATATCAAGGTAGGACTACAACTTTCAGGGTGAACGTAAACCGGCTTCATGTGCATCTGACTAAGAAATTAGGGGTCCCAGTTTCTCAGCTGGTACCGTGGGTATTTTTTTTTTCACGAAAGGGGAACCACCTTAACGGTCACCAGGGTTTTGTTGGAAGGTTTAAGTGCTTCCACCGGTTTCACACCCTCATACTCACTATCAACATCATATCATCTCATAGGGACATGTAAAGAGCCTCCACGGTACGGAGGTACGATTATTACATTCGGGCATACCCTGGACAACGGTACATTAGTAATGGCTAATCTTTCCATTATTGGGCTATGATCGATGGGGCCCAGACGCGTAATTATTTATTATTAGGATACACGAAGTGTACACTAAGAAATAGTTGACGAAATGTTGGCAACATTTTAATAGACGTAATTCCTACCAGGTGGGCCACTCCCTGACGTTCCTACGTGTCGCCCACGGGTTCTCCTCGTCCGTGAGCTCTGTTCCATCCGAGTCCCTGAAGCCCCTGGTGAACCTTCAGTACCTGGACCTGAGCAACAACAGACTCAGCTCCATGCCCGAGACGTCCTTCCACTTCTTGAGGAAGCTGCGGATACTTGAACTGCAGGACAACCAGCTCGACCAAGTGCACAAGGGGACCTTCCAGGTGACGTCACTTATTCTTTAAAATTGGGGGTGTAGGTGAGGGAGGGTGATATGAGGCCATGCTTTAATGTACAATCCCAATTAGAAGGGCTTTTTATGATAGATAATTTACTAGATCCTATTTTATCTATTCATACATCAAGTCGTGTTAGCTGCAGCTGTCAAAGTTGATATATTATCAATAACCATAAAATAACACTAGCAATACAATAAAATAATATCAATGTTAACTGCAAAAAATATTTGTGTTTTATAAAATACCCTACCTTTAAAAATTTGGTTGTTTGAGCTATTTGACTATAATAGGACAAAGTAGTAGACCTTTAAGCTATAATTGCAGTATCTGATTACAGAAATAAGGAATAATATTATTTATTTCATTATAAATTCTCAGTTAGATGCGAGCAAATATGCCCCTTAGAGCTTAGCATTAAAGGCAGAAAGCTTACCGTGCTTGATTTAATTATAGTGTAGCTTATAGGCTAATATAAGACCAGATTGTAATCGGTTAAGTCCGTTACCTTTTTAGTATAATTGGAGGCTATACTCATCAGAGTGAGATCTCCCTCACTCCTTTAAACATGTTACTTGTCACTAGTGACAGCAGGACTACGAGGAGAGTCTAATTCTTAAACAGGTCCCTTGAAGGTATTTGAAATGACTGGAAATATTAAACATTTGATCGTTCATATAATCGCACGCCTAGTCATTAATCATATTTTATTTTTGAAGTGAAATTTTCCTGGCAGGGGCTAGTATAAAGTGCTGATCTATCACCGAAGATCAAAGTCTGACTGGAGGATTATATTAATATTTAAAAGGAAGTGTATAAAGAGATAGGCGTTCATTAAATCTTAGAAACTAGTAGAGCACGGGCTTTAAGTACTTGTGAAGCACATACCATAAATATATAGTCAATTATATCTTTGTATGATTTTTTCTTCACTCTATATGTTCAATTTCGCAAGGATCCGCCCTTAAATTATTGGATAAAATGACCGGAGAGATTTACTGGTCAACACGCATATACGTAACTCTAACATCCTGTGTCAAAATTAATAGATCCACAGTCACCCATTGAATTTTATGTTTTCAGGGGGGTATTCACTCTTCCTTGGAAAAGCTTTACCTCTCCTACAACAACCTCAACTCCATCAACACCCACACGTTCGTGGATCTATCGTCCCTGGAAAGACTTCATCTGGACGACAACAGAATCACCCGTGTGGAGCGTCGCGCCTTCATGAACATGGACCGCTTGAAACACCTGGACCTACGCGGCAACAAGATCCATTCCATCTCAGACGAGGCGTTCCAGAACCTGCCGGAACTGCAGACCTTGGATCTCGCTTACAACGAGCTGAAAGGGTTCGACTTCGCGGCGATGGACCAGGTGGGGGTTCTGGCGTCGTTCAGGCTCAACATGAGTCACAACCGGATGCAGAGTCTCGAGGTGAACGTGAGTAGCCTCAGTGGTAGAGAAGGAGGTCTCTTCCACTCCAACATCAAGGTGTTGGACCTGTCGCACAACAACGTCTCGTGGATAGCGAGGGGATACCTCCGGCCGTTGGAGATCTCCGTCACGCACCTGTATCTGGGGAACAACGCCCTGCAGAATGCCACCAGGGAGGTGTTCGGCAACATGCCGCACCTACAGTGGCTAGACCTATCCGGAAACAGCATTTCAGAGTTGGACTTTGACGTTTTCAGGAACACACGACGACTTCAGGTAGGTGCACTCTTGTTCATACACCATTTCGCCCATAGGTAAGAAAAGGATAGGGAAAAAAAAGGGCTGTGGGGACACTACAAGAAACTGGTACTTGTACTTTAGTGTATTTCCTGAATGTTCTATTGCAATACGAAAAATCACGTTCAAAGGAAAATCTGCCATCAAAATATCACTAACATTTTTGTTTTGTGTATGTATTATTGTTGTTTTCACTTACAATTTTCTTATATCTCACCTGATGCTATTGTTGGAGGATTGGTTAGGGATACAATAATTGTCACGCGCTAAATGTAACTTTTTCATTATATAAATTAATATAAACACTATTCTCCATGGCGTGAGCCCGCAATCGAGACATACCGACCACCTCTGTGGTATAGTGCTTATAGTTCCTGGCTACATATCAAGAGGTCCCGGGATCGATCCCCAGCGCTTCCATATTTTCTGTGAGTAGTGGGTCTGGAACGGGGTAACTCGGCCTCGTGAGGACAATTGAGAAAATACTCAATAATAATAATAATAATAATTAGCACCGCGTCTTACTACCCGTTCGGGTTATATGCTTTTAAGTACTAATTACTCTAATGGATTAAGAATTGAGAAGGTTGAATTAGAGGAAGTAAGCCCGAATTTGCGTGGTGGTAGAGTGGAAAACCATTTAGGAAAAACCACCCCCAGTTCACCCGACCTAGATTCGAACCTCGATCTCCTCGTCCTCAGCAGTCGAGCTCAACACAAGTGCGTTAGCCAACTACGCCACCGAGGTGGGTGAGAAAATAGTTGAATAAATAACTATCTGCTCCAGTCTAGAAAACTGAGATAAATGGCCAGAGGGTCCGTTGTACTGAACATATGAAACCCTATGTCCATTGAAGTTGGCCCTATCTTCACCAACAGATGGTGGCCGCTCTTTCGGTATAGTTCGGTTGATATAATAGAAACGTTAACAACTAAAATACTATTAAAAGTTAAATACTTTATGTTAATTCATTTATAATAATTGAAAAGTTAGAACCTAATTGTTCTTAAGCTTGTGAGACTCTACTCTCGATCAGAGTTTAACAGTCATTATTTATTTTAGGGGGGAGGGAGAAATACCTCGTATCCAGTCTTGACAGTGTTGCCAGTATTTAAACACGTAGAACTAGGTGGTAGGGACCAAAGTAATACTAAATAACTCTCTCTACCCCATAATTAACCCACTGGCGAATTGTCTTGTGGGGAAATGAAGGTATGACTAAAGAAACAAATCGTGAAAATAGTTTGTGAGGTTGTTTATTATTAGGAATATAGCTTGTACATAAATACGTATATAATTTGTGATAGTAGTCGTGTGTATGGTATGGAAATTGAGTTGTGAAAACTGTCATGTCAGTAGCCAGCACTATAGTCATTGTGTCGGTGTTTGTTGCCCGGTAGGCTCACTTACCTCCTCTACTCTTCGTCCACGCCGGTGTATGACGACATTCAAACTCCGTTTTCCATAACGTTATTCAAACTGCGAAATTGTCATGACTCAAAGAGTCAGACTGATGGCCGTGACACGATACAGTAACTTCCTCTTTTATTTTCATAATGGTGATTCAATCTTATCTATCCACCAGAAAGGGGTCTGCTAACCCTTTGTCATGTAGTCAGACCAATCAATGAGAAGCAGGGATTGTTGACATCTTTACACGTGCTAGAATTAAAGCTTATCCATCGATGAGCTGTGAACTAATTTTACTCTGTGAATGTTTTGGAATTCAATGTTTAGGTTACTGACAATCGAGTTGCCTATTGCTTCTTCAATGTTTAGATTTTTATTTATTTATACTCTACAAATTTAAGCTCATGGCCGGTCTTACAATTTGAGTGCTACTTATGCTAATATTATTCTAGATATTATAAGAGGTGTATTACACAATGCAAAGAGTTCGACAAAACAATAAAAAATTACTGCCTGTACTACGTTCACCCCGAAAGGTAACGAGATTAAATTTCTTGATTCCACTATGATGCTAATTATAGGATAGAGTCATAGAGTAATCAGTCAGGGTAAGATTAATATAATTCAAGGTAAGCTAATTTCACATGCATTTAACTATTCTACGTACCACATGTTTGAAACTACTCTAGTAAACTCATAACATCCCCTCTTACTACAGAGATGAGTTTATTGATCTAGTGTATTTCCAAGAATAACAATAATTTGAAGTGAGCGCACCCTTCTAGGTGGTGCGGTTCGACCGCAACTTGCTGACAGATATCCCCTCCGAACTGTTCCGCTCGCTGTCTTCTCTGCGCGTGGTCGATCTCAGCAGCAACCGACTGCGAAACCTGCCCGACGGCCTGTTTATGGACGAGGGTATGGAGAGTCTGAGGGTGTCCCACAACCAGCTGGGTAGGGTACCGGCGTCGTGCCTGGGGACATCGGCCGCGGCCACTCTCGTCGAGATGGATCTCTCGCATAACCTCATCGCGTCCCTTCAAGGCTCGGAGATGTTTACCAGGCTCAGGGTGACTATTAACTGCTGGCGTTCCTTCATCTACTTCCTCTACTACCGCCTTCCTCCTTCCTAGACTATTACCGTAGTTATTATATATGCGTACATCCAGAACGAGTTGTGAGAACCTGTGAAAAACTCTCCTTTCTTTCCCTTCAGTCACTCTCCCGTCTGGACTTGTCGAGCAACAAGATCACGAGGATCGACGACGGGACGTTCTCCCCTCTGAACAGGTTGGCCCATCTCGACCTGAGTCACAATCAGGGGATGCTGGTCGAGAACAAAGGCCGCGCCTTCAAAGGTCTGGAAGACTCGCTGCTGTACCTGGGACTCGCCAACTGCTCCATGGGCTCCGTGCCTGAGCTACCTCTGCATGGACTCAGGTAACGCCCAACAATCTCATCATTTAGGTTATTTTAAAACCAAATATGAGTCCAGTCAAGGTGGGGATGCAGGGAACGCGAGAATAGACCAGTGTTTTTGCCTTTTTTTTAAATAGCAAAACATTTCTTTGGTCAAAATAAATCGAATATTGCTTCAGCACAAACACGGAGTTTAATTTTCTTCACGTGGTGAGATCAACAATTCAATATCTGTCAAGGGTGTCCTGGAATTTCACTAAAACTTTTTATCTTCATTTAAAAATCTAGTTAGACATTGCCACAACGCTCATGACAGATTGTAATGAATAGAAGTATACAGCCCAATAATTTATTATTCACATTTGTATTCAAAATCACGACATTATAAATGAAAGCGGGTAGTAAGATTTATTTGTTTAAAGTTGTTAAGTTGCAAGGTATGGTGACATATGTCTACGTCTCTGTTTAAAAAGACAACGCAGTTTGGTCAACAGAGAAGTACCTGGATGACCGCACCTCTTTTTTCTTAGAAGCTTCGAGAAGGAATTATCGCTTGATATAACCCTTCAGGCCCGTTGCGCACGAGCGGCGTGCGTCATCTTTGCAGTCGCGTCATGTAACGCTGCGTCTCAGCATTACTTTGATTCGAATGATGGAGTTCACACGGGACGCGAGGTCCGGCGTCAAGTTGGCGTCATTTTTGCGTCAAATCTAGTTACGCGGGTTTTTACAAAACGCGGTGGTGACGCTACCTCTCAGCGTTCTGTCGGTACCTGTGAAGACATCGAGCACAAGAACTGCGCGCGTCATTGTGACGGTAATCGTTGTACAGACGGAATGGAGGATGAAATAGACACACAACTTTTTATCAATGAGGTGCAGGATAGACCTGTAATTTGGAAGTCATCCCTAGAAGAATAGCAAGACAAAAATAAAAATACCAGCTGCGTGGATGGAGATATGCAGGGCGCCAGATCCAAATACTTATGAAATGGAAGCCATAATGCTAAAGCAACTTGCCGAGTTCTCTCCCCTTTTTTTTCTAATAATTTTTATGAATTGGGAAAAAATATTTTCTATATACAGTGGAACTTCGTTTATAAGGACCAACTGGGATCGTGTGTCATCTGGATTACCCGGATTATCCGGGAATGATAGTAAAAGTGCATTAAAACTATATATATTACTACCTATCATTATTTTCACAGTAACAATTTATAAAATACTTGAAACATGTTACAACTCCCATTTATTTATAAAATAATGAGTAGATACAGGACGTTAGACAAAATGTATTTACATTTTTGTTATAAATATAATAAATATTACTTATAAGTTCATGTCAGGGTATTAGGATTGTGTACAGAAAAGATAAGTTTGCCTATTTTTTCCTCTCCCGGAGTGTACTTATCACGGCTATGGCGGCTTCAAACCGACTGAGGCCGTGAGTTGCGTCCAAATAGACGCAAGTCGCTAGTGTGCACTGCTACGGGTGGTGTGACGTCACCAGACGCAGGTTGCTTGTGTGAACTGCTTTTAGCGGTGACACAGCGTCACAGGACGCGACTGCAAAGATGACGCACGTCGCTCGTGGGCACCGGGTCTCAGGGTGCGCGCGCATCTTCTCACTTCCTTCCTGACAAGGAGCCGAGTAGGTAAAGTCTATGTAAATCTTAATCCGTGTTTTTACCGGGATCTAAATCTCGCCTGTCGGGAATTGTCGTGTATATGCCATAATAGTCGGGCATTTAAATTAATGTCAATAACGTGTGAAATATCGAGCAAGAAACTGTTTATCTACTTATAATAAAAATTATAAAATACCAGGACTTTCAATTTCTAAAATAAGATATCATCTCTTTTTAATTATTATAAATACAGGAAAACAAACTGGGACCCAATTTAATCATGATAACAAATGTCACCCTAATGGTGGCGAATAAACGTTAATGTATCACACTATATTTTTTAAACGTTACAAGATATTCAACAACAATATAGGGATGAGTACGGTACAATTTATATAAATATATTCACGTTTGCGTGGGAAGAGAATGGGAAAACATTCATATAAAAACATCCCCAATGCCTACGATTGAGATTCAAATTCCGACCTTCCCAACAACGGTGACTCAGACCAGGCAAAATTGTTATCTTAACCTATGGGATCACCAATTCTGTTTAATAGGTTAAGTTAGCTTTAAGTCATATTTTCATGGACGTTAGGTTACTTATTTATATATATATATATATATATATATATATATATTTATATATATATAATTCATAAGGGCGTTATTAGTACCTTATTCCGTTCAAACCTTATATGTAGTAGACTCTTAACAACGTATCCCTAACCCTGATTTCGTATCAACGAGATGACCATGTGTTGACCCCGACGAGATCCGAACCCAAATAAATCTCTGAGAGGATGTCTGTGATATCACGTTCGAGCCGAGAGATGTTTGTTGCAGGTCCCTGGACCTGTCCCACAACTACTTCCCCGACATGCCCCTCGAGATGACGGTGAATATGACCTCCTTGAGACGCTTGGACCTGAGCTACAACGAGCTGAGCACGGTGCCCATGGTGGCTCAGTCGCTGCCTCAACTGCGCGAGTTATCATTGGCTGGGAACCCCATAACGTCCCTCACCAACACCACCATGATTGGAGGAGCTCAGAGACTCAAGGAGCTGGATATCAGACAACTGCCTCTCAACTTCTTTGAGGTAAATCACACACAAACATATATGAATTTAAAACTGCCAGGAAAATCAGGGAAATTTCAAGAATTTATTTATCTATCACGTTTTTTTATCAAAGTCGGTAGATTTTTTGTGTTTGCTTTTTAAAAATAGTTATTATAATGAATTAAATATTTTAAACCCTAGTCTGAATATAATTGTTTCACGATAACTCTGTTTCTTTCTTATAGGTATTTCTAATGATATTGTATTCCTTGACAAGTGAACTCGATTTAAATCACTTGTTAAATTGATCAAGCGTGTTTGTGAAGCGGAGTGAGATGAAAGTGTTTTTAGTGTTTTTTATCAGAAAAATAAAGTGAAAGAACAATATAAGTTATGTATATTTTTCTTGTACAGACGGGTGCTTTTAGTAAGATGACGTCTCTTCGTACGTTGCATTTGAGCCCTTTCAAAGGAGTTCGTCATTTCAACATCCCTCAAGTGATCCTGTCCAACTCTGGCCTACGTCAACTGCATGTTGAGGTATTTAGGTGACACAAATTATAATAGTAAGGAAATTATAATCTTATATATTATGTATGTTGTCAACATCCTTTTTTCTCAACTAATATCATTATTATTATTATTATTATTATTATTATTATTATTATTATAAGTATCAGCACCACGTCTTAATATCCCTTCGGGTTATACGCACTTACGCTAATGTGTAATAGTAGGGTGATTGTGAGATGAAATGGAGGACTTACAGTTTAACGTGGAATCCGAACCATGGTTGAGGCCTGGCATTCCATATACTCACAAATCGTGATTAATACAACGTCTTGTCAGAGGTGAAGGAAGGGTTTGACAATCAGATAAATATGTGGCGGAATCGAGGATTGAACCCCGGCCCCCCAGCACAGAAGTCTGACAACTTACCCATAGATTGACAGGTCACCCCTCAACTAATCCAAAGCCTACAACGATGAATAAGGTATTAGTGGATATGATTTTTTATCTACGTCTGACATAGCATACCGTAATTTGGGGCTACTTGGACACCTTATTAGCACATTTTTGCAACTGATTAGTTGAATTTTTAGAAAGGGGAAACTAAAAAAATATGTACTGTACCGGCCCGACCTTCCAGGTAACATGGATGAAATAAAAATTGGAGTACATTCAACAAGAAAGGTAAAAATGTGAACGGAACTGTATATGCATGCTTTTTATTAATAAATAAAACGCGAGTGTACCCTATATTGATTAAAATAAACACGATGTTAGACTAATGTGTATTTTTAAATATATTTTGTATGATTATTATATACAAGGTTATCAAAACATGAAAGCAACATTAAACGAATCGATATAAACTATAAATAAAAGTAAACTCAATTTGTTCAATGAAACTGTCAGGTAAAGTTAAAGCACTTCTAAGGCATGTAGATAGGAACCTAAATCACATTATATGCTGTAAATATAATTTCTGTTCACTATGGTTTGAAGTCTTTGTCCAGGTTACCGTCATAAATAATTTCTTCGTCTTCTGAATCTTCGCAAAGGGAACAGTCGTAGTAATTATTTGTACTCCCGTCATTACATGATCCATAAATCCATTTGTCGCCTTTTTACACATTTTATCCAGTCACTTCTGCCTCTGTAGTCTTTCCAATTCATGAGGCAAATGCCACAGCGATATTCGTCTCCAGGGTTTGTTTTGTAGATTTTACGAACAGGTCTTTCTTTCCGGTGATTTTCGGTTCCCGATGAAGAAGGCTCATTTTGACTGGTAGAGGCAGATGTAGAGGCACCCGAGATTATGGGAAGTTCCAGCTCCGTTTCTTCCAAGTCAGTGGCAGATGCGTTCGTTCCAGGTGGTATATCCTTTCCTGGTATTCGTTTCTATTTTTTGCCACTCTACCGAACTGGCATCTAAAACTCTACCAAATTCATCACCGTTAGCGTCTAATCCGTCGGGAATCCCTTTTAACACCTCTGTTAGATTGGGTGGAGCAACCCTGTTGCTCTAAAGCCTGAGGATAAATTTTGGCCTACAGTGTCACAAATTCCAGTCCACAGTCGGTTCAGCAATAGAGTAAATTGTTCTTTTGGGATAATACTGGGGAATCTGCTTTCCATTCTCTATTGCTCCAGTATTTCCCTCCACTTTTTCTTCATGGGAGAAAATACTGCAACATCCAGGGCTGCATAAGATGTGTTGCGTTTGCTGGAAATGGGAATAGATAGATTATATTGTTTCTGCATCCATCGATCACTTTAGGAGAGAATTGACTTGCCAGGTTGTCTCCAAGCAAAACAACGGTATCTTCAGGATTGCAAGTGGCTTCAAAGTGTGGTAGCAAAATTTGAAAAAGGTCATGTTTCAAAGAGATTCGTATCGAACCAATCGCTCAAACTACTAGCATATTTTATACCATTTGGTCAACCTTGAGTCCAATTATCGTATAGGTTCGGTGCTTTGTATACAACCATGAGAGGTATCAGATCTCCATTTGCATTCCCGCACACCATAATACTAATTAAAGCTCTAGAGTGCTCCTGTACGCTCTCCACCTTTTGTGTTTGTAGGAACGACAACCTTTTTGGCACCAGGGTCGTCTGTAATGTTGGTCTCGTCGTAGTTAAAGAAGTTTGTATTTTTGACATCATGTAAGGCAAGATCTACATTGCTAAAAAAAAGTCATCACGATTTACAGACGACTTGGATCGCTTTATGTTGGATGCAATTCTAATGGAAAGGTTGTTTCGAGCTATGAAAAATTCAAGAAAATTTAGACCTGGAGTGTTGTTTTTAAAGATTCTTACTTTTTTCCCTTGTTTTGTCAAAGTATTTTTTCACAACATCCCATATATCTGCCCATGTCAGAGGAAATCCCCAGTTTGCTATCACACCAAGGGTTTCCACAATGGTGGATTCTTCATTTTTGCTTAGAACAGTAGGATGTCCAAAAGGTTTTGGATTCTGTCCAAGGGTCTTCCGTATAATTGTTGTCCGAGGCACTTTGAATTTTTCAGGAGCCTGTATTTTTTTACATAC
>CABFOW010000097.1:42332-74208 GCA_902141385.1 Timema californicum | reverse complement strand
CCCCCCGAACTGCCTCCACTTCTTTTCTCAATCTTCATTTCTATAATTTGCAAAGGGTTTTGTTCGTACTCTCTTACTATTTTTTATTAACAACTAACACCTGTAACTAAGGAAACAGAATTGTAACGAAACCAAATATATTAGTAAAAATAAATCACTGCGTCATAGCATGTCCAAGTACCCCTGCGGTGACCAAGCAGCCCCATCTTACGGTACTCAGTTTACGTTAAAACACGTGGTTTGTTAAAAATTTAAGTTAAAAGAAAAATCTAACAACATTTTTTGTATCAATTACCGAAAATAAACTCTCTTTGCTATTTTATGTATACACTTCACTGAGTATTTTAATTTCATCAACCCAACAAAAGACTAAATCTATTTTTGGGGGGGAAAGGAGAAAGGAGGGGAGGTCGAATGCACGAAAGTTATGCAAGGGTTTTCTGGTTTAAATTAAATGGTGAAGAATGTATAGTGTGTGTGTGTATATATATTATATTGAGATGGAATAGACAGATATTATGTGTACAATATTTTAGACATTATCACTATAAAGATTGACAAAATTATATCTTCTTTATATTTACTCCCTTCTCCTTGTTTGATAGGAGCTTAGTCTTCTATGACGACATGTTTCGCTGTTATTATTAATGTTGAACCATCGTCAGCTCTTATTTATAATAAAGATGATAGTCTTTTAAATACATATTATGAGAGAATTTTCCAAAAATGTATGTGTATAGCTGGTAGTATTTTATAGTGTTGTGTATAGTTAGTTGATAGCACTTTATATTGTTGTGCATAGTTTATAGCATTGTTTAGTGCTGTGTGTAGTTGATAGCACTTTATATTGCTGTGCATAGTTGGTAGCACTATATTGTTGTGCATAGTTTATAGCATTGTATATTGTTGTGTGTAGTTGATAGCACTTTATATTGTTGTGCATAGTTGGTAGCACTTTATGTTGTTGTGCATAGTTGGTAGCACTATATTATTGTGCATAGTTTATAGCATTGTATAGTGTTGTGTGTAGTTGATAGCACTTTATATTGCTGTGCATAGTTGGTTGCATTGTATAGTGTTGTGCATAGTTGCTAGCACTGTAGAGTACTGTGTATATTTGGTAGCACTATATTGTTGTGCATAGTTGATAGCATTGTATAGTGTGGTGCACAGTTGGTAGCATTGTATATTGCTGTGCATAGTTGGTAGCATTGTATAGTGTTGTGCACAGTTGGTAGCATTGTATATTGCTGTGCATAGTTGGTAGCATTGTATAGTGTTGTGCACAGTTGGTAGCATTGTATAGTGTTGTGTATAGTTGGTAGCACTATATTGTTGTGCATAGTTGGTAGCATTGTATAGTGTTGTGCATAGTTGGTAGCATTGTATAGTGTTGTGTATAGTTGATAGCACTTTATATTGTTGTGCACAGTTGGTAGCATTGTATATTTGCTGTGCATAGTTGATAGCACTTTATATTGTTGTGCATAGTTGGTAGCATTGTATATTGCTGTGCACAGTTGGTAGCATTTTATAGTGTTGTGTATAGTTGGTAGCACTGTATAGTATATATGTGGTATAACTGTATAATGCCGTGTCGTTTGTTGACAGTGTCACGAGCATCCTGGCCTGCAGGATGAGATGAATGGAGTGCTCCCTGGAAAAGTCCGCAACATCACTATGAGTGGAGAGCAGCTTAGGACCTTACCTCACAATCTATTGCAGGTAGACTCTTCTCGTAAAGCTTGGTCAGGGCCACCTCGATAGGCGGGCAGAACGACCTGTCGATCATGTCTTAAAAAAACTATAACTGTAATAATTTGTGCTTAAAAAATTTCGTAAGTTGTCCGGATATCTTGGGTTTAGTACAACTCTCAGTTACTTTTATGACTATTATTCCACACAAGGAAAAGAAGCCCCATGGCTTCTTTGGTGCTGATTGACACCTCACAGCTAACAGCTGACAGCTTTGAAAAGTTACCAGACCAAATTATGTATCCCTACGCCGAACAAAATGATCTGCAAAAACATGTGTTTAGAAACTGTCAGAAGTCAGCTGTGAGTTGTCAGCAAGCACCAAAGAAACCATGGGGCTACTGTACACTTGTTTCCGAACTTTGGGCACCAAACTAATCTTATCAAAGTGATAAATTTTACTTAATAAAATCCTCAACAATAGCGGCTTGGCAGTGAGCATACGGGATAGGGGGATACGTAGTTTGTGGACAAATAGTTCAAACTGAACGGCTTTTCCAACTGAACTAATCAAACTAGTTCACCTTCTCGAAGCTATAGTAGCCCCATGGCTTCTTTGGTGCTGACTGACAGCTAGCAGCTGACTTCTGACAGTCAACATTTAGGTATATACCTACATTTTGACTGTCAGAATAGACAGCTGCTAAACACATGTGTTTGCAGATCATATGGTTCGGCGTAGGGATACATAATTTAGTCTGGTAACTTTTCAAAGCTGTCAGTCAGCACCAAAGAAGTCATGGGGCTACTGTAACTACAAGGTGCCATGAAAGTAAACAATTGTGACCGATCTTGGTCACAGAAACAGTGTGACAAAAAACAACAACATGCTTTTACTATGAGTTTTTTTGTCAGTATTGTGTGGGTTTAAAGGGAATTGTTTAACATTTCCCTTGTCTGGTCACCACTCTCAGTAAGTAACAAGCAATCAGTACCAGTGTCCTTATATATATAGTTATATAGAAGTAGCACCGGTAGATGAGTGCGGATCATGAACTGGTGAGCAAATGAACTGTGGTCTTTAGGCTGGTCTTGAACAAGTGAACAACTGAACTACAGTCTTGGGTTCACAAACGAATAAATTACAAGTTGTGATTGACTGAACTACAAGCTGTATTTAGCGAAGGATTGAGCTACAAGTCGTAGTTCGCAAACGATTGAACTACAGTCCGAAGCTTGGTTGGCAAATGACTGAACTACAAGTTATAATTGCTGAAAGACTGAACTACAAGTCGTAGTTTGTGAGCTACTGAAATACAGTCCAAAGCTAATGAACGACTTAATTACAATTTGTAGTTCACTAGTGACTAAACTAAAAGTCGTACTTTGCGAACGACTGAATTACAAGCTATAAATGGCAAATGACTGAAAACTACAATTTATAGTTGGCAAACGATTGAACTACGAGTTGTTGTTGGCGAACGACTGAACTACAAGTCGTTCCAAGAGTGAACAGTTTTGCAAGAGATTGTTTTGTTTTCTCAGGGCGTGCGCAGTCCCAGTCTTCACTTCGTCGTACGCAACTCCAGCTTGGACGTGGTACCACGCAGCGTGTTCCAAGAGGCGGGCTGGGTTCGCAACCTCACAGTGGACGTACGCCATAATAGACTGCGTACCTTGGGCAACCCCAGCACAGCAGACTTCCCAGGGCTTCCCCGCGCCACCTTCCTGACTGACCTGCAGGTGGCCGACAACCACTGGAGCTGCGACTGTGACATTGGGTACGTGTATTTCTGTTTGTAGCAGGGGTATTGAATCGATTGATTATATCAACACACGACCTACTAACTAGCGTATTTCTAATCAGTCAAAGAAATTACAATTGATTTTGGGTGACCTGTTGGTCTATGGTTAAGGTGTTGGACTTCTGTGCTGGGGTCTGGGTTTCAATCTTCGGTCCTGGCACAGATTTATCTGTTTGCCAAACCCTTCCTTCACCTCTGACAAGACGTGTAATAATCACAACGTGTGAATGTGGGGAATGCCAAGCCTCCCCCACGGTTCGGATTCCACGTTAAACTGCAGGTCCTCCATTTCATCTCACTATCACCCTACCATTACACAATAGCGTAAGTGCGTATAACCCGAACGGGTAGTAAGACGCGGTGCTAATAATAATAATACAATTGGTTTTCCTTTAATTAAAGGTAATATTTTCTAAACGGTCACGTCTTACCACTTTCTGTTCGTATTCAATCGTTTCCAAAACTGTCCTCGCGTCTGAGCAATGGCACAGTTATGCCCCATCTAAGTTAGGAGTGTAGGTAAGAGACAGCTTGTAAAAACTACCAGATATAGATACGCTCATGTATCCATTTGCCAAACCATAAGATTGCAAGAACATACAGGATATACAACGACATAACCAACAAACTTCACCAGCGTGTTCTATATATTTGAAATTATAAAGTTAATACAGTAAAACCTCCCATTTCCAAAACGGCTAACTGCATTTTTGTTTATGTATTATTTGTTCAGTAGCTGACCTGCCAAATAAAGGTTTTACGTCGGTAAAACCTTTATTTGTTAAGATGTACAAATCGAAAACAAAAAAGTCAATTGAAAATTTCAGACTATTTAAAAAATAAATTAAAAATTTAATTTTGTTGTGTATTCAACTTTGTTATATTTAATAACCAATTATTAAAATGCTTCATGTACATACACATACAAAAAATATCTTTCTGTAACTATGTATGTTGTGTAAGTTTTTTTTCTTCTTTTAACTCTTCAGCGGGGTATTAATTGCATATACGAAAATTTGCCTATCCGAAATTAGTTCAGCCCCCTTTATTTCGATTAGCAGAGCTTTTACTGAATACACAATACATAACTGACGTACTTACATATATTATTATTATTATTATTATTATTATTATTATTATTATTATTATTATCCCCGCGTCTTATTACCCGTTCGGGTTGTACTCAGCTAAGCTAATGTGCAATGGTAGGGTGATTGTGAGATGAAAATGGAGGACCTAGATTTTAACGTGGAATCCGAACCACTGTGGAGGCCTGTCATTCCCCACATTCACAAGTTGTGATTAATACACATCTTGTCAGAGGTGAAGGAAAGGTTTGTTAATCAGATAAATCTGTGCCGGGACTGAGGATTGGATTCCGGACCCCAGCACAGAAGTTTAACACTTTACCCATAGACCACCAGGTCACTGAACCACGGTGGAGGCCTGGCATTCCCCACATTCACAAGTTGTGATTAATACACGTCTTGTCAGAGGTGAAAGAAAGGTTTGTTAATCAGATAAATCTGTGCCGGGACCGAGGATTGGATTCCGGACCCCAGCACGGAAGTCTAACACTTTACCCATAGACCACCAGGTCACCTACTTACATGTAATTAATTTACCAAATGTAACTGTAATTACTTATTATTTAGCTGTTGATCTACCATTTGCACCCGTTTATGTTATCAATCACCTTCACATGTACTGTTGAAAATACCCCCCTCATCTACCCCTCTTCTCCATAGAGTCAGCAAGCCTGCACCATGGCGTCCTCCCTATTGCAATTGTTTCGGACTTACAGTAGCCCCATGGCTTCTTTGGTGGTGACTGACAGCTCACAGCTGACGGTTGATGACTTTGAAAAGCTACCAGACCAAATTATGTATCCATACGCTGAACCATATGATCTGCAAAAACACGTGTTTAGCAGCTGTCACTTTTAGGTATATACCTAAATGTTGACTGTCAGAAGTCAGGTGTGAGCTGTCAGTCAGCACCAAAGAAGCCATGGGGCTACTGTAGGTCTGATATATCTCAGTAACGGAGTAGAATTAATCCAAAGTGTTTACTGACGTTTTTAATTCAAATGTTGTCTAGAACACGCTGGCGGAGTTTGTTATTTACGTCACGTTACACCCTACAGTGATTTGTTGTCACGTTTTACGGTCAACATTCACAACAAACAATTTGTTTTTAATTATATTTTTCTTCTAGCTGTTATTTACTTTGGTGGCTGTATGGTCTATAGCGCTACTCTTGTAGTAATCGATAACGGTTAGATCTAAGGTTCAAAACTAGGTTGGATGTATTGTGGGTTTTTTTTTCTCCAAAATTGGTTTTACACTCTCCCTCCACGCCAGTGGGGGTATATTTCCCCTAAATATAACCACATATCACCACCTATATGGGGAATAAACTCTTTCTTGGACAATCTACCCTTTTCTTAAATCTATGTTACCTACATGGTCCATGGAGTGAGTCGCTCTCACAGTTAACGGGATTACCGATGCGTAGAGGGGATCAGGGTTCTAGTCCCTGTCGGGTGTTCAAAGAGTGTGTTTTTTATGGTTCCCCATTATTACTTCACGCAGATGTGGGTACAGTTTCCTATAACCTCAAACTTCCTCATCCCTAGTCCAACTAGTGTGAATACCTGAGGCAGCCCCCCTATTTGTTAGTAATACGCGGTTCGCGTAAAAACCGCCCGTGTCGTCACTCCAATGTCGTTTGGTGTGCAGGTGGGTGGAGGTGTGGCAGCGCAAGAAGAGGCAGTATCTGTGCGGGGAGGAGAATTCAGAAGAACGCACCACCTGCAGGCGGATAGATGATGACCTGCGCCTCGCCAGGTGCGCCAACAAGAACAACGCCTCACTGATAGAGGTGCTCAAGGCCGACGTGGAGTGCGGATGGGGCTCCAGCGCCGGAGGACCAGGCGTCACCACGCCGCTCGTGGTAATCGCCGGTATCATCGCCATGTTTGCCAACATCTAGACGCAAGACTTACCTCTTTTATGTGCCACTTTAACGATTATCTCTGATGTAAAGTTTTATTTTGTATGTATTACGAGTTGTTTTTGAATAGTTCTAGACAAAGAAGATTATGTGCCATAAAAATACACCTTGAGGCTAATACCCTTTCCACTCTATTTGTAAACATTTATATTTAAATTAAAATAACTTCAAATAATGAAATAGCTAGCCTATCCAAACAACTACATTTATATGTTCCAATTTAAGTAGGCAAACACACTTATGTAAGAGAGTCTTATTTTTTTATCAAGCTTTTATATTTTCAAGATCATTTCTACGATGGTTTGGAAATGATTTTAATTGCATTAGAATAAATTTGTATTTTATTGGTTCTCATTTATATAATGATTAATTATGTGTATCTAGTCAATTTTCTATGTATATATAATTTTATATATATAATATGTTTTAAAGATATATATTATATTCTTAATATTATGTGTGCTACACATTGTATGAATTGCAAAAAAATAAATATATGGCTACTTATATCTTAGTAAATAAGACTAATTAATTAAATTAGGTTTTGATTAGGTTTTATTTTATTTATTCTCACCATTTACATTTTTAACCCCAAATGCATATGATCAATAGATTATGTCATAAGACTTATCTGTGGCTTATTGGCATCTATACTGAAGATGGCATTCACATATATATGCTTATCAATGTTACATATAATATCACGTTTATCAAGAACTATGTTGAGATTTTAAATATATATTTTTTACTTTAATATGATTGAAATTTCCTTTATTGAATCAAACATAATTTTCTTATCATAAAGATATGTAGTGCTATGTTTAGTTCTGTATATTTATACTACAACATTGCTATGATAATATTTTATTATTAAACAACGGTATGTTATATTTTGCTAAATATTAGGGGTGTGAGAGTACTTGAAAATTCGAGTTCGAGTAGTTTTAATAGCGGCTTGAACTCTACGCGAAGATTTTTTTACAAAACTCAAAAATTTTGAGTGCTTGGAATTTTCGATCTTTTTCTCAAAAATTCGTAGTTTAATTAATTTTACTAAATTTTAAGATATAATTTCATAGCAAATAGAAATCCCTCAATATTTCATTTTATTTAGTTAAAAAAATCTTTACAACTATATTAAATTTATTTAAAGATTAGATTTTGTATAATTATAAACTTTTTCACAAAAAAATGTAACTATACCATTTTGTGTGTGTTTATTTATGGTTTATTCATGGATCTATTACAGAAATTCTACTTGAAATATAGATTTTACAAATAATGTATTACTCAAACTCGAAAAAAACTAGTTTTCATTCAAACTAGAATCGAAGGGGAAAGGGCCTATTCACACACTCCTACTATATAATAATTCGGAATAATATCACTATTTCTCCAGTCAATTTTGATTTAGGTTTCGCTAAGATAAAATCAATTGGCTGAGAAATTCTTCTGATAAAACCTTATACCAAACTACTTTTTTTATATATGAGCGTTAGTTTAGGTACATATTCAACTATAAGGAAATATAGATATATAATATTAGATAAAATACTATTTTTATTTTAATACATAATAATAAACTGTAATCAAAACATACGAGATTGTTTAGTTGTTTATGTGGTAGAAATGTACAGAAAAAAAAAGATTAAAATAAGGGACTGTGGGACCAATAGAAAATAGTTGCATAGTTACTGAAGGGGTCCAAGGTTTCATTATATGAAATTTCATAATTGATTGTTGTCTACATTTTATGTAATGTATTGAAGGATTTCCTTCGTAGTAAGATGTATTTAATTTGCAAACATAACTGAACAAAATCTATTACGTACCTAGTTAGATTTGTATATAATTATTAAGTGTAAACATTTCACTAAAAATACTATATATTCATAATATTGAACTATATTGCTTTTTGATTAAATGAAAAGCTAATTAGTATTTCAAAAACTTATCTTTCATTGAGCTAAACAAAACATTTAGTGTTAGCATTGAATAGGTGATATACACTCACTATGTTATAAATTTATAATAGGAAATAGAACACTACAGCTCTTTATTTATCTATATGTTACTATTAGGAATACAAATGCAGGCAAAAACATAATTTGTTACACATATAATCTAACAAAAATGCAATTTTTTTTGTAAAGTTTTCATTGAAATTATAACCGTCTCTTTCATTTTAAAAATATTATGTACAATATCTACACTTCAATGCTTAACATATCCATAAAAAAATATTTTCAAAATATTGTAGCTAAATAATAATATTTTAATTTATTAATGTATTATATTATATAATCGTTTATATTATACAAAGTAATAAGACTTACTCAAGTTAGAAAATATACCATATATTTCAATGTCAAACGTATATTAATGAGTCCTAGAATAGTTAGTTAGTTTTAGTAGTTTTAAATTGTATTAGCAATACTGATTAAATAGTATTGGCAGTGTGATTTAAACTTTTTAAAAAACATACTTTCTTAGTTATATATCAAAACACATATCTAGTAAAATATATTCCCAAAACAGTTAAATCAGTTAGGTATATATTTGGTTTGTTTAAGTTTAAGGTAAGGCTTATGATGTAATTTATTGTGTTCAGAGCAATGTAAACATTGAAAATAAATGCATTATTAACAGAAGGTTGCACATATATTAATAAAACTAGTATTTTAAAACTAAAATATGCAAACGTCCAGACCTATACCTCCCACGTGGTTATAAAAGTTAATATCCCTAAATGTATATGAACAAAAAACAAATTAAAACGACATCAAAAAGTTGTATGTATAACTAATCAAACAAATAAACATTAGCTAAAAATAAAAGGAACTTAACTTCTCGAATAATTACATAGTCCAAGAATCACAATTTTCTTAGTAATAATAATAATAATAATAATAATAATAATAATAATAATAATAGTAATAAAATTGCATGTCTAGGCTACTTCATTCGTAGCCCAGTAATGGCAAGATAAGCTAATACTAATGTACCGCTGTCCAGGGGACGCCTGAATGTACTAATCGTACATCCTTTCCGTGGAGGATTTTTCCATGTCCCGATGAGATGAGATTATGGTGATAGTATGTATGAGGGTGTTATTCCCCTAGTTTTCTCGCAAATTAGTTTAAACTTCTTGCAAACTATGACTTCCGTCTCCCTAACTATTAGGGTAAATATGTGGATAGTTTGGGCTGGTAGTAAGACGTGGATCATGGATAAACACAATCTTGTTGGGGTTTTTTGGACTAGGATTATCCAATTTAAAAGTTCCCGGGGGCCGCAATTGAATCAACGAGCCTAATAGTTTTCCGCAATAGTTTGGCTAATTTTTGTAAAGTTATGCAAAAACGAGAACAGGTGTTTAATTTTGAATGAATAGTAAGTGACAATTTAAACATGTCTAATTACATGCTAAACAAACCCTTCATCTAAAATATACTGTCTTTGATACGTCATTATAATACAGCAGATGTAGGGAAGAAATTAATCATGAACATCAAGTTGGAGCTTTCATGGATTCTACCGACGTAAGTCGAAACTTTCCGTTTCTCGGCTCTAAAAACATCAATAATTTTATAACAGTTGATTACGTTCTCAACAAACTTTGTGGGCTTCAAAAAAAAAGCATCGCGTGATGCCAGTTGGAAATCCCTGGTTTAGCTATTTATTAACTTATTTTCATGAAGGTATGATTAGAAATAATAATTGTAAATTGTCTTCAGTAGTTCGGATTAACATTTTTAACTCGAATCGTCATTGCAGCCATAAGAACGTTTTTACTTTCTTGCTATCTTACAGGTAGAGAAAGTATTGTGATCGTCAAAAAAATCGGACTCGAGATTTTGATGAATCTTAACGTTTCATGACCCTCCGAATCCGAAATAGTGGTTTTTGAATTGCCGTCTTGTCTGTCTGTACCTCCGACTAGAACCTAAACTATTTTTCCGATCGGGCTAAACTTTGGTATCTAGGGTTTTCATAGGGTTGCCTCGAGGAGTTTTTGTAATTGGATATCAAACCCTAAAATTAAGGGTAGTTTACTGTAAGACAAAAAGTGAAAAAGTCAATTTTTTTCAAAATCTGCTCTAACGATTTTGATTAAATTTCATTTCAAAACATTTATAAATATTCTAAACAAAATGGCTACTCTCAATATTTTGACAAAATGACTTTAAGGGCTTCGATCTTATGCGTAAATTCTCACTTTTTATCATATCTCCGAAACTATTTGAGATATAAAAATTAATTATCATTGTAAATATGTAGAGCTATTTATGATACAATTTTTTTTGCAACAGATTTTTATAAAACTAATAACTTTCAAGCTATACGCATATATGTATTTATATTAAGTTTTCGAACACTAAAGGTAAAGTATTGCGACCGTAAAAAAAATCTAACCGGAAATGTTGATGGATGTCGACGTTTCATGATCCCCTGAACCCTAAAAAGTGGTATTTGCAATGTCGTCTGTCTGTGTGTATTTTTAACCCCAAACTTAAGAGTAGTTTAGTAAAAAGCGAAAGGAGAAACAATCGATTTTCTCAAAATCGGCTCTAAAGATTTTGATTAAAATTCGTATCTAAGCATTTATTAAGATTATAAATAAACTGGCTATTTTCATTTTCCCATTAAAATGACTTTTAGGGTAATTTACAGAAGCAGAAATTTCCTTATCTCCGCAACTATTTGAGATACTAAATAACTTATCATTGCAAAATTGTAGTACTAATAAAAATAAAAAACATTTATATGAAATGTACTTTTATAAAACCAACAGTTTATGAGATATTGGAAAATATATTAATACAATTTTGTGAGCTTTAGCTGTTGTAAAGAGATACTACTTAGATTTTAACGCAATAATTCTCTAATGCCATAGAGTAAAAAATGAGTAAGATTCTCAAAAATTTTATGTTATCTTTCTTTGAACCTCTTAGGAGAAATGTATGCACAACGATGTTCTATCTCTATCATTTTAAATTAAATAGTCAATATTTACCTATTATATTGGTCAAAATTTATAAATGACGAATTTAATAGCAATGCAATAACCATGAGATGTTTAACTCCTAATAAAATGTCGAAATTTTTAAACCAAGAGTCGAAATTTTAATACGAAGTGTTGACCCTTGGGGACGCAATATCAATATTTTTACTTTCTCGCTACCTTACAGGTAGAGCAAGTATTGTGATCATAAAAAAAAATGAACTCGAGATTTTGATGAATGCCGACTTTTCATGACTCCCTAAACTCCTAAAAAGTTGTTTTTGAAACGCCCTCTGTCTAACCCTAAAATTAATAGCAGCTTACTAAAGGCTGAAAAGAGAAAAATTACATTTTCTCACAATCGGCTATAATGATTCTATCTCTCTCATTTTAGATTAAATAGTAAATAATTACATATTTAATTGGTCAAAATTTATAAAAGACAAATTTAATAGCAATGCAATAACCATAAGATATCCCCTAGTAAAATGACGAAAATTTTAACCGAAAGTCAAAATTATAATACGAAGTGTTGACCTTTGGAAATCCAATTTTGATATTTTATATTGATACAAATATACAAATGAAGACGTTAATTCTTTAAAAATAAAATTATGAAATTTAAAATCACGAATAAAAAAGGTTTTACTTATGTCTAGCGCAATTTGTTCTCGGGTTTGCTGGTGTATATTATATTACGAATTTTGAATAAATATCTCCATTTCTAAACCATAATCCCCCCCCAGTTCACCCGACCGAGATTCGAACCTCGATCTCCCCGTCCTCGGCAGGAGAGCTCAACACAATAAGCGCGTTAACCAACTACGCCACCGAAGTGGGTCAACGACCCTAATAGTTTGCCGCAATAGTTTGGCTAATTTTTGTAAAGTTATGCAAAAACAAGAACAGGTGTTTAATTTTGAATGAATAGTAAGTGACAATTTACACATGTCTAGTTACATGCTAAACAAACCCTTCGTCTAAAATATACTGTCTTTGTTACGTCATTATAATACAGCAGATGTAGGGAAGAAATTAATCATGAACATCAAGTTGGAGCTTTTATGGTTTCTACCGACATAAGTCGAAACTTTCCGTTTCTCGCCTCTAAAAACATCAATAATTTTTATAACAGTTAATTACGTTCTCAACAAATTTGTGGGCTTCAAAAAAAAAATCATCGTGTGATGCCAGTTGGAAATCCCTGGTTGAGCTATTTATTAACTTATTTTCATGAAGGTGTGATTAGAAATAATAATTGTACATTGTCTTCAGTATTTCGGATTAACATTTTTAACTCGAATCTTCATTGCAGCCATAGGAATGTTTTTACTTTATCGCTATCTTACAGGTAGAGCAAGTATTGTGATCGTCAACAAAATTGAACTCGAGATTTTGATGGCTGTCGACTTTTAATAACTCCCTGAACTCCTAAAAAGTTGTTTTTGAAATGCCCTCTGTCTAACCCTAAAATTAATAGCAGCTCACTAAAGGCTGAAAAGAGAAAAAATACTTTTTCTCAAAATCGGCTATAACGCATCTATCTCTCTCATTTTAGATAAAATTGTAATTAATTACCTATTTAATTGGTCATAATTTATAAAAGACAAATTTAATAGCAATGCAATAACCATAAGATATCCCCTAGTAAAATGACGAAAATTTTAACCGGAAGTCAAAATTTTAATACGAAGTGTTGACCCTTGGAAATCCATGATATTGATATTTTATATTGATACAAATATACAAATGAAGACGTTAATTCTCTAAAAATAAAATTATGAAATTTAAAATCACGAATAAAAAATGTTTTACTTAGGTCTAGCGCAATTTGTTCTCGGGTTTGCTGGTGTATATTATATTACGAATTTTGAATAAATATCTCCATTTCTAAACCATAAAGCGAAAAAGTTCATGTGGAGTTCTGTAACATTTATTTTTAACTCAAAAACCTTCAAACTATTTTGTTTCATTATTTAACTTGATCACTAAACATTGGAATAAATCCATGGCGAATGAAATGCTTTCCCAAAACTATGTCGCTGAAAGACATGACTGGAACTACGATTAAATTTTCATAGGAAGTACTTACTTAATCTGACAGCTATAAAATCTACTAGATCTATTTTCACTCATGTATGTCCGATCATGTGATTTTTATTGGTCATCTTTAGTATATATTATCGATGCCTATAAATTAATATAATATAGAAACATTTATCAATGTTGACAGAAAAAATATATTTTAATTTTCTAAAAGTTTCTTCCTACAAAAATCCAGCTATCGAGTGTACAAATAAAACATAGCTCGTAGATAAAAAAAAACATGTCAATATTTTAATGATGCAAACGTAGCTCGCACATATACTGTTTGTTTCAAATTCAATATGAATATCAATTTATCATTTTTTATTATAATCATTTAATTAATTTACAATATTTATAACTGAGTTGGTGGTGGGCACCTGGTCTAAATGTCTAGTTCAAAAAGGTTAGTTTGCTGGTGGTGGGGAGGTTGAGATTCGAATCCCGGTCGGATGTAATGACAATGATTTTCCTATGAAATTTTTTTTCACTCGTGAATATGAGCACACTTGCTTTAAAATCATACCTTCATAATACCTGCCACACTAGCGTAAATTAATATAATTGCGTAAAGACCAAACAAATAGTGAGAAGCGGTGTGAATTTTTTTTTCTTTTTACACCATCTATTAAAGGGTCCGAAGAGGTTTTTATCTTTTCAAAGTACATACCAGTAGAATCTGGCCAGGGATGACAAATCTATGGCACGCAAACACGAAAAAACATTAAATAAATATTTTCCAACGTAGTATACTTTTTTGAAGTCAATATTTTGACAGCCTTGTTTTTCATTGTCATGTCACAATGAAGTTTGTGACTTGGACGGTTATAGATCATCAAAGTTCGTACTTGAGTGCATCTTGTCTTCTGTTGAAGGCAACAAGCTATAAAACGAATATAGGAATATTGGCGAGCAATATACATGTTTATAATTTATATGTAAGAAATTATGTAAGTTTTGACTCATTTTGACAATTTTATAAATTTTCCTTCTTTAAATTTAGGCATTATTAAAATATTTATAGTTTGATTTGAGTTATTTATTAATTTTTTTTATTATTTAAATACTAATTTAAAAACTTAAATAACAAGTGGCATACTAGACTCCTTCAAAATTCGGCTAGCCCTTAAATGGCACACTGGTTTATTAAATATCAACACAGCTTATCTAGAACAAAGATACAAATAATGTATATATCTTCAATAGCTAAATAAAGGTTACAACACAATTGTATATTGTAGTGTAGTCTATTGTAACTAGAAAAAAAATTAAATATATTTATCAGTAAGCTTCTCTTCCATAATTTTTCCTCAGAAAAAACAAAGACACATGAAAAACATTTTCAATATTCAAAATTGAGTCACTATAAACTAACATAAAATGATTTTTCTAGCAAAACAAAAATTATTTTCTATTTATCATATAATTTGTAATAAATAAAATGATAACATAGGAAAATATTAGAACACAGATAAAAGTAAAAACCCTAACACATATGTACCTACACTTTAATATTTCGATGCTATTATAACATTTTCCTCAGGAAGTATTAGGAGTTATCTAATATTAAAGTGTGTGTAGATTATATCTGTTAGGGTTTTTTTTACTTTTATTTGTGTTCTAATATTTTCCTACTCTAACTATCATTTTATTTATTATAAATTGTTTTTGCTCAATGTACTTTATTTCATACATATTATTCATCATGTAAAACATTCCCCAGAAACCAATTTTGGAAGAAAAAAAAAGTTAAAACCGTTTTAGGAATATTTCACATTTACAAAATCATTAAACTATCCTTTATTTTAGAACTAAAATAAAAATAATAATTTAACCTAAAGTTATGAATATACAACATATAGATATTAAATTTGAACAAAATCTATTAAACCGTTACCCGCCTCGGTGGCGTAGTTGGCTAACGTGCTAGTCGTGTTGGCTAACGCGCTGGTCGTGTTGAGCTCGACTGCTGAGGACGGGGAGATCGAGCTTCGAATCTCGGTCGGGTGAACTTGGGGTGATATTTCCTAAATGTTTTTCCACTCTCCCTCACGTAAATGTGGGTTCACTTCCTCTAATTCAACCTTCCCAATTCCTAATGCATTAGCGTAATTAGTACTTAAAAGCGTATAACCCGAACGGGTAGTAAGACGTGGTGCTAAATAATAAAAATAATAAAATATCAAACCGTTCTGACTGTAACCCCGGGTACAGATAGATGTAGGTGAGGAAATACAGAAATTTAAAACAATTTTTTTTATGCAAGGAGTGCACGTATGGTGTCAAGATCTATCATAATCTTTGGGTCAACCTTTTTTCCGCAATTTCTCACAAAATTACATGAGAAAGTAAAAACATATCTCCTTATTAAGTTTGTCAATTTTTATGGTTCAATAAAACGAGTCACGAAATAAATGTTAACGGTTCCATGAGTCACGGATGTTGTTCCCATGACAAGTTTGATGTGGTTCTCATTGACCTTTCCGTAATCGCTGCAACTCCTTGGTATGCACAATTCAGCGTTTTGCCCACACTTTCACTTGAAAAACTACTTTAGTGCCACTATAGTATTAATAATTTGTGTTTTAAAACGTATTTGTCTTATGTATAATATAATGCCATTGTTGACGCCCTAAAACAGACGGCCTGATTGGTTGGCAACATGGTCTAACGTACTATTCTCGCAGTAGACTAGACTGTCAATGACGGAGAAATCGAGGTTCGAATCTCGGTTGAGTGTATTGAGGGTGGTTTTTCCAAAATGGTTTTCCACTTTCCCTTCACGTAAATACGGGTTTACTTCATCTAAATATAACCTTCGTAATCCTTAAAAACATTAGTGTAATTAGTACGTAAGCGTTTACCTGAACGGGTAGTTAGGGGAAAAAACTAATAAAAAACTTATCCTTCAAAGCTTACCATACAGACAAAAATGTCTGTAAACTAGTAGACCACACCAAATTCCCTTTGCTAAATATCTTAGCGATGAAGATTAAATCATATTTTAGATCATCTTTTCTCTGCGAATCAGCATTCTTCATAATGAAAATTGCGAAAACAAAATAGAGATATTGCCGTTCAGATACTAATAACTAATACAAAAGATTGTTTAAGAACTTCCGTGTAAAATTATGAAACGGACTTTAAAACGATATTGGAAACACGATTAATATTATATTTCATCCTATGATGATAAATTAAATTAGTATTACAACAAGTAATTTAATTAATTTGATATTCTCGGTGGCGTAGTTGGCTAACGCGCTTGTCGTGTTGAGCTCAACTGCTGAGAACGGGTAGATCAAGGTTCGAATCTCGGTCGGGTGAACTGGGGGTGGTTTTTCCTAAATGGTTTTCCACTCTCCCGCCATGCAAATCCGGGTTCACTTACTCTAATTCAATCTTCCCAATTCCTAATCCATTAGAGTAATTAGTACTTAAAGCGTATAACCCGAACGGGTAGTAAGACGAGGTGCTAAATATTATTATTATTTTGATATTTTTTCTCATGGGAACATTAATTTGTGAGGTGTGCACATAATGACACAAATTGAACGCAGTTGTGTATTTTAAGGGTTATACATGGTAAGCATTAAGATACGTTGCAGACATTTAGGAATCCCACATTATTTAAGAAGTTATTTTAAATATCGTTTTCAACAAAATGTAGACGAAAATTATCAGCAGGTTTCTGACCAGTTAAAAAGTTTAATTTTCATTTTAAAGTTTAAACAAACCCAACCACACAAAAATTTGCACTTCAGATATTAAAGCAAAAGGTTAGTAGGTTTAGCCTTCCTCTATCGATTAAAGTCATGTTTTGTTAGGGTCACAACAGAATATGATAATGTGTAAATGATTTACAGGGTTTTATTTAGGTTATCACATTTTTTTAACATTATAGCTTGGAATTAATTTTTTAACTACGATAGTCAGAACTTTCGCCTGCATTTTGGTGGAAGCCATTTATAAAAATATCAAAGCACTTCATAAATAATCCGGGATTTCTCAACGTCTACAACGTTTCTTAGTGCTATCCCATGTAGCAGTTGTAGCACCCACACCTTTAGAATTCAAATATATCGGACGGGTAGTAAGACATGGGGTGTGGAATGTATATTATAATATTATAATCGAATACACAGTTTTTGATTTAGAAAGGAAACTCATCTCAAGGGTGACTCCTTTTCCGACCGCGTCCTTGTATTTACTCGTCGGAGAACGGTATTACAGGTACGAAGAAACAAATCCTGTGTCAAAAGGTCTCGTGTGAACATAAGAGGGTGTGAACAGATGACCCGTGAAAGTTAAAGAATCTAACTAATAATAGATGGATCACAGGACGTAAAACCTTGCCGAATGAGAGGTCAGCTGATGGATGACCTGTTCCTGTGAGGCGTGGAAGCGGCGGAGAGATTGGCAACACTGCGCGAAGGAATGGGAGGTGGGTTCGGTCCTTCGCTCTCGGTCGCACTCTTGAGAAAGAGAAAGGTTCACTCCGTTAGTTTTTAGTTCTTGGTTGCTGTCCGCAGAGGGGAGAAGTGTAGGTGCGCGAAGGGGCCTGACATTCCGATTTATTCGTTTCTCTACAAGCGGCGTAATCTTAGGTGGTTGTGGTTCGTGTGTGTGCGCGTGTTTGAACAGTTAAGAACGTGTAAGTTGGTCATTGTGAAGCAGGTAGATATATATAATTTACGAGTGGTTTTATAACGTCAAAATATTCAAATACACTCTTCTTAATCTATCATCAATAATGTGTAGCGTCGCTATTTTTCTTAAAATTTACTGAGCACTCTGTGAAAGGGAATATAAATTGACAAAAATTGATACTTTAGATACCGGTATCTCACGATATAATTGATAAATTCCCAACTTAAGACATGCTGAGACAACCTCTTGATTAAATCATCAGGGTTAGTTAATAAAATGAAGAACATTAAATAATTACAATCGGTGGAAACTTCGACGCACTGAGCGGACACCAAATGTCAACATAATCAATTTCGGAATTTTGACAGGCGATTCCTTCGGTTATGGAAGTAAGTATTAACATATTCACCAATATAAATTTACACACACATGCATGACTGAGTTGCTAGTAACCATTTTATATAATTGATACGGAACTCGTTATCACTTCAGAGAAACTGTTTTAAAATATAGTCGTGTTTGATTTTCACTTACGGAAATAAAGAAGAAAAGTTATTATCCCTATGTAAGACAATTTATCCTTGAGAAATGGAAGAAAGGAAGTAGCAAGGATTTAAGTTTCCTCCTTCCGCTCTCTAAACAGGTGTATTTTATATTTTGTTTACAATGTACTAGACAAACGTCTAGCCAAGATGAGAAGCGTTGGTGAGCGGGGGGAGGGGGGGTGACAAACAAGGTATTCCTCCCCGAACTCACATTATACATATTATAAAATTTAAATCATGTGAATTTAGAACACACACAGAAGATGTGTCGAATATATAGGCTATATTTTAAGATAACAGGCTTATACAAGGCCATAGCCAAATATTTAAAAAAAATGCTACCCTCTTTACGGTTTTTACAGTAATAAAAGAAAAGCATGAGAAAATATCTATATAGCTAGGAAGCCACAATTCTCATGTAAGAACATTACTGTATTGTTTTTAAGGTTTTCCAAGAATACGGGATTTATTGACAGCTGGGACCGCACTTATAGAAACCTCATAATATATATTATATAGTACCGCATTCACTTTCACATAAAGTTAAGGCTGTGTCCGAATAGTATCGTGGATCCTTGATAAGAATCCACCCTTCACACACACACTTATAAGTTATAATCGAAGACTGCATCAGACATTTCAAACGAACAACGAGTCTTTCTGTATCCTTGATACCTCTGTGCTACTACAGTAGCCCCATTATTTCTTTGGTGCTGACTGATAGCTCACAGCTCACAGCTGACGGCTTTGAAAAGCTACCAGGCCAAATTATGTATCCCTACGCCCAACCATATGATCTTCAAAAACATATGTTTAGCAACTTTCACTCCTGACAGTCAATATTTAGGTATATACCTAAATGTTGACTGACAGAAGTCAGCTGTGAGCTGTCAGTCAGCACCAAAGAAGCCATGGGGCTACTGTACCTAGCATTGATCTTTGAAACCACGTAATAGTATTTTAAAATATTACGTGCCATTATCAAGTATATTTACGGATATTTTGCGAATTATTTTTACACGAAATTTCAACTTATCTTATAATAACACACCGGTTGTGTGGGAGGGGTGCATTGGTGGTATCCTTGGTGACAATTCGGACAGGTCTACACTTCCCCACGTCCCTGCTGATACAACTGGCAAGGATACACTACAAGGTGACGACGGCTTAGATAGAGAATTCAGATACAGCTCATGATTAAAATAACGTTGACCTGACGACTGGAATTTGAACTGACCAGTGGCGGATACACGGATGGAGAGGGGGCGATTGCCTCCCCTACCCCCATATAGAAAATAATCAAACATATTGAATCCAATACCTTGATGCTGTAAATAATGAATGACTTCATCTTCCTTGCCCTACCTCCTACTTGACCTAACCAATAAATCGAATTGTCTCTAATGAGCAACAAAACAATTGGTCTAAAGTTAAAACTTTCCAGGAATTATATTACCGAGTTTAGTATGATAACCAATTATTTGAATTAAAATATTTTTTTTTGCATTAATACCAAAATATTTTAGGCATAGTAATTTATATAACTTTTATTGTGACAGTGACTTTTTATTTTATGCTGGTTTTTC
This sequence comes from Timema californicum, assembly GCA_902141385.1. Classification (NCBI taxonomy): domain Eukaryota; kingdom Metazoa; phylum Arthropoda; class Insecta; order Phasmatodea; family Timematidae; genus Timema; species Timema californicum. Next base: position 53,822 of record CABFOW010000097.1, on the reverse strand, counting down.
TTTGCATTAAAATTACAAATTTGTTAATCAAAATTGTGTTTTTTTACAAGTTTTCTTTTTTATTATAATAAATTAACAACCTTATTAAATGAAATTATTAAATTTATACTTGAAAGAGTCTTATGGAAATCATTCCGTCTCCGACAAGAGGCCCTGTATCCGCCCTTGAAACTGACAAAGTTATAATTTTCATAGGTTTAAAAATGACAGCTGGACACGGGACTCGAACCGTGTTCATGTGTCATTTTTCATTTCACGATTATACTTCATGCTGTTACATCCATAACCTGGAGATAATTTCCATCTTCTAAGCCTCGTTATTCATGTACAAGCGTTGACTTTCTTCCAAAGTTACCATAGCTGGTTAGTCAACGCGTAGGGACTCAGAGGCTTAGGACTCTAGGGACACGGCATTATTATTTAAACCCTAATTTATATACGAATCCTACCTTCAACCACCAACATTGATTGAATATCACTAACACTTGGCATTATACATATATTATTTGATATATTTAATTATAAAGTGAATCTAAAAAGTTATTAATAGCTTCCAATTAATACTTCCTTATGGATTACTGTATTGTAATTTATCTTTACATGATTGATTACACGGAATAAGAACGTCAATACAATTTGTAATATTTTTATATTTGCCATTGTGGTAGCATGAGCTTCTAGTTTTCAAATAACTCGCTTCTTATGTAAATCGGATTACTCTATTAGTAAAATATCAAATTTCTACAAACTTTAATTTTTGATTTAAGAAATCATGTACACATTTAAAAACTTACTATCTAATTTATGAAGAGCAAATGTTATGTTATGCATTTTCTTTGGCCTTTATTAAATTAATTAACCGAAGAGTATTAAATACATTTTTCCCATTTGATTGATTTTTTACAGCTACTCAGCTGCTATAAGTTAAAAAAATAAGTATTTTATAGCATAGTAGTTTTAAAATAGTTGCTCTTAGTTACTATAAAAAACACTCAAAAGATTATTGTATATTTTAATATTCATAAGGGTTTTTCGCTTCCAGTGATTAAGGGGCTGTGCTCCCCAAAACCCCTGTCTCTATCAAAATTTCATTCATGGCGCTATTTGAAAAAAAAATCCCTTTGAAGATTCCGTATTGTATAAATCTTTTGTGAGAATCTATTCAAAAGACATGTATTTAAATAAAGTTAAAAGCTGATATTTTAACTTTTTTTTAATTTCTATATATCAATAAGATAGAAAACTCATAAAACAATAAAGGAGGTGTAGGTAGCTATGTAATTTAAAAAATCTGGTTGAAAAGTAAATTATATATATATATATATATAGCCTATATATACATAATATATATAATGTAATATCAATGGCTTAATGGAGTAAAGTTATTTTAAGAGAATTACTCGGAACCAATATACTAGTGCAATATACAGAACTAGTGTTATGGTTATTCCAGTATAGTTACTTAAATGACATCCTGTTTTGTGCCAAAAGGTTTTCGGTAAGGAAGATAAGAGTAAGCTTTTTTCTATTTCTATTTAAAAACCTTTTGAGCTGGTGGACCAGAAGAATACAGGTTGCTAGCCGCGGGTCGGACCACACTGGTCTACATACTCGGCAACTCCGCATTCTTATTGACCTTAATGTTTTTATAGAGCTTATGGTATTTCAATCTTGTTCACACACCTCCACCTTCAAAACATTTTCACACAACATTTTGTTAAGTTTTTTTTACAATAAAAACACTAAAAAAATAATCATACTAATTACACAAATGGATTAGGGATTAGGAAGGCTTAATTTAGAGGAAATAATCCCGAATTTGCGTGGTGGAAGAGTGGAAAACAATTTTGGAAAAATCTCTGTTTACACTTATCTTATGAACATTCAATAATGATAGTTGCACATGACATACTTTAGTCACGCCTTTGGCAAATGTCCTTTATTCAGATTTGAAGAAAATTGGCTATCCTATTTACTTATGCTACTTTAAAGTGTGAAAAACAAATGAATATTATAAAATTGTCTCAATTAGCCTGAAATAACTATGATGGAGAATAGTTTGAAAAACTCTGCTGTAGATCATACTCTGATCTCAAGTCTGTGTACCCGTATTTAAATGGAGCATACTTATATTATATATAACACGTATACTTTAAAAAGTAAATATCATCATATTGTTTATAGGCCGTTTTGAATTTTTTATTGTGTGGTTAGCATTGTGTAATACATTCTTAAGTGAGGTGTGTATAACAGAGCCTGTGTATGATTGGTCAAATGAGGACAGAGTGGGGGAGAATATATCACAGTTACAGATTTTTTTTAACAAGCTCTTCTTAATTTGACAACAATCCAGGGCCGTCAACGGTGACCAACTATCGCAATGTTCGTTAGTTGTAAATATGTGAATAATGTATATAGAACACGATACGGTCATTTGTTTAGCTTGACAAACTTGTCGACGCTTTGTTTACAGAGAGAGAGGACCTTAGTTTCGACGAATGGCACGGTACTCGAGGTTTACCGCTATGGCGAGACAACACTATGTTCATAATATCTGGAAGTGGGACCGCAGATAAACCAAAAGTAGGATATCAGTGAACTAGCCTTAATTTTATAACTATAACTATCACATCATTTATTCTAGAACCCGCCTCGGTGGCGTACTTGGCTAACGCGCTAGTCGTGTTGAGCTCGACTGCTGAGGACGGGGAGACCGAGGTTCGAATCTCAGTCGGGTGAACTGGGGGTGGTTTTACCTAGATGGTTTTCCACTCTCCCTCACGTAAATGCGGGTTCACATCCTATAATTACACCTTCCCAATTCCTAACACGTTAGCGTAATTAGTACTTAAAGTGTATAACCCGAACGGGTAGTAATACGTGGTGCTAAATAATAATAATAAAAATATCATCGAGTCATGACCATTTGACATTAGGCTGAACCACTTCAGTGGTCGTATGTTCTAATGCGTCACTCTCGTGTTAGACTGGCCTGCTAAAGGTGGGGAGATCAGGGTTCGAATCCTATTCGTTCGTATTTATTGAGGGTACAGTTTGTCCTAAATGGTTTCCCGCTCTACAGGTGGATTACCTGTAAAATGCTTCCTTCCTCATACCTACCCCGTTAGAGTAATTATCATTATATGCGTATAGCCTGAACAGTTAGTAAGACACGATGATTTAAAAAAAATCAGGCTTGGGACAGACGAGCTTACAATGTACTACATGGGTTGTAACTTGCGTCGTGACGCGCGTTGAATAATCATTAGATTTTATATAAAGCCCGACACACTTTAAACGTATGATACTCGATCCACTCTCAAGGAGATTTAAAAAAGATTTATGTTGAAATTGTTGCTACGTGAATTGCGTCTTACCACCCGTTTAGGGTCTTCACATATTTCCACCAATAGAGTAAGGGTCAGGACTATATAATATAGAGTAAAATTATCCTCATTTGAACTAAGGGAAAGTGGGGAAACCATTTCGAAAAATCAACAACACTACAACTTCATTGCATCTGTAAAACTAACCTCAGGAAACTTCATCATTGGCAGTCTAGTACAATGCGAGTTTAACTCCTTACACCACTGTTTGTTTTAGGGCTGTATTTCTAGTTTAGTCTCGGGAGTCAACCGATTTCCCACACACGAATAATAAGTAGTTCTAAGGGCCGTATTCTAGTCTAGACTTGGTAGCCAACCAACCTACAGTAGCCCCATAGATTCTTTGGTGCTGACTTCTGACAATCATCATTTAGGTATATACCTATATTTTGAGTGTCAGAAGAGACAGCTGCTAAACACATGTTTTTGCAGATCATATGGTTCAGCGTAGGGATACATAATTTGGGCTGGTAGCTTTTCAAAGCCATCGGCGGTGAGCTGTGAGCTGTCAGTCAGCACCAAAGAAGCCATGGGGCTACTGTACGACACACGAATAATAAACAGTTCTCAGTGCCGTATTTCTAGCCTAATCTTGGCAAACAACCAACCTCCGAGGGCCGTATTTCTAGCCTAGTCTTGGCAGCCAACCAAACTCCGAATACACTGATAAGAAGTAGTTCTAAGGGCCCTGGTCCTAGTCTGGTCTCGGGAGTCAAGCAATATCCCACATGCGAAGTTGAATTCAAATTAAGTAATGGCTGACGCCAGAATCTCGACTATATCTACAACCCTAGGACTGCTTCCCCCCCTATATTGATGTGCACCCACATCTATCTAGGACACACACAGGATAGGATCAATTCTATCTTCGGCAGCACCCAAGAATGTGCCAGTCGTGTATAAGCCACACCCATGCACAAACACGAGATCCTTGAAATACGACAGACTACAGGCTAACTCGTCAGTGCGCTTCATCGGGAGGTGAAAGTTCGATCCTAACCGGTTACACTAAGGGGGGACACAGTCTGGTTTACCATCCTTTCTCTAGGTGATGTATAGTTCCATTCTGGTAGAAATAAACTTATATAAAATACATATATACTTCTTTACCATCAACATTGACACAATTTTACTGTTATTAATATTATTTGACTGCCATTGACAAGGAGAGTGGGGTTCAAATCCCAGTCGGGTGTAATACACTCTCCCTCTACACAAATACTGGTACATTTCCTCTCAATTCAACCTTCCTCTTATCTAATTCCATTGAGTAATTAATATACAGTATATATTATATGCGGATATATAAAGACAGCATCTTACTACCTGTTCAAGTTATCCACATATAATATATACTCTATATTAATTACTCAATGGAATTAGTTATGAGGAAGGTTGAATTGAGAGGAAATGTTAATACTACAACTATATATATAAAGACAGCATATTACTACCTTAACTATATATATATATATATATATAGTTAAGTGTTATTGATATTATAGGTCAAAAGGGACATCTGCAGAACACATGATTTGACATTACGAATAGATAAAAATGACTACAGTAAATTTTGTAGCTGGCAAAAAATTGTTTTCAAATCTAACTGTAGCACAATTAGTCCCTTTAGGCCTTAATGTAAAGTGATTCATATAGTCCCCAAAATTGCTAAACAAGATTCACGTTCTTACATTTTTTTGTTCTCGATTTAAAAAAAAGCGATTGGGCACATCTCTTTAAACTCCGTACTCGCTACGTTCATTGATCAGTTGAAACAAAAAACACCATCTTTAAGGAAATACTGACCATTGAAGCAAAACACAACCGCCGTATTCAACCTCCAGACTCTAAATCATATCAACATCTACCAAATGACAGTTCCAAACGATCATCCACACAACCTGGACCCTGCAGCATGCATTGATTTAAATAATGTATAGTTTTTAAAATAAATATGAAATTTAATAGTCAGATTTTCATTATAAAAACATTTTATAATAATATTTTTTAAATAAAAGTTTCACAATAAAATATCTCTTTCTCTCCCTTTCTATATATACGAGTATGATTGTTTGTTTGTTTTCTAATTATGTATATAATAGCCTATGTGTAGTTTGAATTCAAAATACATCTGTAAAAATTAAAGCAATTTGTTTTGTGTAATCTATGACTTTAAATTTAACATTTCTAATCTCTCCTATCATTCCCGTTTGTACAGTAAAACTATTAGTAGGGTTTTTAAGCCAACAATTTTTGTTCTAAAAACAGTAGAAAATGTTTTAAAATGTACCATAGTTTGATTGTGTTTTAATGTTTTTCAATCAAATTGAATGCAAATTCTCACCAGGTATTACATTTAATTTTGATTTTTACTACTAGTTTTACTATACAAACGGGAATGATAGGATAGATTAGAAATATTAAACTTAAAGTCATGGATGATGATACAAAACAAATGGCTTTAATTTTTACAGATGTATTTTGAATTAAAAATACACATATACTATTATATACATAATCAGAAAAAAAACTGTCCTTTTTTTAAGCAACTCCACAGTCGTTCCACGTTTTCATCATAGACAATGCCTCTAGACCTTTCCTTACTCTGATTGTATATGGCAGAATGCCATCCTGAAACCAGTCACGAGTCAACATACAGTAGCCCCATGGCTTCTTTGGTGCTGACTGACAGCTCACAGCTGACAGCTGACGGCTTTGAAAAGTTACCAGACCAAATTATGTATCCCTACGCTGAACCATATGATCTGCAAAAACATGTGTCTAACAGCTGTCACTTCTGACAGTCAAAATGTAGGTAAATACCTAAATGTTGACTGTCAGAAGCCAACCGTGAGCTGTCAGTCAGCACCAAAGAAGCCATGAGGTTACTGTACTTGGAGGGATTAAATAAAAGAAGAGGGGGTCTATTTATTCATATAAATAAAATACCAGAGAAGTTGTTCTTAGTGTTGTCATAGTCAAACTTATCTGAGAGAAACCCCTCTCCTATTCACTGAAAGATATATCAACTGACTTGATTATATTCTTCAATACAATCAGACTCTCCGGAAATGTCACCGCGCTTATGCATATAATTGATTTGCTAATCACGTCTTTCTAAAGGGATTTTTTTTCTGAATTTCGTGTTTGCCTTGATAAAGGTACTGGAACGCCGTTCCGTCAGAAGCTAAGCACTGCATATGTGTGTGTATTTATTTATATATATATATATGTTGCTGACTGACAGCTCACAGCTGACTTCTGACGGTCAAAATTTAGGTATATACCTCAATTTTGACTGTCAGAAGTGACAGCTGCTAAACACATATTTTTGAAGATCATATGGTTCGGCGTAGGGATACATAATTTGGTCTGGTAGCTTTTCAAAGCTGTGAGCTGTCAGTCAGCACCAAAGAATCCATGGGGCTAATATATATATATATATATATTAAAAGATCTCCCCTTCTCCCTCTCTTTATATATATAAAGAGAAGGAGAAGAGGAGATCTTTTACTGTGAAACTTTTATTTTAGTAACATTATTATATAGATGATCTCATATAAACTTTTTTTTAATGAAAATCTCATTATTAAATTTCATCTTTAGTTTAGTAACCTTTTTTTTTTTTAATTAATGTAGCCCACCTATCTAATTTTTGTGGTAAGAATTAAATTGTTGTGTTAAAAAAAATTGTGGAAATGTGTATCCATTAAATAAAAATGTTTTTAATTATGTCATTTTGTTAAAAAGAGTAAATGTAAAATCGGACAAACCATGCATACCATCAAAATCAGGAAAGGGATTTTGTCTATCACTTTGACTTTATTTCTCTTAACTCTTGGCTCTGAGTGTGCCAAAGCTAACTCTCTATTTTCATATGTACCGTATATTATCACTTTCATTAACTTATATACATCGCTACATTTCATAGACTTAATTTATTGACATTACCCCATCATACTAACATAAAACATGACTATAGGCTATATTATCATACTCATTCCTCATAATATTCCTTGATCGGCCTCTTGATATAGTGCTCAGTGGCCCTGGCTAATGATTTAAAATCTCTGGGTTCGACTACCGGTGATAACATATGTATTTTTCTGAAAGGATAACTGTACAAGGCACACCCTGAGAAACGTTTTTTTCCCACAGAGCGGCTAAAAGTCTACTACATACACGGCGCCTAAACTAGATACTTCGTAAAAAAAAAAAAACCTTCGCGTATGCAGGCAGACCTTTGTGACCTGTTTCGGCCTCTAGATGTAATCTCCTGAACCCATCGGTGATTTTATAATAACTGTCCTCGGAAGTATCAAGAAAAATATGGTCACCTTACCTTAAATTATGGTAAGTAACTAGTTATGGTATTGACGACTGATAGATATTGTGATGGCCATACAAAGGTATAGATTATAGATAGTAAGCACAATTTTTTTTTCTTAGGAAGCCCACTTTTGGCAATCAACATCGAACTAAAAATCATAAAAATTTGGCATTTCAAATTTCTTATTTTGTTTATTAATTATATACTTCATGTGAAAATTTATCAAAGGCTTCCAATAATACTTCCTTATACCTCTAGATAAAGTGTATTATTTATCTTTAAATTACTGATAAAATGGACTAAAAGTTTAAATACCGTTGTAAATTCCCCGCCCCTCTGCCATTGTGGTGGTAACATGAGTTTTATTTTTCAACCAATGGCCTTTCTTTGAAACTCAGACTGTAAATTAAGGTAGGTTGGATCATAACGGACAATTACAAAATTTACTAAAACCTCTTTAATATGTTCATACGTCAAGTCATTTGAATGAATGAATGAAAACCCGTTCGGGGGCCATATGGTCTAACGTGCCACACTCGCATTGGATTGGTCTGTCAATGACGGGGAGATCGGTGTTAGAATCCCTGGCAGGGTGTACTGAGAATGTTTTCCCCCTCATTTCTTCCCCACTCTACCTTCACGCGAATGTGGGTACACTTCCTCTAAATCCAAACGTCCTTGTCCATAGCATACCACGATGAATAATAATAAGCGTAAAACCTGAATGGGCGTGACGACAAAAAATATATATTTAGCTTTTGTTTATTATTAAGTTTAACACAGGGTTTATTTAGGACTAAGGATGAAATCGATGGGCTAGAGAAAATGCACCCACATCAACATTGAGAAAGGATGTGAAAACCACATTAATAAATTACGTGGAAAACAGCTCCCGGTGCACTTGACCGAGGTTTGAACATAGACCTGTCACAGGCGCTCAGTATATTGTGAAGCCAGCTCCTTATATCTGTGTGATTACCAGTGTCGGTATTTTATCATTTGAACTGACGATATAGGTTGTTTCCGGGTCGAGCTTAGGCCAACTAAGCAACTATATCGTCCAATATGTTTGTGGGGAGGGTTAGCGATGTCACACGGTCGGAGCGGACCGGACAATACTCTATAAACCGGTCTGTTCAAATACCTCGCCGTTTCTCGGAATACAACGGGTTCACACCTTTATTTTTAAAACACTTCTCTTGGGTTATTTAAATAGCGCCTGTGACCCGGTTTTACTCGACCCATGATCTCACCAGATACTGTCTTATATATAGATCCATACAATGGGGGCGGAGGGGAGCTCAAATCCCTCAAAAAGTATTATTAAGAGCCCATCTTATTTCCAATCAACCGGCATAATAGATAGGTACCTATTGTTCACAGCTGTTGGATATGGAACAGAAGCTATTACATTAATTAAACTCTCTTACTCAACGTTTGGATTTCACCTTATATACAGTTTAATTAAAATAGGATCGGTGACCTGGTGGCTTAGGGGTAAGGTGTCAAGACTTCTGTGTTGGAGGTCTGGGGTTCAATCCTCTGTCCCGGCACAGGTTTATCTGATTGCCAAACCCTTCCTTCACCTCTGAAAAGTCGTGTATTAATCACAACTTGTAAATGCGTGGAATACCAGGCCTCCACCGTGGTTCGGATTCCACGTTAAACTGTAAGTCCTCCATTTTATCTCTCAATCACCCTACCATTACAGATTAGCGTAATTGCATATAACCTGAATGGGTATTAAGATGTGGTGCTAATAATAATAATACTAATAATAATATGAAGGAACAAGGGTGTATAAAGGTGGGATTCAGAGTGGGGTGGGATCCCTTCCCACCCCACTCTGAATCCCACTCAGAGGGATCCATAATATGTATAAAACTTTTATTTGTTAAAGCTAGATTAACATTTTGTAATAGACCCCCCCTCTACATAAATAGAAAAAAAATTACATCTATAAAAGCTACAAAAAATCATTTTCATAAATTCATACGTCATTCAAGTCATGTGATCTACACCTAAAACTTTTAATAGATACGTAATATTAAATAAAAGTAATAAGATTGGACACGCTTCGATGGCCGCATAGTCTAACGTGCTACTTTCGCTGTAGACTTTGACTGCCAATGACGGGGAGATTGAGGGTCGAGTGTACTGAGGGTGGCTTTTCCCAAAATGATTTCCCACTCTCTCTCTCTCTCTTTTCCCGCAAATGTAGGTACACTTCCTATAAATATAGACTCCCTCATCCTTAAGACCATTAACATAAATAGTACATACGCTAATAGTCCAAACGGGTGCTCAAAAAGAAGTAATAGTTGGAGATATTTAAAATTAGAATCTTCCACGACACCATACATGAACAAGGAGTGACGTAGGAATTTTCTAAGTTCAAAACCACATTCAAAACTAGTGATTGGATGAATCTACTTTTTTTAGCACCGCGTTTTACTCCTTTTTCGGGTCATACGCATATGTATTAAATACGCTAAGCTAATGAGTTAGGGATGAGCAAGGTTGAGTTTAGAGTAAGTGTACCCGCACTTGCGCAGGCAGTGTGGAAAACCATTTAGGGAAAAACCACCCTCAGTACTACACCCGGCCGGGATTTGAACCCCGATCTCCCCGTCATCGGTAGTCTAGTCTATTACTAGAGTGACATCTTAGACTTTGCGGCCATCGAAGTGGGTGAATTTACTATTAATTTATGAATCCAAACTTATAATCCTAATTTTCTCCAAGTTCTAATAACGAATAAAAAAACGTCTAAAAAATCTTGAGACTGATCTATTTTCGACCCATAAAATTTCGAATAATCTTAAGAGACCGAGGTATTCAAGTATTTGAAAGTCCCATTCATTCTGAGAAACATATTGGTAAGGTTGAGTTGTTTGATGCGCATACGCCTTTTTCGGCCCTATCAAAAGGTTAGGGTGTAAATAATATTCCGCGATAATACTGTGACCACTCCGCCAAGGTTTCATCAGATCTTCTGAGACTACATAGATAGAGGTCGCGGGTTCACGGACGAGTAATAGAGAATTCAAATAACCCCTCCGGGTGTGTCGTAAGAAATCGCACTCCTTTGTTCCACGACTGCACCGTTGTATTGGACTGATTCTTTCTTTTTCTTCTTCCCACCATTACCATCGGCAGACTAAATGTCAATATCGTCTAGATTGGTTTGGTCTGATTTTTTTCTTCTTTTCATTTACTTTAGGTATTTAACGTGCACTTTCTGAACAAACTTATTATATTAGCACAAGTTAATTTCTACGAGCAAGAATGAAAGGGCCTACCAATTTTGCCGGGAGAGGTATTTTCACATATAACGTCCAAGGTTTATTTTACATGCCACAATCGAAATGGGACTGACGGCTTTACTTCCCCTCTGAAGTAAGTTGTGCTCTTAACTCTTATCGCTCAAGAACAATTAAACAACCCCGGCTGGATATAAATCCACAAACATCGGGTCTTACGCCAAGACCATATAGGTTGACTTCGATCAACTTCTTATTTCCGCCAACCCACCTTGGTGGCGTAGTTGGCTAACGCGCTAGTCGTGTTGAGCTCGACTGCTGAGGACGGGGAGATCGAGGTTCGAATCTCGGTCGGGTGAACTGGGGGTGGTTTTCCCTTAATGGTTTTCCACTCTCCCTCCACGCAAATGTGGGTTCACTTCCTCTAATTCAACCTTCCCAATTCATAATCCATTAGCGTAATTAGTACTTGAAGCGTATAATCCGAACGGGTAGTAAGACGCGGTGCTAA
>CABFOW010000097.1:0-14856 GCA_902141385.1 Timema californicum | reverse complement strand
TACGCACTTACGCTAATGTGTAATGGTAGGGTGATTGTGAGATGAAATGAAGGACCTACAGTTTAACGTGGAATCCGAACCACGGTGGAGGCCTGGCATTCCACACATTCACAAGTTGTGATTAATACACGTCTTGTCAGAGGTGAAGGAAAGGTTTGGTAATCAGATAAATCTGTGCCGGGACCGAGGAGTGAACGCCGGACCCCAGCACAGAAGTCCGACACCTTACTCCTAGACCACCAGGTCATCAATAATACGTTATAATTTTCCTATCTGTTTCATCTTACCAGGATGATATATCTATGTTTATTTATTTTATTTTTCTAAAGAAGGGGTGCTTTTGAAAACCAAACAGGACCCATTTGAGAGCAAGCTTCAGCCTACATTATTATGGGATTTGATCTTCTTTCAGAGTCGTTGCAATTTCTGATGAAATGGCGATTGATAAATTTATCGAGAAAGGAAAAGTGAGGAAAATTAATTTTGTTCTTTGATTTAGCTAGGAACAAGGTACTATTGTTATCTCATTATGTTATAAAACTATATTGTTTCATTATGTAATATTCACATAGATTGTGAATGTTTATTAATTTTAAATTTTACTAGTTTTGTGTCCAGCTAAGTGTAGTTTCTACAACTTTTAACCCCTATTTTTTCATTAACAACATGCATATAAGTATAATTTCATCCTCTCACTATAAAAACACAGTTTTTATAATAATCATAATTAACTTTTATGTTTAATCAATTGTTTTATAATTTATATTTTAAAGCATAAATGCAAACAAACAAAAAATTTGCACATGAGTTAGTTTTTAGCTATACTGACGTCAAGAGTTGGACATGAAAGAGTTTATGAGACTTTAAATTTAATGAGAATATATGTTAACAGTTCGCAAAAGGGAAATTAATTTTACTCAGGGCCAGTTTGTGACCTTTTTTTTGTTGCAAATTTATAACTTCATCCTCTCACCAATGAATATAAAAATCTTTCATCTGGTGGCATCCATTGTTTAAAAATAATCCTAACCCCAGTCAGTGAAAATTGCCCTTGTTTGATTTTGAAAGAAGTGGCAACTCTACAGTGTACAAAATATTGTGAATGTGTTACAATCCAAAATGATGAGATAAAAATTTCCCAAATAAACTTTAAAAAAATAATCCAAAATTAGGTTTTTAGGTATTGGTATTGGAGAATGACCTCAAAATTTCCGAAACTAATACAAAAATCTAATTAGAGTGGTCGAAAGAAAATTGAAATTTTGTATGGTATGGGTAAGTTAAATAGCACAAAAAATGTGGCAGCTACCAAACAATATTTTAACTCTGACTAGTGATTACATTACATCTATAACGTGACAATAGATCAATTCAGCCGGGGTGAATGGGTTATTACTGAGCGATAAAAATTCGTAGCACAACTTGTTTCGGAGGAGAAGTAAAGCCGTCGCTACTATGTCGATTGTGACATGTATAATAACCCTTTCCCGGTAAAATTGGTGGGCCCTTTCGCTCATAGAAATTCTCGTGTGCTGATATAATCAGTCGGTTCAGAGAGTGCACCTTAAATACCTCAAATAAATAATAATTCAGGTGTCATTATAAAGAATATATAAATTCCATTCACGGTAGGAATTGACTTCTGAAAGGCCTTTTTCCCTACCATAAATATACTATATAGTAGGATATTGGTAGGAAAAAAGTCCTTTCAGAGAGTAATTCCTACCGTGAATGGAATATAGTGTACTTTGTTTTTTACTCTAAGGCTTCCTCTTTACCTAGATGCTCTTTCTTAATGGATGATTTGAAAATTAAAAGTAGTGCTATGTGACAACAACAAAAAAACACTATTTTCGACTGATTTTGTTCGTATTTAAAAAGTGACCTTCCACACACCCCTAATATCGATGTATTGTTTGCAGCAGGGGCGGATTTACGCATAGGCCTAGTATTTTAGGGGCGGCAAATTTTGAATGACAAAAAGAAATACATATCTGTTTCTGCCAATTAAAATAACTTTATGACTTCATCGTGTGTGTGTGATTGTTGTGGTTTATCGTATCTGCGTACCAACAGGACAGAGAATCACCTTACTTCACTACTTCACTGACAATCGTCTCAATTGAAGGTCGCTTGTTGATTAAAAGGGATTTGTTTGTCATCATCGACCAGTTTGCTCAGCAGAAATCAAGGCTAAAGATACTATAGACTTTTTTCTTTATGTGTACATGCTAATATTTTTATCTGTAATAATATTTTCTACAGTCTATTAATGCAAACTTTATATTTTTAAATTATATAATATTTGAATTTGTGTGTTTTGATAGTGTAAGAGTATTTATTTCAATGTTTTAAGTCTTCGCTTCGATTCTTACTCCTTTTAAAACCTCACTATAATAAATAATAAAATAATGTAAGCACTTTTTATCTGTCATTCCACAGATAACACTTGTGTAAATGGTATATGTGTGTTGGTGTATGAGGAGTGGTAAGGGGTAAACGGGGATTTAGAAGCGAGTGAATTATAGTAGACAAAGTGGGCGGCAAATTATCTCGTGTCTATGGGTGGCATAGTCGTAAACCCACCTCTGGTTTGCAGACGATAATTTTTTTTACCGAAGTTACAATATCTATTAACACCAATGACCATCCCTACTTCAAACAAACGACTACATCTGTAATTTTCTTCCAGGCGATGGCTGTGTGGTTGCTGCTGTTGATGTCAGTGTCTGCGCACGCGCATCAGCCGTGCCCCGAGCTACACCGAGACCTAAGGTACCCGTGTCGTTGCGAGGTGACAGCGGCTGACGAGATCCTGATGGAATGCGACCGGGTGGTGGGCGAGATGCCAGCCCTGCCCTACCAGGCGCCCATTGTGTCCTTCCAGCAGCGCTGGGCCGGCCTCCACGCTCTGCCGACCCAGCCCTTCACGGCGGCTGCCATCCCGCTGCGCGCGCTGGACCTCTCTGGGAACTCGCTGCGCAGGCTCGCAGACAGGTATGGAGAGGAATGGTGGTCTGTGATCTGGTTATTTAGGCAATGTTTCCAACTTAGTTTTTTTTTCCCCGTTAGATCTAGTAGCTTTTGTTCAGATTGAGTTTGGCGGCTAGTAATATAATCAAATAACGGCTAGCGGCTTAAAAAATTATACTGTGGCTTTTATCTACCGAATAAAATAATTCCATTGAGTGGGCCTCTAAAATGGGGGATGGTGTGGCTACCATACAACCAAAGTCGAAAACATCTTTAAGCCCATAAGATCTAGGTAGCGCCTAGCCATTAGGGATGCAGGCATATTTGATGACCGAAAATTCCCATTGAGGGTGCCCAAAATGGGGAGGACTGTGGGTGTTCCCAAAAAAACCTTGAATCCTAGATGACCTAAAGAGCTTAAACTTTGCAGGCAAGTAGCCCCTAATCTAAAAGAAATTCCACGAGGAACCCCAAACAATAGGAGAGGGGGGAGGGTCTAAAAACCAAAGTCGATAAAATCTCTAAGCCCAGAAGCCCTAACAAACCTAGATTTTTCAGGCAAATCAATGACATAATTTTCTAATGAATTTGTGTCTTTCCAGGCCCCACAGAAGTTTCTAACTGACCTAGAAGGATTGCACTTTGTATACTTATAATATAGACCAGCACCTAACAAAGCCGGAGCTCCAATGACTTTTAAAATTTATTTTTTAAGCCTTTTAGTAGTTAAAGGAACAAAGTGGGGAGTTTGCGTTTTCAACTTATATTAAAAATATGATTTTCATCTTAATTATTAAAGTTTATTTCTCCTGTTGCTGATAGGCTACAAGTTTAAAATAAATGTAAGGTAACATAAGAGTGGTAAGGTATGAAGTGTTGTCAGGGTGGTCAGAGCTTGTATAAACTGTTCTTGTTAATTGTTGCCATCTATGAAGTTATCCTGGAAAGAGTGGAGGTACAGGGAATATAGGAGATGGCAGTGGAAGTAAGGCTGAGTTATTATGTTCATGTCATAAAAACATAAAAAGAGAGAATACCAAAGAAAATGAGATTTTTTTTAGCATCACATCTTATTACCTATAGGGTATAGGCTGAATGATGGAGATGAAGTGTTTAGTAAACATGCTGCAAGGGAGACCAAGAAAGAGATGGCCATAGCAGATAACAGAAAGAGTTCAATGAAATAAGAGGATAAGAATGGGTGTGTTTAGAGGAGGAAGAATGGTCTAAGTGCGTATAACCCGAACAGGTAGTAAGACGCGGTGCTAATAATAATAATAATAATAATAATGGTCTAAGGATAGAGGAAGGTGGAGGAATTTTACTAAACTGACCCGGCCACAGGCTGTAAATGGATAATGATGATGATGATTATTACTCAGTGGACCGCTCATTAGACAAGTTTAAGTGAAAGTACAATACCATACAAGATATGTGGTTGGTAAAACGGAGACCAATTGGGGAATGAAAGGGAATGTAAGTCATATGGATTTATAGCAAAAAATAATCTTTGGCCAAAATGAATAAAATATTACTTTATTAGATGCACTTAGTTTACTTTTGTTCATTTAATTATCTTAACAGTTTATAAATATTAATTTGTCATGCGCACCACAGAATTTAAACAGTATATTTTCTCTTCATTTAAAAAGTTTGTGTTTGTATGTCACAATGCTCATATAAATATTTAAGACCTATTGAAATTACTAAAAGAAACTCTATGGTACGAGTCCACAAGCGAGCTATACCGACCAAGCGGCCGCTGTTGTTAACGATGATAGTGCCAACATTTGCAAATAAAGGGTGTCATGTGGTCGGCATGAGCCCTCCGGATGTTAAATTGAGATCAATATATATTAAAAATTAAACCAAACATATAATTGAAGGGATATTTAATAAATATTGCCTGAAATTATGTTTTTTTAAATTGCAAAAATACAGATCTTACTCATGGTTTCTTTATGTCACACCTTAAATAGGTAAAGTTTTGACATGCTCTGCATACCCTGGCAACCAGTGCTGGATTTATTTATGTGTGGCGGGGGGGCATGGGGCGGCATAATGTGGGGGGCCCCCATATACCCATATAAATGTCATCATTGCTTGTTTGAGGAAAGGTAAAAATTAAGCATATGTTTTATTTACACAAATGTAATAATAATAAAGCAAAAGTAAGGCTACATAAAGACTCCATAAAAAAAACTCTCATATCCTAATTTTCCTTGCTTTCTTTGCAGCAAACATGTCATTAAGATAGTTGAAGTCCATTTCATGAAGTACAACACAAGTTGGCAAAAAACAAGAAGGCATCTACAATAAAAAATTAGAGTTAACGTTTTATTCCTTGCGAGAGTTTGTGGGGGGGCTCCTGGGCAATCGCCTCTACCCTCTTAATCCCAGCACTGCTGGCAACACTCCCCACCATGCCATGCGAATGCTATATAATATATGTATATATATATATATATATATATATACAGTGTATATATCTTTCAGCTGTCAAAACAGATATGATCTGCTTAAAGTATTGGCTGCTACTCAACACACAACTTCATGTAAGGAGATGTAGCATATATTTGAAATGTCAGAAAAAGGTTCTAATGGCAATCCGACTATAGTCCAGACCTCTTGATATCAGACAGAATCTTACTTGAATGTTATATTAATGTAAGAAGTTATGATGTTGCAGGTTGCTCTTAGGGCTGCACGAAACTCTTGAAGAGCTGTTGTTAACCGACAACCTTCTCGGTGATAACCTCAACCCCATCTTCTCGAGCAGCGAGTTCCACGGGTTGACAAACCTTCGCATCTTGGACCTCAGTGGGAATTTTATCAAGGGTGTGGAGGAGGGCATCCTCAAAGGATGTGACAACTTGCAGGTAGGGAGGGGAACAAAAATAAACACTATACCAAGTTTTAAAAAAATCGCTGGATTTTAACTAATAGAGGAGGACTAAAATTACTCTAGTGACAAGCAGTGAAAATCTGGTTACAATAGTTGTCCTCTTGGAGTGGATCTTGGTAGGGGGATGTTCATGAACTACATCAGGCTAATTTAGGGTTTTTCTCACTTGTGACAATTGTGTGATCTCCCTTCAATATTACATCAAGTATTACCACTAACTGCATTTAAATAGTATTTTAATTGTAGAACCCATATAACCCTTTTATTGAAACGTGCATGCTGTTTATTAACACATAACACTGCAGGATACACATTATCTGCCCCCCTATTTATCATGCTTGGTCAAGCTGAGCACTAATACCCCCCTCCCCTCAATCCCTCCGATATACATACACAGTCTATGGACAGCCCCTGGTGTTGTGTACGAGGATCAGTGCTGATGATATTTAAATGACTAAACTACCGATTTAGATGGAGCAGGTCGAGTTCATATCAAATAGGAATATTTTAGTGGTTTGGGGTTTAAAACTCCTCTACCCTACCCCCAAGAAAGCATTATTAATCATACATCCAGACATTTTTCTTAGCTCCTAGGTTATTAGCTTATTTAAATATATTAAGACTCATCCCTACAACCCCAATTATGTGTAAAAAAAAAAACTTTACATTTCTACAAAAAAAAAAGTATCTAAAAATTAATTTGTTATATCCTGTCTGGGGGCCACTCTGCAAACCACTGTATTTAGACAATCCCTCCCTTTAAAAAAAACCCTTGGTATTAAAGCAATGGACAGGTCATCAAGTTCTTTATATCTGATACAAGCAGCTTGCAAAACCGATGCAGTAAGCCAGATATTACATTTGAATTTTGAACCCATGTCAATAACTGCTCCAAGAAACCCCATACTAGTACATTCAAAACAGTAATAATATGGTCCAGGTTCAGATCCTTACAAGTTCACCTTTCTTTGATTAAATTCATAAATATGGTTTATTTTTTCCATGATTTATCTAATAAGAACAATAAAAATATTTTGTTAAAACATTTTTTTTTATCTGTTTCCAGGAACTGCACTTGGATAGAAACAGCCTCCCCAAAGTGCCAAGTTCTTCCCTCAATGGACCTAAAGCATTACGCGTCTTGTCGCTTAAAGAAAATCGCATCAGTAAGTCAAATCAAGACACTACAAGGACTGAGGATATTTAAAAAAAAATTACTACCAGTTCGGCATATACACTTTTTGTTATTCAATATTGAAGCCCACAAAAGGTTTTATGAAACTTGGAAAAGGTTTGAAAACTGGTTCACTAACGTCACATCTAAAGTTTTTATTCTTTGATTAAAATAGAAATAGCCGTATTTCTTAGCAGATTCTTTTGGTCGTCGCTTGCTTTGTGGAGTCCTTGTGTGTTTGTTCATGTAAATATACAAACACACATAAATAAATACATGGGTGGCAGCATGGTCTAATAAGTCATTCCCTCTGTAGGGATGTGAACTAAACATTAAACTATGATTTTCTGATGACAGGAAGGCTATGGCTCAAATCCTGGCTGTTTGTACTGAGGGTAATTTTTTTCCTAAACAGTTTCCCACTCTCCCTTCACACAAATTTAGGTACATTTCCTATAAATTAAACCTTCCTAGTACCTACACCTATAATGGGGATGGTCCAGACTGGTGGTAGTTAGATTTGGTGAAAAATATTAATATTCATGCAGCCAAGTAGTTTTAATACCCTACTGCAAGGTATAGCTAAATTTGAACTGAATAAATAAGCATACAACCCAAATGGGCACTAAGACACAGTGCTAAAAAATACTAGATCAATAAATATGGTTTACATAATATACACTTCAGTGGTGTTCTAAATTCCTCGTTGAAATATTTACCAATGTTCTAAGGACATTTATATAGAGATGTTATTCATTCCACAGGTTCTGTAGCGGCCAACAGCTTCTTCGCTCAGACCTCTCTTGAAAAGATTGATCTTGGCACCAATATGTTGGTGACCTTAGAAGGTGGTGCATTCTCTGGACTGGTGCGCTTACGAGACTTGAACCTAGGACGCAATAAGTTCACTCGCTTTAACAGCGATGTCTTTCAAGGTGACTTGTAGCTGACATTTTAAATTGTTTTGTTAGCTTTCAGTTTGACACCTTAGCTCACTCGGTAGCGTGTCTGTCTACTTAGTTAAGAGTGCCGGGTTTGATTCCTGGCATGGCAAAAAAAATATATAATTGGTGAAATGTCAGTTTTCCTTTTCACAGTGATGAATTAACAGCCAGGGACTGGATGTTGTGTCTGTTCTAGATTTAAGTTAGTTTATAAGTTGCATGCTGATGTAGTCAGTCAGTTCAGAAAGTGCACATTAAATACCTCAAATAAAAATGAAAATTTTAGTTTTCAGTCAACTATTTGAGAATACAAATAACTTAAGAATACGAATGTTTGTCCATTATTCAGAAGATTCATACACAAAGGTTTTATTCTTTGTAGCTCTCATTTTTTAAATATGGGAACAATTTTTAAGTTGATAGTGCACTTTTGGCAATGTTGGCTACTTTATATTATTTTTATACATAAAAAATAGGTTTACTGAAAAACAACTATTGCTGATTAGATTTTTTTGCCCAAGTTCACATTATTGTTTTTATTATTACTATCACCACCATCATCCTAATCATCTTCTTTTTTTTACTTCACAGGAGCTGAAAACATGGAAAAATTAGACCTTTCGGAGAACTTTATTTCTGAAATTCCTAATGTTGCTTTTAAAGCTTTCACCAATCTTAAGTTCCTCAACCTTTCTTCAAATCTAATTCAGGTAAGTCATCATTAATACAATTAATATATTATGGTATGAATCTTATGTAATACACATTTTCCAAAACTTTTTGAGATTAACAATTTGACAAAAAAAACAATATACATTGAAAATAAAAATAATGTAATCATTATAAAGATAAAATAGCACTTTGAAACTAACCTATTACTATTGAGTGTTCTTTCATAAACAAATTATATTTGTGGTAAAGTAATTTTGAAACATTATTGCATATACTTTTCAAGGAAACAAAACTCATTTGAACAGTCACATTGCAAAATATTTTATTAAATAGAAAAACGTCGATGGATCTTTATTCGTAGTGCATATGCCTTTTAATTCTTTTTCAATTTTAAATATTTATAAATCTTTTAGTGGCTACCCTTGCCAACAGAGATCAAACTATAAGAACTTATCTTAATACATCTCATTTAAAATTAAATAAAAAGTATTTTGGGGAGGAAGAACTGTATATTTGAAAATGTGATGGATACTTTTATAGAATTATCTCTCTCAAAATAATTAAGTAATGAAAAAATGTACACTATAGTTAAAAACTAAGCCACTTTTAGTTTCCGAATGTTCTTTTAGATTGTTGTCAAAGGGTGTTTGTTTAAGTGTACTAACATTTTAACACATAACATTTTACAGTATTTCATAATCATAATCATCATCATAATCGTTTCCAGCCTGTGGCCAGGTCAGTTTAGTAAAATACCTCCCTTTTCCTCTATTCTTCCACCACTCTTCCTCCTTTAATCTCTTCAATGGTTCTCCTCTCACTTGCACACTTTCTGTTATCTGCTCCTTCCTTTTCTTTCTTGGCCTCTCTTGTGGTCATTTTCCTACATACTTCATTTCCAACATTTTCTTCAGCATCCTCTCTTTTTCTATTCTCATTATATGTCCATACCGTCTCAGTCTTGATGATTCTTCTTCTATCTCTTCTACTCCCTGTATACCCACTCTTTCCCGGATAACTTCATTCCTAATCTTGTTTCTCTTTGTGACAGCTAACATGATCCCCACAAACTTAATTCCCATAGCCTCCACTTTTAGTATTTAAGCATTTTTATAAATATTGCCAATAATTTTTTTTTAATATCCATTGAAATTTTTCTGCAAAAACTCTCCAAACACAGCTTTGTTAGTTATTTAATAGAACTATTTTTTTGTTTCTGTTGACAGAGTTTAGATAGTGCTAATCTAGCTTTGCAACCAGCGCTTGAGAGACTTGACTTTAGTAGAAACAATATTGCCAACATTGCACCTGGAACATTCCTTGGTCTTCGCCAACTTAAACATCTGGATATCAGCCTCAACGCTCTAAGAACGGTATTTCACGATATCATACATAGTTTGAATATAAATTACTAATTAAAATAAGTATATTCATAAATTATTTTTGGTATTGATTTTAAACATTATTTTTTATGAAAAAACTATTATGATTTTCCTATTTTAGTATTGTACTAATATTATTAGCCTAATTGTCATATTTGTAAAGGATGTATTAAATCTTCACTTGGATATCGCACTTAAAAAATAGTAGCTAAAAGTCACTTAATCTTCCTCATTTGATTACAGGTTGAAGATGATGCCTTTGAAGGATTAGAAAATTTGGAGAGTCTTTCATTAAAAGACAACAACATACTCTTGATCCCAGCCTCGGCACTTGGTAGACTTCCTCACCTCTCTGTTCTCCAGATGGACTTTAACCGTGTCGCCGCCCTCTCAGGAGATATCCTCCGGTCCGTAGCCGGCCAAGTCACTTCCCTTAGTCTGGCAAGAAATGTAGTCAGAGAGCTACCACAGGCTGCATTTCAAGAATTCAAGAATTTGGTCAGTCTCGATTTGACTGGCAATCTACTCAACACTATAGCCCCATCGACGTTCACGGGTCTTGAACAGAGCTTACAAACACTCTACCTCGGACAAAATCGGTTAGCGATCATAAATAACCAGCCTTTTGTGTTGCCACAGTTGAGAGTCTTGGATTTTTCAAGGAACCAATTAAGTGAGATATCTAGAGTGGCATTTACTCAGTTATCTTCACTAAGATACCTAAACTTTAGTCATAACCAACAGTTGGGCGGATTTCCCTCATCATTACTTCACAGTTTACCTCAACTTACCATACTTGATCTGAGTTTCACTGGTCTGAAGTTATTAACATCAGAAGTTCTTACCAAGTCTCACAACTTAGAAAAAGTATTCTTTAAAGGAAACATGATTCAAGAAGTTCCAGAAGCTACATTTAATAACCTCCCTAATTTGACCACAATTGACCTATCTAATAATAATATTTTAAATATTAGACCAGGCGCCTTCTCAGGACTCACTAAAATAAAACAAGTTTTTCTCAATGGAAATAGGTTGAGTGCCTTTAAAGGTGAATTCTTCAGGTTTCCGAGAGGAAGTAACAGCAATGCTGGAACTACTTTGGAAGAACTTGATCTTTCTCATAATGAATTGAGTTATTTGTTTCCGTCCTCATTTCGTGTTCATCCTCGTTTGCGCAGGCTGCTGGTATCTGATAATAATTTTTCCTTTTTCCCAGCTGAGCTGATATCAACAATGCATTTCTTGGAACATCTGGATCTTGGTCGAAATTTGATCAAGAGTGTGGAGGATCTAGACTTTGCAAGACTTCCAAGCTTAAGGTGTTTATTGTTATCTCATAATCAAATTGAATCTCTCAGTGAATCTGCTTTCCATAACTCTACACAACTCCAAGTATTAGATTTTTCTGATAATAAACTCGAGAGATTAGGGGAAAGAACTTTCGAAGGTTTAGCTCGAATTGAAATGCTTGACCTTTCAAACAATCTTTTGAGTGAGCTACCAGACTCAATATTTGAACGGTCAAGGCTTCAAATGCTTGAAAACATAAATTTATCTAGCAACAAGTTTGAGATTGCACCCTTGAGGTCACTTCAAAGACAGTACTTCTTTTTATCATTTGTAGATCTATCACGAAATAATCTGAAAGATATTCCTCCTGAGGATAGTATCATGGTTAACATAAAACGCCTAGACCTTTCCTTTAATCCCTTGTCTAAAGAGGCAGTGAACAATGTATTGGCTGAACCAAAGACAGTTAGGGAGCTTAACTTAGCTAGTACAGGTATAACAAGTGTCACACAGTTAGAAACTCCATTTCTACGTCATCTAAATCTCTCACATAATGAAATTACACAGCTCCCAGATAAGATATTTGAGCGCCCAACATTACTAGAAGTACTAGATGTATCATATAATAAATTATCTGACATGAGTGAGTCTATGTCTAGCATATGGACTAGGTTAAAAAATCTTCAATACATCGATATTTCTGGCAACGCTATTTCTGCAATTGTTAGTGGTGATTTTGATGGCTTGGAATCACTTAGGTATCTGAAAATGTATGAGTTGGATGAATGTACTCTAATTGAAAAAAATGCTTTCAAACCACTTGGGAATTTGCTACAACTTGTTTCATATGGGTATCCCCGACTTGGTTACATGGATGTACATGGAATACTACAGAATCTCCCTTCACTAGAAGTGTTAGATATAGAAGTTAAGGATGCAGCTGTGAGCAGCGATCAACTGGCCCCTGTACTACATCCTCGTCTAAAAGAGTTCAGTGTTCGTGGTCCTCGGGTGTACAGTCTATCTTCGGGGGCTTTAGCAGGCCTCAAGGCTCCCTCCGTGGTTGTTGGACTGCGTAACACCTCACTGACGGCTTTGCCCCCAGCTTTGTTCTTTACTATGCCTCGCTCTACACTAATCACTTTGGATGTTAGTGGTAGCAAGCTGTCTGCCCTCAGTCCACAATTCCTTGCCGCGGTGGATGAGCGACGCGGGGACTTGAAGTTGGTAGGACTGGATTCAAACCCGATAATCTGCGATTGTGGAGCTAGAGCCCTACGGCGCTGGCTTCCAGGTGCTGGTATGACTGGTATACGATGCTCATCACCTGAAACTCATGCTGGAAAGCTTCTTGTTGAAATAGCAGATGATGTGCTGACTTGTGATTCTAACCATCCTACTAGTACACTTGCAGCCTCTTCAACAACCTCCATTTTGATTAGAACATCCTCAAAGTCTACAACAGAACCAGATATTATATGGTCTATGCCTCCAGCAAGTAAAGATAAGACACCAAGCACAAAAGCAACTGGAATTATCAACAAAGCTACACCTACAGTTAGTGCCACAAGCCTCAACAATGATGATACTCTCATTATTGGCATTGTTGGAGGTGTGGTGGCTTTCATTGCCATCCTCATTATAATAATTTGCATTGTTCGACTACGCATTAGTAACAATCAGTATCAAGGAGGGCCCTTAGCCAATCCTGCTGCTCTTTCTGCACCTTCCATGATAGCAACAAGTAATGGATGTACTTGTGTTAAGCCACCACTTTATATGGCCCAATATGGACCAACATATGCAGCAACATTGCCTGCTAAAATGATACCCCCAACATCAAATTCACCAGGTTTACGACCAACCTATGCTACAATGGGCCGCCAGCCCTATTATCAGACCCCACCATACTACATATATCCCTCAGAAGAGAAAGAACATCGGTAACATCAGAAGAAAGTGTGAGATGAGGATAAAGTATAAGACTTTATACAATCTTAAGACTTACATTTAAACAACTTTCAAGAAAAAAATACTCAAGATAAACTGCATTTAGTTTAGACTTTAGATGACTTATAAATCAAAGTGATAAACTGTACTCTATATATTTTTTAAATGTATGAGCATAAGTGATGTAAGAAATGTGTGTAGATTGGGAGGAAAAGTAGGTAGAACTATTTAATTTAATTTTTGATTGGGTTATGATTCTACTTTTATACCAAGAAGCCAATAATATCTAACTTAATTTACCACCATAAAAATGATATAAACACAGTACTTTTATATGAATACTTTACATATATAATGGTGTAAATAAAATACATCATACTTTGAAAAAAGAAACAAAATTACAATCTTGTTACAAAACAATAAAAGTTCTTAAGGTTAGGCTTACCAAAATCAAAAATCAATTCATGTAACTTAAACCTAATATAGAAACTAATTAAAATATTTGGAAAAAAAACAACACATAAATACATGCATATATATCCATATCCATGCATATATGTCCATCCGACATATCCTTATAGCGTGCTATTGAGGTCATGTTATTAATATGCTGGCGTGACCTCGCCACAAGGAAGAGAAGCAAAACTGGGAAACAAACTTAAATCACTAATTTTTTTTAAACAGTGACTTTTACATACTAGACTATTATAATAAATGTTGCAGTTAATTATATTAAAATCCATTGCTCTGTTTACATGAATAAAATATTACATAGTTTATACTATAGAGTAGAATTATAGCTGATGAGCCTTATTTAATATATATTCTGCACTTCCATTTAATTTTGATTTGTTTCGTTTCACTTGTATTATCCGACCACCTATTGATCCTGTTTAGTTCAGAAAATCAGGACTCTAATTTATATCATTATTATGTAAACACACCTTTGTACTAGCAACAGTATTACATATTTCTAAAGAACCTTCTAAATGCAAAAGTAGATATTAAACATTTTTTGAGATATGTTATATCAAAAGTTGTCAAATCTCTTGTTATTTCATTTATTAATCTATACATTAGGAAAGAGAAATAAAATAAGAAGGAATAGCTCATACAATCAGTCAAAATTGATTTTATAGTAGTCCATCAAAGAACACATCAACAAATGATAAAATTAAAAGTTATCATTTGTACTGTATACACATGTGCTCATAATGTAACAGGTTGTTATACCATTGGCAAAGCGTGATCTTTCTTTTTGGTGGAGCCAGGTCAAAAATTACCGGTAATTATTTTTTATCACCATATATTAACACATTAAATTAGATTAAATTAAATTAAATTCATTTAAGTTTTCATAATTTTCAAAAATCACTAGGATTACAAAATCCATAGACAAATCTACAAACAGAAAAAATAAAATAATATAGGTTTTGAATGAAACTTACCAAATGATGTCATTACTTGTACAAAAGTTGGTGTACCTAGTCGCCTATCGACATCTGCGTTGTTTTGGTTACCAGCCCCACGTTATGGCGCCATTTTTGTAACTAGTCGCCTACATGT
>CABFOW010000096.1:464800-474872 GCA_902141385.1 Timema californicum | reverse complement strand
GTACACACACTGAAGCTAGGAGCACACTGTCACATCGTCTGGTACACACACTGATGCTAGGAGCACACTGTCACATCGTCTGGTACACACACACTGAAACTAGGAGCAATAAAAATTGCAGACCATATAGATTGGCTTATGAATATATGAAGCTAGTTTATTTGAATTGTCAGATAAGGTTAGTCCTATAGCAACACGACGATACATGTTATTTTATCTTAATTTCTTTTTTTCGGGGATTATATTTGTTAAATAATCACCCTTTACTATTGTTATTCATAAATAAAAATATATATTAACTAATCTAGGTGTATACACGTACAAACCAACACATTTTATAACACATTTTATTATGCTATGCGTGTTTTATGCCTTATAGCAATCATGATAATTAATGCTATTAATATTTTTATAAACAACTAAATTAATAATTATATTATTATTTGCTTGTTTCAGAAATAGATAATCTACATGAGCCTCTCATATCAGACATAATACTAAGAAATATTATTTATTTGTTTACCTTGTTTACTTTCAGTTTGGACTATCCTCTTTGTTCAGTGGCTCTCTAAGGCTTCTGTCTAATTAGAGTGCACCGAAGGGATACACTTCTAAGATACTCTAGATTTAACCTCTTTCTGTTTGAAATATATTATTTAGGTGATGCGGAAGGGAGCGAGGTACAACTCAGATTTCAAAAAATGTTCAGCTGTATTGGGAACTTAGATTGAAAGGTTGGCCACTAATTGTGGTCAAGACTGTACGCGTGATTCTAAGATACACTTGTGTTAAATGTATGGATTAAAATAATTAATATAAACTCATATATGACTTATATATCCATACATACCTTAATAGTTATTAAAATACTAATTTATCTTAACGATTTACATTTCTAATGTTTAAATTTTTAAATTTATAATTTTACTAACATATTTCTATACAATAATTTACACATCATTAAACATTGGTTTTCCTCAGACCTTAAGATGGTGTAACAGCACCAAAACATGTCTTCCATCGTCACAGAAGACTAAAGCTTATCTAAACTAAGGAGAAGGGAATACAAAATATTAACCAAGAAAATATAAATTTATCATTAAAAATGTATATGTCAAAAGAGATTATATTTGGTAAAGTGTGTCTTTTAGTATTTTTTGCTAATGCCATAATCAGATTCGGATATCCCTTTTCAAAAAGCCCTTGTATGTATATTTAGAATTTGGTTTTAATAACACAAATCGATATCATTCCATCATCTTCCGTTCATTTATATTTCATACACTAGGTAAATTGGTCATTTGTTTGTCCATTATTTCAATTCTACCTTCATATATCTCTTCTATAAATAATAAAATATGTAAATTAAACCAGGTCTTTAGGGTATATTTTCTCTTGTTTGCTAAAAATACCATCTCATATTAAATTTTTTTCCTACATATGTATGTAGTTATAAAACAACGATACAGAATATGTTAACGCTGAAAGACAGTATTTTACCTTGACTGAGTAGTGATTACACTAGGTTTCTTTCTAATAAGCTACGCCATAGTTTAAACAACTAAGGTAAGCTTGGGACAACTAAAGATACACAGAAGGTACATGTCTAAGTAGATTTAGTAGAGGAATATATATTTACTGATACGTTATAGTATTTTTCGTTGTTCTTATAAATTAAATACAAAATATTGTCCCCTTGAGTGTAAATATAGTTTTTTTTAAATCTAATTATTAAAAAAATACGTTTAATAGGTGTGAGCTATGTATATTTTTTATTTTAAAGCATTATATAATTAATGCTATTTTGCTCTGCTTTATAATCGAATACTTATCTATTTTACAGAGTTACTGTTTACCGCAAAAACCTTTAATATTATGTATTAATATTATTGGCGTATTCTGTGTATGCATGCATATTATCTGAATGAATTCCGGCCAATTTAATTTTTATTTTTGACAACCTTGGCAAAGTTAATAATAAAATAGTGATTATTGACTTATTGAATACGATTTAAATACATTCGTATTTTATATATAGTTGTAACTTTTTGTTTGATTTTCAAAGCTATGGCTTTTAGTGCCTGTATGAGCTATCAATAAATTACCCATCCGTTCAAATATACAGGATATAGAGAATTATTTTTAAGGGGATTTACTCAGCATTTGTTTATAAGTCCGGGTCGGGATTGAGCTTTGGCCTCCCTAGTCAAAGTTAAGAGTATAATCTTCTCCACTTAACCCTGCTGGTCTAATTGCTTACCGTACAAGATTGTTTGACAGGTGAATACAATAGTCAATATTATAAGAACATTAAAACCAAAATAAACTCTCTTTTTTTCAGATTATTATGAAATATTAGCTTATCTTACAAACTTAATTTTACCTTTCTGAATGTAAAACTCCTCACACTTGGATGTTTCACTATAGAACGTCAGCTATGACGCTTCACAACAATAAAAAAAATCATCAAATAAATTAGATGCCTGCATTTGTTTAAGGAAGGATATCCTTAGTTATCTATACCTTCCAGAATAATCACATAACTGCGACAATATGCGTAAAACATTGTCCAAACCAAGCTAATCTAACATTTTCTCATTTATGTTCTAATTTATTCATTTCGTAATATAGGTTGTTTATATTATAAGCCCCTGTCGGTATCTTTAATATTAATTTTGGGGCAATCCGCTACGGTGTCCGTATGGTCTAAGGCACTACTCTCACACTAGACTCGACTGCTGACTGCTGATTGATAGATCGAGGTTAGAATCTCGGTCGGGTATACTGAGTGTGGGTTTTTTCCACAATTGTTTATGACTCACCCTCCACGCAAATGTGGGTACACTTTCTAAATATAACTTTCTTAATTCCTAAGACCACTATTGTAATTAGTATATAAGTGTATATCCCAAACGTGTAGTAAGACGTGATGCTAAAAAAAATGGGAGTGGGGGGCATATTTTGATATAGTAAACCACTACTTAATTATTGCGGGACCCTTGTACGTATATAATGCGTTTTAACAATCCTGATGTTGGCCCCTCTTAGCTGTGATGTAATTAAGGAATTAACTCTAAATGAGAATTAAATTAAATCTTTACTCGTCTCTGTTGTTGATAACTCGTCAGAAAGAATCAGTTCTGGTTTCTAGATAATACATTTTTCCACAACCCACAAACAAGAAACGACCTAACTTGAAGATATTAGATTTCAAAACACTCCTTTTCTTTTTCCTTTTTTGTCATCTGACTCGCTTTGGCAGGACGTGTAATGAAGCTGGGTCGTCGGAGAAGAAGCCTGGCTACGCGCAGCCCTATCGATTAGAGTGAAATGAGTTCAACTCGTGACTTTAATCATGTTTAGAGAGGAGAGGAAGAGGACAATATATTAACTATAATACTGTGTTGTTTTTATCCACCATGTCTTACTATAGCCCAAGCTTTAAAGAGAGAGTCTTTTTTAGAAAATACATTTTGTTTTGCGGCCAAACCTGATAGAATTTTACTGTATTATTAGTGTTATTTCATAAATATTGATATCTATTAAAAACGACATCCATTCTTATGGAAATTTACAGTAGAGGTAGGGGTAGCCCCATATTTACAATAATGGTGTAAGTATGAGGTAAAGTTGCATTTAGAAGAAATTTAGCCATACCTGCGTGGAAAGAGAGGAAAACTTGGTATCATTACAACCGGTCGGGATACAATCCCTGATCCTCCTATCACTATCAAACCAGACAGTAAAAGAACACCACCTTTCCCGCGTGCCCACTCATTTTGAGAATTTGGTTTCTGTTGAGATATCAACAAATTTATTATTAAAACAGTAAGAAATCTAAGATAACTATAATATGGCTACTACCCGCTTCGGTGGCTGAATTGTCTATGGCGTTTTTCTCGTGTTAGACTGGTCTACTGGAGACAGGAAGATTGGGGTTCGAATCTCGGTCGGCTCTACTGAGGGTGGCTTTTCATCAATGATAATAAATAATAATTAATAATAATAATATATATACACACACACAAACAGAATGGGGATATACACATATATCCCCATTCTGTTTCAAAAGGTCTGGTGTTTAGTGTTGCTTCAGGTAAATTACGTTTACTTTATGATTTTAAGCATATAACCCGAACGGGTAGTAAGACTCAGTGCTAAATATTATTATTTATGATTTTAATTGATATAAATCTGTATTATAGGATGCACTTTAAGTAAACAACTTTTTTTTATCGCCTCGTCTTACTACCCGTTCATGTTATACGCATACATAATAATTACTTTAATAGGATAAAGATGAGGAAGAAAGAATTTTAGAGGTAATCTACCCGCATTTGCGTTGAAGGAGAGAGAGAAACCATTTATGAAAAGCCACCCCCAGTAGACCCGACCGAGATTTGAACCCCAATCTTCCTGTCTCCAGTAGACCAGTCTAACACGAGAAAAACGCCATAGACCATTCAGACACCGAAGCGGGTAGTAGCCATATTATAGTTAACCTAGATTTCTTACTGTTTTAATGACTAAAGCACACTAATAAATTGGTTGATATCTCAACAAAAACAAAATCCTCAAAATGAGTGGGCACGCGGGAAAGGTGGTGTTCTTTTACTGTCTGGTTTGATAGTGATAGGAGGATCAAGGTTTGTATCCCGACTGGTTGTAATGATATTATTTTCCCTCTCTTTCCACGCAGGAATGGCTATATATATTAAAGTGAAACTCTAATATTACATGATCCAAGCCCCACCTGAGAGCAAACCAGGCGTCATTAGAGCCACCACTCAGACAAGGGTATCAGAAGAAAACTACCGGGACATGACGTAGGCCAGAGCGCTAGAATAATGTCTTCTAACCAAAGGTTGTCTAGATCGTATCCTGATGTGCTCTGGTGAAATACTTTGGTAAGCTTGTCCCCGTGTATAAGGTGTTCTGAAGGGAAGAATATGGCATCTGGGGACAGGGTGACAGGGGAGCATGGCAATGATTGGGTGTACTGAGTTTTTATACTAGAACTAGCAGAACTACCTGACGTTGCCCTGGGTAACCACGCAATGGATTACGTGACTACCCCGGACAACGATTTTATTTGCTTAAAACAGACCAGGAAAAAAAACCTTTTCATTTCACTTCTTCCAACCCAGTTTTTAAATAGATTTAAAAAAATCCCATTCAAATTTTAAATCTCCAGTTTCAAGGTGCACATGTCTGTGTGGAGGGCAAATAGATTTTAAATGTCAGACCTTTGCTTACGATGGATACTATGTGATGCTCTTGATAGGCAGACAAAGTCTTAATTTTATTAATATATATATACATATATATATATATTAGATGAGTATACACGTTGAAAAAAAGTGTAATAATATTAAGTTAATAAGTTATCTTTATGACAAATCCCTTATGATCTTTAATGCCCCAATAGTATTAATAATACATTATAATATCACGTTTGAAATACCGGTTTTGTAAGAACCTTATATTTGAAATAAAGAACTGGTATCGTAATATAATTTTGTTATCAAAGTTTAACATTTATGGCACTTAAAAAACAAACACAATAGTTAGACTATTGACTTAGGAATACTATTCTAAAACGTGCATGGAGAGGGATAGATAAATTAGGAAAAAACATATTCAATGCACCCGGTTGGAATTCACACATAGACGTCCCGGGATGGACTAACTTGACGCTTAGTCCGCGTTTCCGTCTATGCATGTGCGTATGACTTAAAAACCATTCTGATCTGTAGCGTACATTAGAGATTCATAGGCGTTTGTTGGGTTGTGTCTGAATACGCGTGTTTCTAAAATATATATAAGGCATGCCCTTACTAATACAAAGTCTAGTACTCGCTGCGCTAACTGTAGAGAAGGAACAATGAGATGGTTGAGTAATTTTTAATCAAGGAAAGAGCCGTCACGGTTCTCACACTGCGACATTTCAGAAGCCTTCATTTGGCAGATGTATTTCATGTATCGCATTCGCCAACACAGAGGCTGATGGCGAGAGCACTTTCAATTTATCGTGAATTCGAGTTGTATTTTTTAAAGTTTTTTTACAGTTTACTCTTTTAGGTGGTGCTGTTTGAAGAGTTATCGTTCCGAGTGAAATATTGATTTGTAGCTGTGTCTATAAATGAAGCAAGTTTAATCAAGGTGAAGCTATTTTTATGGAAGTCACAAACTAGTTTTGATATTTAAGAGAAGGTGTCTCAATTAATTCACCTGTAAATCTGTTGTAATTAATTTTATAATATTAATAGAAATTATAGTTATGGTGTTGCTGAAGTCTTTGATGACCGCTTTATGAAAAAAGGTTCACTTCAGCGAAAATTTAACAACCAAAGTGGATTTGGTACACCTAGTTCTACAATCAGAAACTTTATTATTTTGGAAAAAGCATAAATATATACACACATAATACATTATTTTTCACACCTATAATGAGAATTAAACTATGGACCTCCAGATGTCTATTTAAAGTGAGGTTGGAAGAGAACACGTGTTAATATTTTCGCAGTATTTTTATTTCAAAAAAACTTTTTGGTCAAAATATATAAATAGCTTGCTGTAGTAACTATGTTTAGTTTAATTTGTTACAAAACTCTTTCATCATTTCTTGAATATTTGTCATAAGAATAGAGGCATTTGAATACTAACTTTTAAATGAAGAGAAAATGCCCTGGCCAAATTAAATCATATTCAAGGCAAATAGCTAATGACTATTTATATTATAATACAGGTAGAAAATTAAATAAAACCTATTTATTTCCGCCCAAAATAGTGTGTCATTACAAAAACTGTAAAAATGTGGACCTCAACTGGCGTTCTCTTCAACTACACCTTAAAATCTTTAATCAATGATTTCACAGGACGTGTATAATTAATATTACTTTTACATAAATTAAAATACAAGTGTGTAAGATATTGATTTTATTTTCTGTACATTTTATTTTAAAGATACGTGGTGGGTGTTAGTGTTTGGAACCAAATTAAGAATTTTAAAATTCTCCATAGAATTGCATTTAATTCAAGGTTCGAGCCGACAACTGAACCACTGCTATGTTTAATCCACGTACGGTTGAAAGATTTACTTCTATTAATTTATCGAGAATGTAATATTTATTAATAAATATGCAAAAGAATATCACCAATTCATAAAAACACATTTTTATCCCCCATACACAATATATAGTAGAATTTTGGTAGGAAGATATTTTTAGAAAATATGAAAATGTTGATTTTTACCGTTAGCATTGATCAGATTTTGATAATATTCATGTTTTTGTAATTATTGAAAATGTCTATCAAACGTGACAGTTTCAGATCCTATGAACTGACTTATGAACACATTGTAATATATCTGGTAGCTATAATAGCTGTCAGGTAAGGCACTTTCAATTAAAATCTAGCTGTTGGTATCTCAGAAAAAAAACCATTATATTCATTATTTTCAACATCACGTCCTACTACCCGTTCGGGATATACTCTATACCTCTCTCTCTCTCTCTACCTCTAACTCTATCTCTTACTACAGTTCTCACAAAGTGTAAATATTCTGTTCCTAATATATTATGTATTTTATTTCCTTTTTTAAACACAAACAATTATTTTTATGGCATACAGTAGTTAAACATTATAAATTAATATATTTATTTTAGACTTCTCATGAATAAATAATTAGTTTTTTATGAATAGTTTAAAATTTAAATCATTAAACGTTTTATTTAAATTTATTCACGAGCATTTTAAAATAAAATGAAAACGTGGATATAATTTTCCTATTATCTATTAAAACAATCAATATTGTCTTGGTCTCAAATAATAAATATTTTGTGGTTTCTGCAAAAAAAACTCTTATAACTGTTTAATTTATTTGGTTGTATGTATTGAATTTATTAGATAAATACTTGACCTCTTTGCTTATGCAAGCTTATACGATATACAAATGTACCAAAACAATATACAATATACTAACAAGAATGTTTCTGTAATATCTTTACTAGTGTAAAGCGTTATTTTTTATTGAATGTCCGTAGGGTCATTTAATAAAACTTTCGTTAAGTTGGTCCCTGCTTTGACAGATAACCACACATAGTGTAAAACGCTTACCGAATTAAAATTATGTTTATTTTATTCGTGCTTTGTATTTCAAAACATAGATGCTTAGTTTGGTATAATATTTTCTTGCTATTAATTAAATGTAATATTAATTTTTCCCCTCTGGCATATAATAAGCAGGTGGTCACTATGCAGACATCACGCAATACATGCAATTGCGAAAATTTGCCTATACGATCTATCTCACGGCGTCTTTAAAACTTTCATTAACGATGCTTTTCAATTAGGCCAAATCTGTGTTACCTTTTTTTTTAGCTTGGTGTATTACTACCCATTCGTGCCACACGCCTATATAATAAATACTTTTATGTGATAGGAATGAAGAAGACTAAATTAAGAGGAAGTGTAACCACATTTTAGTGGAGGTAGAGTGGAAAACCATTTAAGGAAAGTCATCCTCAGTACATCCAACCGGGATCGAACCGTGATATTCCATATAATCAGCAGTCCAGTCTATTTAGAGGGATACGCCTTATACCATGCGGTCATTGAAGCAGATCTCTGTGCTATTATAGATAGATTTGTATCTAAACGAGCTTATATAAAAAATCTTATTCTATTTCCTTAAAAGCTCCCTCTCAAATATATTGAAACTTATCTAGTGTAGTAAGTAGTTGAAATCATTCAAAGATTTGATCAAAATTCCCTAAGAAAACGCTGCTAGTATTTTCTGACGATTTTTTAATTATAAATGTATTGCATAATACGTAAGGACATAAAAATAATTGACAGTAAAATTATTTTTAGCTATGTTGAATTTTATACAAGGTTTAAGTAGTATGTACCACTTAAAATTATTATATAATTACTATAGTTAAGGCGTGTTTTATACTAAATTCAGGTGTACTAATCAACCAATGAATAGCTTTAATATTAGTAACGTAATTTAAAATATTCAATTCCTCAAAACTATAAGAAAAGAATAATTTTCCAATTAAAAACTAAGTCACTTTAGTGTTATTTTCCTTACCTTTATACTTTAGACTTTATTTGAATGTAAAAAAAATAACAAATTTAAGGAATTACAGTAAACTTTTCTCCCAACATAATATTTTCTTGGCGCGGCGTACTCTTGTTTCATATTAATTGGGTTGAAACTTAATGACACTGAATCTAGGAGATGGAGAGGATTTCACCTATTATTGGTGCCCTTAACTATAACACTGTGATTTTAAAAAAACTTTAAATATTCAGAAAAGCAGTTTTTTCTTCCAATTTAAAGATCCCTGATGTAACTTGCACTTTTATATATAGGCCACCCTTACAATGTCTGCTGAAATTCTACTTCTACCCTTCTAGCTTACTAAGCTATTGTAACAATACAATGCCTTGTATTGCACAATTACTCCCCACCTAACCTAATATCACTAATAAAATTGCCAAGATACGTACTACCCACCCCCAGAAATAACCTCCAAAAAAACCTATAATAGTATTCTTCTCTATTATAGCCCTATCTAGCCCCAACCATTATTCAAAGCCAGCATTCAGAAAAGTCCATTATAAACAGTGAAGTTAAGTAACTGTTCAAACGTACCTTCGTCCAGATTCCCTGGCTACGCCACTGGCGAGTCAAACGCACTAATAAACAAGAGTTGGGCAACAACATCTCGAAGAACGGCTCGACGGTCTACTCCACCCGATCATTGGAAATAAACTAGCCAATGTTTACTTGACCTCCCTCTGCCAAATCAACTGACCCTGGTTTGCCGTCTGGCGGAGGGATATGAAAATGCCACGCCGAACTTTCAAGCTTGCACATTGGTAGAGAAATAGAATACTGCAGAGCACAACGACGCGTCCAATCAGCGGCTGGGAAAACCTACCAAGTTGTGTCGGAATGACGTAATGGACTATTTGGGTGTAACTGAGTTGGAAGTGTAAACCCCTCCCCTTTGTATCCGTGTTTCTAGGCTCATTATAAAGAGGTTGGTAAATTGTATAC
>CABFOW010000096.1:443329-464707 GCA_902141385.1 Timema californicum | reverse complement strand
ATGTAACAAAAATACGAAGGTTCACTTTAGTCATCACTGCTCATCGGTCAGGTGTAGGGAGCAGGATGCATATTTTATTGTAAAAATGTAATGGTAATGTAAAGTTCACGTTGGCTATCACTGCTCGTCAGTCTGATGTAGGGAGCAGGATAGATTGTTTTTTTGTAAATATGTAAAGTAAATGTTAACTTCGCTTTAACTATCACTACTCGTAAGATTGTAAATTGTTAATATGTAGGATCATTTAGGAATCTGCGTAGAAAGGTAGAAAGAAGGAAGAAAGTTTGAAAGTTGTTTTGCCGCTATTTAAATGTAAACATATAAATGTAGAATCTAAGAGTTGAACTTTATCCTTGTTTATGTTATGTTCGTTTTACAAGAGTTATTTAGGTCACGGAAGAGGGGCCTACATATATTAGCCAACATAATATTTAACGTAAATGCTAATTGCGTTAGACTTAGTAATTTTTGTGTTTACTTAGATAACCTTATGTTGGGATCAAGTTAATTTAACTTTAAAATATATTTGTAAAATATTGAATTTACGTGAAGTTTAGTTGAGTTCGGTATGTCATGAGAACATAGGTAAAACTTGTTGTTAATTTACTCTTTGAAAGACCTTAAGTCCTGTTTTTTGGTTATGAGCAACCAGTAACAACGTTATGTTTGAAGGACCTTAAGTCCGACGCAAATTTATCAATGTTTTCTTTCAGAATAGTAGCTATAGGATGTTTTAAAATAAGGCCGTCCTTTCCGTGATTTTGTTAATATTTTTGGCAATAAAAGAATATTTTGTTATAAACTTTTTATATACTGTTGATATTTTCCTTGTATTGTTTCATCCTCTCTATCCTATAGTTTAGGGGCCTTGTCTATAGGAGCGGCTGAGGGTGTAATACTATGAAAGATAAATACGTGAGTACGTTACTTAAACGGGTTCGGAGTAAATAACCTTTCATTTTATAAGTTTACCACTCTATCTTCTCAAGTGTAACTACTATACATTTCGAACAATGCGAGGTAATCTATATTAATAAAATTAAGAGATCCTTTGTCTGTCTGAGATATATACCACACAGAGAGGGTTGAAATTTTAAAATTAGTATCCCTTGTGCATAAATATGTGCACTCTCTTTTTTTTTTTAGCAGCACGTCTTACTACCCGTTTGGGTTATACGTTTATGTACTGTTTACATTAATGATTTTAGGGTTTATGGAGGCCATATTAATAGGAATGTACCTGAACTTGCGTGGAGAGAGCGTGGAAAAAATTTCTAAGAATCACCTTCATTACACCCGACTTAGATTCGAACCTTGGTCTCCAAGTCATCGGCAGTCTAATCTACTTGAAGAGTAGCGCGCTAGATAACACGGCCACCGAAGCGGGTTTGTGAACCTTGCAGCTGGAAATTTATATTTTTGATTAGATTCTTTAAATTTATTAAAAACTTGGTTGGAAGAAAAAAATGAAGTGATTATTTTTTCCATCTGTTTGAAGCAAAGAAATACGTTAATTGGGATACTTCTTCTAGTACAATAGTGCATGTATATATAACTAAAATTTATGGGCTAGTAAATTATTCAATCCATTAAGAAAACATTTGTTTTGTAGAATTAGCATACACAAAACTTCTCAGATCATATATTTTATTTATTAATGTTATCAATGAGAATTACATCGTAAACATTTATTTGATTAACTTTTTTTGAAATTACATATGTTTTATAAGAAAAACCTTAAGTAGAGATAATTTATGTTATTATTTAAAATTAATTAGTTTTTAAACTCATTCTCTTTAATTTTGCACAACTGTATACATATAAAAATATTTTAATTTGAACACAACTCTTAAAAAAAAAGGTTTCCTCTAAGCTCTTGAAGATTCTAGAAGCCTATTTTACTAAACACATCTCGGAACCGTTTGTCTGAAATAGAACTCACAGAAACAGTTATTTTCGCCCCAATAAACTTGAACGAAACCGACTGTTGTTTCGTCGGCGTGGTCATCAAACCTTTTTGGTACAAAAAAGGGTGTTCGTATGACATGAAGGTTAGGGGGAGAACAGGTGAGGTTTGGGTCATAGATAGATAAAACATGGACGTCTTGATTCGTTCTTTGGAAAAATAAATCAATGGTGTACCATTACCTTGGTAGATAAAAAATGTACTGATCCGAGTACTGTTATTTAAGGGGAAATTTATGTCTTGGCTACATTAAGACTTTTTTATGGATTAATATTTCTTGCTAATTTGGGCTCCGTGTTAAAATTTAAAATTACATTGTCAATAAAATTGCCTATATCTAAAAGCAATTGTTGATGATGTACACATGATGGACCAAGTTGAATGATGTGTTTATATTTACAAACACAGTATATAAATACTGTATATATATATATATAGGAAACATTGAATACCCAAAAGGGCGTGGAACATATATGTATGTGTGTATATATATATGTGTATATATATATATATTCCACACGCTTCTGGGTATTTAATTTTACCTATTTTATTTTATAAAATTTGTTTTATATATATATATATATAAAATTTGTTATATATATATATATATATATATATATAAATGTTTTAAAAGTATTGTTTGAATCTAATAGATTTCATTTTAACTGAAGTGAATTAATTAGTAAAGAGGAGTATATATATAACAAATTTTATAAAATAAAATAGGTAAAATTGAATACCCAGAAGAACGTGGAATAATTTTATCATAAAATAAAAGTCTCTTAAATTTAAAACACAATGTTTCGATCAAGAAAAAAATACAAAATTTAGCTTTATGATAAAAATTGGTACTTTTTTCAAATAATTTCTTCTTAAAATCGGGAATGATATATTTCAATATAACCAAAAACATTTACAATGTTCTTGATAATTTTTCCTATTGCTAAACTAATATGATTCTACTAACAAGTTAATTATAACTTGCAAATAAGATTTTATTTAGTTCTTCTTCTCTAACCAAACTTAATGACATCCGCAATTCACGCTAACAAAGTCATAAAAGTACGATGAGTTGGAAAATTATTTTAAATACATTCCTAATAGTTCATGCAGGGGAAAACTAAGATTCCATTCAAAAAGCCACATCAACGCACACGATCAATTTTTTTTCCACATGTCAAACTAAATATTGAAATTAAATCTATCAATACACAGTTCTTTTAGCTTTTGATCCTAACCGAAGGGTTTATTTCTGCACTGCACAAAGTTGCCTTCGGCAGCTGGGTCGTGGCTAAATTCTGGTTGAGTGTGAGATAGTTGTTTATATTTTGATTTAAAAACGTGGTTTTCCCATCGTATTTACACTATAATGTGAGTGCATTTCCTCCAAACTACCATACCCACCCCCATCCCGTGGATAATATTGGCATGTGTGTTAAACGTTCTAATGATGAAAATAGTTAATCATCAAATATTTACCTAGTTAGTGTTTCGCAAACTTTTTAAGTTCACGGTACACTTAACAATTCTACGATTTTTGTGGCACGCCATTTTGTTTTGGATACGCGCCATGGCAGCAGAAAATGGATCGGACACCCAGTCCAAAGTTTGTACTGCAGATCAGAATTAGGAAAGTATAGATACTTTTTTTGGATTGAAGTAACTTCAAGAGCTCCAAGATTATAGGTTGACGTTATTTTGTTGTGCCTGCTTCTTTAACAGTTGGAGGAAACATTTAGTTAAAACCATTGGTAGCTTGGGTAAATCATAGTTCTAACATCGCACTTAAGCCTTCTATTTTGTTAAATGTATTAAATATATTAGAAGGTACTAGTAAGTAGGAAATCCGGATGACCCACAACTGCCATTCGTACCAATTTCATTTGTGTTCTCATTGAACAGCATTACAAGGCACTCTGGCCTTATCTGTGGTCACACGGCCCACCTTAATCGCCGCCGCGGCACACGGTTTGAGGAACACTGGCCTGTACTGCATCAGTTCTATAATTACCTTTTCAAATATTTCCACACGACTATTATTTTTGCTTGGACTGTAACAGTGTTGCAGATTTAAAAGCAATTCCTTGGTACAGCTTGGCAGTGACGTATCCACGCCTCACGCATCCTTGATAAAAGGGAGTTTGGGAGATGGTACAAGCTGGAAAGTTTTCAATTATCCAGGAGCAGTGTCTTGCTAAACGAGGCCAACCTTCCTTTCCCGTAAAGTCTGCTCAGATGGATGGTAAAATAGCTCTGTTTGAGAGAATATGGGATTCGGGGGAAGGTTGAACCTCTCAAAATGCGAATCGATTGGGTCTTTGAAAATATGGACAGAAGTTTGATGCAGATTAATACCGAAAGCGTGAGAGTTAAGGAGGAAGATTTCTTGTTACATCGGCTCTCTCTCTCTATTTTTTTTGTTACTTGTTGGCGTTATTCTTAATTTTGGTACTTTGGAATTGAATGTATTATTATTAATTAGTATTTATATTTTGTTATATCCCCTAACGGTATTCAGGTGGTCTAATTGTCAGTATCTTTTAATCATGTTTGCTGTGGATCGGGAGGTTGAGGTTTGAATCTTATCTGGGTTTAATAAGGGTGGTTTTTACTCTAAGATTCCTATCCTCCCTTCGTGCTCGTGTTTGCATGTACTTCCTCTAAAATCAAGTCTTCTTCATCCCTACACAAACAATGTAGTTAACTATATGTGTGCAGCCTGAACGGGTAGTAATGCCTACTCAAACAATGTAGCTAACTATATGCTTGCAGCCTGAACGGGTAGTAATCCCTACTCAAACAATGTAGCTAACTATATGCGTGCAGCCTGAACGGGTAGTAATCCCTACTCAAACGGTGTAGCTAACTATATTCGTGCAGCCTGAACGGGTAGTAATCCCTACTCAAATGGTGTGGCTAGCTATATGCTTGCAGCCTGAACGGGTAGTAGTATGTAGTGAGGGTTTTAAGGGGGTAGTTACAACATATGATGAAATAGTTAGGTTATTTTTTAATGTATCATAGTTTTTTTATTTCAGTGTCTAGGTTTTAATACTTTTATTATAGATTTCATAACATTATACGGACAA
Source organism: Timema californicum (assembly GCA_902141385.1). Taxonomy (NCBI): domain Eukaryota; kingdom Metazoa; phylum Arthropoda; class Insecta; order Phasmatodea; family Timematidae; genus Timema; species Timema californicum. The sequence continues at coordinate 459,652 of CABFOW010000096.1, read as the reverse complement.
AATATTCCCGGATTAAACAGCCAAGCTTTGGGAAGAGAGAAAGGATCAAAAAAATATCTCAAAATTCTCTTTGGAAACGATCATGTTGTCGGTTGATTTTCGAGGAGGCAACAAAAATCTAATAAAAACCCTATTTTTACGCATAAAAAGTGAAATAACACTAAACATATTATATTTATCTAAACCATCTTGTTATAAAATAAAAGCTGTTAAAATTTAATTTTTACCATGATGAACTCTCATTTGTTCCTTTATTTTGCGTAGTTTAAGAGAAATCCGGTATGAAACATTCAATGTATGAAAGTAATCGAAAAACCATGTTATTATTTGGCTTAAAACAGAAAATAAATTGGGATATACAAAGTAAAAAAATTCTTTGAAATCTATGCAATATTGGTCTCAGGGCTGGAGGCCATAATTTTGAACAAAATAAATACTAAAATAAATTGAAAATTCTCATTTGATACTTATATATTGATCTTAGTTTAGTTTTTGCTGTGATCGAAAACGAACTAGTTTCCTAGGGCCATTTTGAGCAAGTTTATTTATCCCTTACCACTTCACAAAGTTTTGTTGTTTAATCCGGGAACGCCGCCATGTAGGCTTGTTTTTTCAGACACTCAACGTGGGCTAAATATAACTTGAGTACGTACTCAAGCCGTGTATGTGAATAGAAGCTTGCGTGGATGAACTAAATAGTACCGTTCTACATCAGTGGCCTCGAACTTTGACCGATATCCGCATCTGGGGACAAAGTAATATTTCATAAAAATCATGACCACAATTGTAATTAATTTCAAGCAGAATCTTTAAAATTTATATATAAGCCATTAAATTAATAATCATTTAATTGTATGGAGTTATTTGAACGTGCGAGGGGGAATATCAGAAAAAATATACAGTAGTTTGATAGCAATGGCTCAACGTTTATTGCACATCCGTAACAAGTGTGCTCATACAATTTCAGATAAAATAAATATTATTTGTTGCAGCAGTGGTTTTCTTTAGATTGCTAGATTTTTATGCAATGCCATATAAAACACCTCAAGAATAAAATTAAAATCAGTTGTTTGTAACTTTATCGGCAGTTTGAGACTCAAGCCATACTCGCGTTCAATTTCCATTTACCTTGCTAATACTTATGAGGATACCCAAGTCCTTGCATGTCTCTCTCGTCTTATGAATTTCTACTGGAAATTTCCAAACAAAATTTACATTATAGTGCAAAGGTAATTTTATATCGGAGGGCTTCACCAAGTAGCTGAGATATTGCCAATCATATGTTCGCTTATGTTAAATATTGACAAAACAGTTAACAGCTGCACGAATTTGGTGTTTACTAAAATGAACAGAAAACTTTTTTCTACAACCTAAGAATTTATGATGAACTTGTAAACATTGTTTGAATTTTGAAATTTTCCATTACGTAACGTCCATAGATACACATATTGGGTTTGATTAAAACTCCCTGGAAACGAAAGGTAACTGGCATATGAGCGTAAAATGAATTTTTGTGAATCGAATGATAAATTTTAATAAAGGGCTTACAACACATTGTATTGGTAATTGTATTTTCTTCCTCCCTTGTTTGTTCTTTTATTTCCGGACAGTAGCTCCACCCAGCAATGCTTTAAACACACATTGTCTCTGGCGTTTATGAATTACTGCTCGACTATTCTAGTGCCTTAAGGCTAACATCGTAAAGTTATCAGTCACAATAACTTGTAAATTAATATAAATCCTTCTCGGTACTTTGTTACTAGAATCTCGATGGGACATAGTTTCTAAGTCGTCACTAAAATAAAGTGAGGTATGAACAACAATTCTAAGTTAATCATTACTGTGAACTCGTATGATGATATTCTTTAAATACATTACTAATTAAAAGCATTAATGCGAATTATTTAAATGATTTAAACACTGACACATGAATAGATGTTTGATGAACAAATGTTTGTTTATATTTATGTGCTATTTATTTACGTACTGACAAAAATGACGCATTATTAATAAAGTGTAATTTATAATATTGAAAAAGTAATTTTTGGAAAAAAATTGGCAGAATGTTCTAGTTTTTTAAGTGACGTACTTTTATTGTTTTCATTCTTACTTTTGAGCTCCACTCTTAAATATTAACCGTGCCCACTGTAGTCCAGTCAACGAAGACTAAAAAAGGTCGAATAGGGGAAATAATTCATGTAGTCGCAAATTTTTGTACAATGTTAGGGGGGAGTACCATGAAAAACATACTAAAAATCTTGACCGGTGGAGGGTGGGGGGGGGGGAGCGTTTAAAGGTCATTCTTCCACGTTATTCTCGTATAACTCGAAAACCGTGGTCTCTAACGAAAAGGTGTTCATGTACAAAATTAAACTAAATTAAATTCCCCACAATAAAGATCTTATTCATTTTTTCTCTAGGATGAATTTTTTATTATATGCAAGGAATGGAATAATCCTGGATTATTAAAAATAGTGTTTTAATTGTATAAAATTAATGTTTAATGTTAAATTAAGTGGTTTCAGACCGAATATTAAATGTCTGTACAACAACGGGCCTACCGCTGCTTTGTTGGGTGCAATATTTTAACATGGTTTCATTGATGAAGAAGTTCATAGATTCTGAGCGCCGTGGTGATTGGAATGGCCACTCGGTTTACGTTCAGAAAATGATACCATTCTTCCATGCAAGACGTCATTTTCATTATGCAAAATGTGCCCATCTTTACGTTCAAGACATGCTATCATTGAAAACTAGCCAACCACATAAGTTCAAGGATTTAGCAGGTAAGGGTTATTTCACCATAAATCGAACTACTTCACGTTGAGCAGGGATTTGGTCAGACATTACCATAGAGCAGAGACTAATGTGCTCCATGAAAAGTTCAGGTGGCCTGACGCGAGGAAGAGGAATAACTGATTTTGTGCTAACGAAGTGGGTTGGTGGGTCCCTTGGAGCAACCGCCATCTGCTCGTCAATAAAGGAGTTCACTGGAGTGATTTTTTCGAGTGGGGAGCAGCATGTTGATTTCCGGGTATCACGGCAAAATAGGGATGAGCAAGACCGGGCAAAGATTTATGAATGGTTCAATGACCATCCTCCTTTTCCTAAAATAAATTCACTTATGTCTTTATCAACAGGGATAGTCGGAAACTCAAAAGTAAATAGTCACCGAGCCCTAGAAATTGGTACCGCAACCATGCCAAGTTTTGTTGGTTGTAATTTTGGTGACATAAAACAGTCTAAGAAGAATGTGGTGTTGTCATTGGCTAGTATGAGCAATGCCGTAAAAGTGAACGGTGAAACAGTGAATGTAGACCCTCTGACTATTCTCCAAAGAACTGCCATTGCAAAAAGAGTGATGAAGATGTTGCACAGCTTATGGAATATGAATTATCACCATTCCCGTTGGCTCTCTTTTATGAAGGGGTATTGAGGAAAGAAAAGCTTCTCTCTACGATTTTTTTTCCAGAGGATAATTATGAAACTCATGATCTACGAACGAGCACCAATGTATTAGATAGAGGCTTCCTCCTTCACCGTGTGAAATGGAATATGGGTACCAAGATGTCTATACTTTGCGATCAATACATGGCCTATGTACTCAAACATTACGGTCAAAACTGTAATGTGGTTTTTGATGGTTATGGTGACGTCAACAGTACAAAACGAGCAGAGCAGAAGAGAAGGGGCCTCACAAAAACTTCCGTTGACATTAATTTTAATGAAAGCATGAGTGTCACTGTTCAACAGGAGCATTTTCTCGCAAACAAGAATAACAAAACCAGGCTTATTTAACTCCTCAGTGACAAAATGGCGGCGAGGGGAATAGAAACAGTAGTTGCTACAGGGGATGCTGATTACACTATAGTGAGATGTGGGTTAGAGAAAGCTACCCTACATCCCAATGTCACAATAATAGGGGAAGATGTCGACTTGATTGTTTTACTCATTGCTTTTGCACGACCAAGGAGTATCGTATACTTCATGAAGCCGGGCAGGCGCAAGGTGGAATCAAAATTGTTTTCAACAAACAAACTCCAACAACTTTCTTTTGCTGAAACTATCCTTCTAATCCATGCCTTTAGTGGGTGTGACACCACCTCCGTCATTTAAAACAAGAGTAAAGGAGGAATGGTTAAGCTGTTCAGCAAATGAAGACAATATTACATTTTTACTAACCCCTCGACACCAGCAGACAAGGTCGCACAAGCTGGTGAGAATATGTTTTTAGAAATGTACTAAGCGAATTCAGACCAGCAAGACCTGAATCAACGCCGGTCTGCTGCATTCCTAAACGCATAAACGAAGCCAAAACCAGACCTCGCCTCACTGCTACCAACCACAGGAGCTGCGCAGCAACACTCTTTCAGAGTTTATTTACAATTAAGTTATATTAATATTATTTACTTACTTACAGATACAGAAATGGCTCAACAACCCCCTGCCCCCGACCGAGTGGGGATGGAACCGAGGGGCGGATGGATCGATCCCCCCTGTAACAACCAAAGACCCAGTAGCCCCTGAAGTGATACTGAACAACATCTTTTGCCGATGTTCTACTGGGTGTGGGGGACGATGTGGATGCCGAAAAGTCGGCATTCCATGCTCCATGGTGTGCGGCATGTGCCATGGTACATGCACGAATGGTGCACCGTTACTTGATCTTCAAGATGATGATGATAATGATGATGATTCAATTGTTGATTTTTGAGATTTACACATTCAAGATGAGAGTTTTGTTTTTAATAATTAATGTAATTGTTCTGTTCTAAGTTCATTTAACATTACACATTAATTGTATACCACTAAAACACTATTTTTAATAATCCACCATTTTTCCATCACCTGCATATTATAAACAATTCATCCTAGAGAAAAAAAATGAATAAGATATTTTTTGTGGGGAATTTAATTTAGTTTAATTTTGTACATGAACACCTTTTCGTTAGAGGTCATGGTTTTCGAGGTTTACGAGAATAACGTGGAAGAATGACCTTTAAACTCTCCCCCGTTCAACCCCCACCGGTCAGGATTTTTAGTATGTTTTTCATGGTACTCCCCCCTAACATTGTACAAAAATTTGCGACTACATGAATTATTTCCCCTATTTTTACTTTGTTGACTGGAATACTGAAACATTTCTTGTTACTTGTAAAATGGTTTTCAACCTGTGTTACGTGTATCAATGGGAGTATGTGGAATATTTAATAGGAATATGTGAAAACAATTCAGTTACGGTGGGCCTTGCTCTTACTCTAACATAACCTAATTTGAGAATGATATTTAAATATGTGTGTTTTAAAACAAGCACACTCAAAAATGTTGATTCGTTCTATTCTCATAAATGTTAAATCTTTATTTTTATACCTAAGCTGAAAATTAATTTAATTAAGGTGATTGACCCTTTTCATTTGGCGTGGAAATGCAGACATGGTAACAAACGGTTATCTTCAAGAATTTTTATTGTTTTGCAATTTTCTTTTTAGAAACGGTTTGTCAAGAATAGAAGCATGTTGATTAAGTCATACTTTTTATTTAGATAACGACTCTATAATTTTAACAATGATCAAATATCGATTAAACTGTCATTTTTCAATATAAACCTTCCAGCTTCATAACGAAAAATAAGAAAATGTATCAATTAATAAACATCAATACATTATCTTATAAGGGGTGTTGAAAATATTAACAGAAAAATTTCACTCGTTCTCGTGAAAACTGATATTTCCAAACGTATTATTTTTCCGCAAGACCTGTTCGCTAGCGCCATTTATTGTTTCCATGCTCCATCTGTTCTTGTTGACGAGGAAGGATACTTTGGTCGGTTGTGAAGCTACGCGCCTTTCACCCTTCCGGTGACCATCCCGCAAAATAGTTTTTAGACTTGCACTCGACAGGGCCAAGGACCTTAAATAACTTGTGAAATTTGTTAGAGTATTTACTAAACTAAAATATGTATATTGATTTTTTTATTCTAACATGTAAAACACCTAGATATGTATCTAATTATACTTGAAGTGTTAGATAAAAATAGAACACCGTGCTCTTAAGTTAAATGATTATTTTAAAAAACTCAATAGTGTGAATAGGGAAAGGTGTTTTAATTGAATAATTTATTAATTTATTAAAAACCTGATTTTAAGTATTTGAGCTAAGCGTTTACAAATTATAGAATACACAAAACTAGAAATATGTAAAAAAACTATTGCCCCAGAACAATACCTACACGAACTTTTCAAATCTTTTGAATACGGGTGTATATTGTCTTTAACCCATTGTTGCCAATAGCATGCAATTGGTGAAAGCATTGACTCTCCCAAATTGGAGAGAGGTGCTGTTTATACAGTCATGAATATTTCAAGACCAGGAATCTGGAATTGAATCCGCTCTACAGCTGTACGTTGAGGGGTCAACTTGGTAAAAACTCACTCTCCTGAAAACAAAAGCGAAACGAGAGGCGATACTTGGGAAAAGGGATGTGATAGAGAAAGCACAAATAAACACACAAAGAAGTTAATTGTTCTGGCGACGAATTTAATAAAGAAAAGGGAAACCAAGACGAATAATTTTAGAATATACGTCATGCTCTTTAATAAAGGAGATTGGATCTGGGGGAATAAGGTTTTTACATTTTTATTTACCTTATTTCTATTTTATTTTATAAAACACATTATCAGACTTAAGATATTTGGTCAAATTATTATATCTTATGGGTATACCATGATTAAGTACAGTATGGTCCATATTCGTGCTGATTTTTAAAATAATCTATTTATCAAATTTAAATAAATCTTACGTCGTAACAAACTTTCTTTTTATATAAATTTCTGGCCTTTTATTTATTCTTTATGTTATGTGTTACGCTATTTTTTGATGTGCTTCCTAGCTAGTTCATCCCTCAGTTCATACACCTCATAGTTCTAATACAAATTAGCTATTATCATTGTAATGATTGTTTACCTCGGATCTTCTGTCCCTTAATTCATCTACATAGTGAAGGTTAATCCGCCTAACAGTTCATCCACATTTAAATTAATATATTAAAAAGGGGAGTCACCTTTCCCTATACAATCAATGTTAAATTATGGTTCATTTGGTACATTTTTCACAGAAACTATAATAGTTAATAAACTGATTGTTTTATTATTTATCTATAGGTATATTCTAACAATTAGACGAGAGAGAGTTATAAATATATCAAAAAATATAATTTAAATTAATTTTTAAATATGTTACATTTTTTTTATAACTTTCCAACACATCTCAACATATTTATATAGATGTAAATTTTGTTTATTGTTATATTTTAAAATAGCTCCAGTTAAAATGTGCATTATTAAATTTCCGAAGTAACAAAAATATTTATAGTGATATCTTTTATAGATTTAAAAAAAACTAAATGAACCATAATTTAACATTGGTTGTATAGGGAAAGGCAACTCCCGTTGATTCGTCTACTCGCTTAGTTCCATCTACCTGTTTATGTTCGCCTACCTCTTAATTAATATATTTCATGTGTCGTCTACCTTTTGGTACCTCTACCATTTAACTAGTATACGTTTTTAGATCATATTATGTATTTATCTATTCATATAAATTCTAAAGCCCTGATTGACTGATTGACTGACTGACAGACTGACACACTCATAACTAATTCTCGCACTTCCCACGAAGATAGAGGGCTGCAATTTTGCGCATGTGTTCCTTATAAGCTATTTAGGAAAAGTAAATATGTTTCATTCCAATTTTTTGTGATTAAGGGGGTGAAATCGGGGTGATTACCCTAATCAACAATATTGCTTTATAAAATCTTTTTAAGCGCTTAGAGCGTAATAATTCGAAAAGTTTGTTCTAATTATAACTTCGAAGAAATATAGCAATTATTTTCAACCCCGTAGATGCTTCCAAGGGGTGGAAAAAATTAATACAATTAATTAAAATGAATTACGTTTTAATATGCAACTCCAAGAGATGGTAGAAATCTGTAGTTTACATTTTTCTGAATTTTGTGGTGTTTGTAGTGTCTGTATGAGTGAGAGAGCCCTGCCTGGTGCGGTGTGTGGGGGTGGGGAATGGTGGGAGGAAGGGGAGACCTGTCTAGCCGCGCTCAGCTGATAACGCTCCAGGCAGTAGGCAAGAGGGCCTGCCGAAAATAAAACTCCCCATGAGAAACGATACATGGTCACCCCCTCGCGGTGTTTCTCGGGTATCGCTAAGAAGCTTAAAGCAGATTCCTCATTTTCATCCAAAAATAAATAGTGGCACAATATCCCGTGCGAAGAATGGGTATTCAGTTGGTCATTGAATATAATCAATCAATAAAATGCTTGTTTAGTAGGCTATTTCCATATTGTCTTTAGAAAAATATCATCCTATCCTATCAAGTCTTCCAACGAAGCATCTTAACAAAAAAGTGTTATTTAAAATTTTAAATAATTCGTCCAAAAATAATTTTTAAAAATAAATATGAGTTTAATAATTACTTTCAAGCCAAAACGCAATTTTTATTACATTCTTTCAACGCCTCGTAGCTCAACGCTACCAACTTAGTTCAAACTGAACAAGTCTCAAGAGTGCTCATCGTTTGGCCGAATGACACTTTGTATGCTATCCTCATAGGGCGGGAGTTTAGGAATCAGGCGGAGGGAACACACGTACTGGATGGATGTACAACTTTGGATAAGCCACAAAGACGATTCTCGAAGAATCTCTATCTCCATTTCTGTTGAAACTTTTCCCTGGTTCCACTGACGCTAGAGCCTTTGGAACGCAGTCGCCAAGGTTAGTTTGAAGCTCAAGAGTGTTGACGTGTGCATGCGTGGGACCAGCGGTGTTGGGTTAGTTGCGTAGCTGGTTAGATACGGCGACCATAATGAATAGATAATTTTGCTATGTAGTCTATTCCTTTGGACCGAGGAGCGATGGTACATTACTTACACCTCTAGCAAACTATCAAAATAACTCCAAAAATATCAATCTTTCGTATAAACTCCTATGTAAAGGGAAGGGCTCGGAATTATATACTTAAAGAAAGATTACATTTAACGATCGGATAAAAAATATAACTGTCATTGGCTCTTCTATAATCAAAATATATGGCAAAAGAAAGGTCTGAACTTAACTACATAAAACCTATTTCACATGCCCAATCAAATAATAAATAGAAAATTCAAAATGTGTGTTTAGCACTTCAATACCACACAATTGCCAGCGACACCTAACAAGCAATCAAAATAACTCCAAATATATCAGTTTTTCGTATAAAATTATCTTATTTAAAAGGAAGGGTTCGGAATTACCTACTGAAAAAAATATTACATGTAAATATCGGATAAATAAAATATAGCTGTCACTGGCACTTCTATAGTCAACACATCTGGTAAAAGGAAGGGCTCGAACTTAATTAGATAAACGAGGTCACATGACCCAATCAGAAAATAAATAGAAATTAAATTTGTGTATTAACACTTCAATACTAAAGAATTGGAATGGGCCTATAATAAACAATCAAAATAACTCCGAAAATACGAAAATATCAATTTTTCTGTATAGGAGTTCATAAAATATTGATCTTACGTCCTTTTAAGAAAGCTGTGTGTGTATATATATATATATATATATATATATATATAAACTGTCTAAACTTACATTCAAAACGTATGTATAGCATAAATAAGGTGTGGACTTGCAGTCTCACTTTATTATGTACTCACGTAGTTCTAGTAGAGTTTATAGAGACCAAGTATCTCCTCTTTCGAAAGTTTCTCCTCTTTGTTTTTCATCATAGTTTATGTTTCGCCGAGCGCCCACACCATAAACATTACGTATTGTATATTACACCTCCCTTCTCCCTAAAGTACTTCAGCAGCCAATATGGTCGGTTGTCCGTGTTTACCCGGAGATCCCCTAGGGACGGCAACCAGCCCAGGCAGAATCAGTTTCGGCGCTGAAGTGTTCTCTTAGTGGGAAGTACCCACAAGGGAACCGTTGTGTAGCAGGGGGAAGGCACAATTACCTCCCTACTTGGTTACCGAACCCAACTCTTCTAGCTCTGAGAATCAATGAGGTGGGTGGATCAGTTTGGGGTGGGAAAAGGTGGGGTGAGTGAACGACCTTTCTACTTTTTATGTTATTATTACTATTATTATTATCACCACGTCTTATTACCCATTCGGTTTACACGTTCTTACGCTAATGTGTAATGGTAGGGCGATTGTGAAATGAGCTGGAGAACCTACAGTTTAACGTGGAATCCGAACCACGGTGGAGGCCGGCACTCCACACATTCACAAGTTGTGATGGATACACGTCTTGTCAGAGGTGAAGGAAGGGTTTGGCAATCAGATAAATCTGTGCCGGTGCTGAGTATTGAACGTCGGACCCCCAGTACAGAAGTCCGATACCTTAGCCCTAGACCGCTGGGTCACCTACTTTATATGTTCAACATGCTTTGGCTTCGAGATAAATAGACGTCAAGTGCCAAAACTTCATGCCATAAATTTGTCAGGATCTGAAAGTTATCGTGTATCACCTGATTCCAAGCGTGACTAAACGTATCACCTGATTCCAAGCGTGACTAAACGTTCGTCAAATTGATACATTCATTTCGAGATTGTCTAGTGCACCTAGAGTAATTAGTTTGGATGTAACAAGTACCTGGTAACATATATGCTAATACGCCCTATGAGCCACGAACTGCAGTTCCTCCTACAGCTAAACCATTAATAGATGCGCACCCTCAAACTATGCGTTAACCCCTCTAAATAATTGTTCCTGACATTGCTCTAGATGTCTTTAAAACGGGAGCCTTAGGGTGAAATGGAAGTGAACTCAAGGTAAGGTCCGTATTTTGCCGTTCTTATGAAACTTTGTCCAAAATAAAATGTATTTTAATTTTTCATACAAATTAATCTCAACAATTCTTGAATATTTGTCAGGAACAACGCGGGTTTTTACCAGAAACTTTTTAAATTAAGATTAAAAAAATCATGTTAAAATTGCATAATACCATTAAAGAACTGTTTGATTGATTTAATACTTTCATTAATATAAAGTGTTACTTAGGTATAAATATTTTATCTATTTTAGCTAAGGTTTTTGGTCATAAAAAGGGGAAACACATGACCACATCCCTTTACATACAACCTTTAAAGATGAGTGATAACAGTTGACTATCATGAAACCAAAAATGTAAGGATAATAACTCTTTAACGGGAATATTAAAAGTGTATCGCAGAAATCATAAGCATTTGGGATTATTTTTTTGTGTGTATACAGACATCATTCTTTTTCAACAATTATATGTTTTATTTATTTATTTAAGATAAAAAAAATATCAAAATGTTCTAAAAATCCAAACCCTCCGCTTTATGCCACCAAAATAATGACGTAACTTAGTATATAAAAGTTTTCAAGAGTGAGACTATTTTTATCCTTCATCTCCTTCTTCAATAAAATGTCATTTTTGTCTATAAAAATGAGTCTTCAAATTGGTGATAAATAGCTAACAACATTAAAGTAGCCATACATTTTTATTATTACGATGTAATCCGTTTAAAACAAGAAGCTTAATTTGATATAATAAATTATAACATTTATTTTTTACAGGAAATAATTCTTATTCTTATATATATCATCAAAATAAAATACTGAGCCTCACGTATTTATTATTATATTAGTTTTTATTTAACACCGCGTCTTACTACCCGTCTGTGTTACACGCTTAAGTACTAATTACGCTAATGGTCTAGCGACTCGGAAGGTTGAATTTATATGAAGTGAAAACACATTTGCGTGGAGGGAGAGTGGAAAACAATTTAGGAAACATCATCCGTAGTTCACCCGACTAAGATTCAAACCTTGATCTCCCCATCCTCGGCAGTCTAGCTCAACACGAATCTAGTATGCTAACCAGCTTCGACACCGAGGTGGGTCTCACGTATTTAGACAAATTAAATATAATTTTTAACATAGCATTCTACTACCCTTTCGGGCTATACGCATTCAATATATTAAATGCCTAGTATTTAGTACACGCTTTCCCCCAAAACACTAAACGCTCTACGTGAATAATCCCTTATTTAATAACAGATGCATATAAGCTATTTATAAAAGCCAACATTTTACAACCAAACTTAATTTCAAACTACCCCTTGAGTAAGCCTGTAACCTTCATTCACGCCGATTATTCACTGTTAAAGGGCGATAAATATACGGAAAAACCATAGGTTAAGTGTATAGATAAATGTTCCTGAAACTTTCGTTTACTACAAGAAGAAAGGGAACATTTCACACAAAATAATCCGAGGCACTGCGTTTTACTTTTGTTTGGGCTGGCTACATACACACACGTATACGGTAGGGACAGGGAAAGTATAATTTATAGTTAGTATACCCGTATTTACTTGGAGAAATAGTAGGATACCATTTAGGGAAACTCAATATTAGTACACTAGACTGGGATTCGAACCACAATCTCCTAGTCATCAAGAATACAGTTTAACATTAGCGTGACACGTTAGACCACGCAACCACTGATGTGGGTGTAATATCTTAGCATAACTTAGTTATATCCATTCAAGCTTTATTTAACTTAACTAAACAAAATCTAACTTAAAATGGACTCAAACCAACTTATAAAAACAGATTATTATATTTTGTCAATAAATATCCATTCTGTTAATTATTCTGCTAGAGAAAATTTTATCTGCAATATATTATATGTTTAATATAAAGACTTATTGTTTCGATTCTTAAGAAAAATACTCTCTACCACTTAACGGGGCCAAAATTGTAAATTACAGGATGTCCACCACTAAACTCCACTATACTGAATTACTTATACTTAAAATTTTGGAATCTCATGGTATATACCTTGTATAACACTTTCTCTCTCTAGGAGACTTTCATTCCCTTCTAAAAGCTATAATAGTCGTTTGTTAATAGGGCAACTTAAAAAATTTAAAAAATTACCACGACTACCCTTTAACAAACCATTATTTTCTGTGTATATATAATGTATGTGTGTGTGTGTGTGTATGTATTCATACATCAGTCATCCCCTTGATGTAGAGTTTATCTCTACCAAGCTAGCATAATTTACATGATAATAGATTGTCTTAGGAAATATATTGGATTACTTTATATTCATAAGCTCTTTCGTTTTTAAAGCAAACATTTTAGATTGTAATTTTTCACTTTCCCTGCATTTTCAACTGTGAAATTTCGTGCTTCTTGTCCTTCGCCTTCATCCCTTATACATCTCCTACTCAATCAATTTGGATGGCATCTTATTTAAAATCAGAGTTTGAACTCTATACATATTGAGACTTCATTACTACTCTCAAAGACAAAAACTGGTTGTCAAATAATATTTGAAACGTTTTTATTGTAAAATAAAATAATAGTTTTATAAAATTTGATAATAAAGAGTTAAGGGATGTATGGAATCAAATATACTTCTATAAAAACAATGCCCTTAATAAAATATAATTTATTTTAATGTGTGAAGAGGTAGCTGACAATGTTACAAATTAAACCATCCAAATAAAATCCAAAATTTGTTCCTAGATCCTAGGCTTGTTACTATAGCAGTTTCTTACTTTCTCCATGACAAGACAATACAATATTCCAGTAACATAAATAGGTTATTAATTTTTACTACCTCATTCCGATACGGGAAATATTGGTTGTATTTGATATCAATTATTTACAGTCCTTCAAATACTCATTAAGTCATGATTAAAAAAAAAGTTCAGTGATCTTTTATTATTCATTTATAAATGTTGGACACGATTTACACTATATGATGCCTGTGAGCTCTAATTTACCTTAATCACCATTTACATAAGTTTGGAGTTCAATCTATTTTGAGGACACTGGCGATGGCTGGTGATTTTCACTTCGTTTTTCTAATTAGTTATATTTCCACGCTGATAGGTATACATTTATTCTAAGTAATTACTATAATACATAACTTTTAGACAGTTAATAACCAAAGTGTTGAACGTATAGGTCCTATCGTGAGCGTTTTGACGAATAGAGTTCCCCTTGTGATTTTATTCTAGATCAGGTGACGGGCTATATATATATATATATATATATATATATATTCTTATCAATATATTGAGTATTGTGTATAAGTATTGATATCGTACAACTAAATGTAACGCCTCTGGGTGAACCTTCGTTCAAATCCATTGATCTCAATCTTCCACTACTTTTTATTTTTGTAAGAATTTCAGCTTTTCTATCTCTTGTTTGGAGTCAGCTCTCCCGAAGGGAAAGAACAAGAAAGAAAGGACTTAAAAAAGATAAATTGGTAAAAAAAAGTCGAAGGTTTTCTATCAAAAAGTTTCGTTCTCTTTTTATTTTTTTATTTTATTTTTCCGTCCTTCATTTCTTCGCTGAAGTCCTCACCTATTCATGTTATTTTCGAAGGTGGGAAGGGGGGCTAGGGACAATAAAAAAAAGAAAGAATAGAAGCACTAAGGTGCAAGAAATACTCTTGTTAATGCAGCACAACCCTCACATCCAAGTATCGATATTTTCTATACAATAGACCTCGTTAAAATCGATACCTTTGCAAGAAATCGTGATTTGTGAAGCACCAACTCATCTATAGCTCTCTTTTTACTAACCTCTCTCTTTTCTTCTCATCTAACTGGTTGAATCTGACTTGTCGTGGTGATTTCAACTGGAAATATTTAAATACCATCGATAGTATCGGGAAGGACGATCATTTGAAAGTTACTTTCTCTTTTGTCTGCATTCAACATGACGTCCAGTTTAGTGTCAGCGAAAAGTTTCTGATGTAATGTGTTTTTTCTACTGATAATTATCCCATGTGTCGCAGAATTAGTCTATTACGTTTATTTTTAGATGTTCACCTTTCATTTTGAAACCACTGATCACCACAAATTCTAAATGTATAACTTATTTTGGGATTAAATCCCTTAGAGGTAAAAAAAATATATGGACATCTATTGTTTTTACTCATTACAGTTGAGATTTAAATTCTTGTGAACTCTTTAAAAACACCGAATATCTATTTTAAAACTATCTCAGTACATCCAACCATATAATATCATCAATACTCCACTATAGGGTATTTTGTGTCACTAATAAGATTTATTTGCTTACCGGTGTATTTAAAATTAATTGTTTGAAATATATTAGCACATGAATTTACTTAATTTTTAATGCAAAAAAAATGTTATTTACAAATAGTGTTTTTAAGCCCACTTAAATTTAATTTCCATTTTGGCACAACAAATAATGGTTTTCATTTTCTGGAAACTGTTACTGCAATACATTTGATTTTAATGTTTATTTCATGATTTACTAAACAGAATTTCCTGACCAGGTGCAATAGTTTTGATTTCAATGTTTAACTCGTGATTAACCAAACAATATTTCCTGACCAGGTGCACTAGGTTTGATTTCAATGTTTAACTCATGATTCACCAAACAATATTTCCTGACCAGGTGCACTAGGTTTGATTTCAATGTTTATTCATGATTCACCAAACAATAGTTCCTGACCAAGTGCACTAGGTTTGATTTCAATGTTTAATTCATGATTCACCAAACAATATCTCCTGACCAGGTGCACTAGGTTTGATTTCAATGTTTAATTTCCATCGTGGTCTTACTATCATTCTTCCAAGCTTATATTGCGACTACTACCATATTAATTTCTACCCCCTTATATTAAACCTTTAATAATTTTTTATTAAACGTGCTATTTTAAAAATCCTTAGTTTAACCGACTTAAAACCTAAAACTCTAAAATAATTCATCTTTTTGTTTGTTTATCAACGTATTCTTCTTTTATTTACTACAGTTCCCATATTAGATGCCTAACTTTTTTGTTCTCTTATAATCTATGCTGTTCTATTTTTCTGTATATAAATCACTACTTCAAATACTGTTTCGGTAGGAAATTTATTTATCAAAATAACTTCGGTTCTCTTCCAAGACTCCGATGTCTTGTTTTTATACAACTCTACGTTTATATTATCCTCTGTCCTTTATTCATTAGCCTTCATCCATGCCCCTCCCAATTTATTTTCTCTCCCGTTTACTTTTCCTTGAATCCTTGATATTTTCCACATTCGGTATTCTATCCCCCCCACAACCTCTATATTTGTGTGAACCGTTCATACGCCTACAGGTCAAAGTTCCCCTTGAAGATCAACATCCTAAATGTGAACACAATACCTTCAAAGGGAGTAGGCTTAGCGAATCGATCACGGTAGGAAAACGCCATGCCTACACATCTTCTTAAGTTCCTCTTTATAAACTCATTTCCCCCCCCCC
>CABFOW010000096.1:395137-442814 GCA_902141385.1 Timema californicum | reverse complement strand
CTCCCCCCCCCCAGAGAAGCGTATAACCCGAACGGGTGGTAAGATGCGGTGCTGAGTATTATTTTTTCCAGATTTCGGCGCTAGAAAGTTAAACGCCATCCTGTGTTCATCATATTGACACAATAAGATAAAAATAGTGTTGTGTGTTGGAGTATTCTTAACTTGGTTCTGTGACACACAAAATACTTTCTCCTGTTGTGCTAACATGATGGGCGCTGGGGTGCCTCCTTGTGGCGGAAATACGAACAACTTCCCAGCTCTGAGATCTGAAAGAAAATTGAAAAATATCAGGGTGATTCTACAATTTAGTGCATAGCCCGGCTACTTAATCATACATATTTGAAAATTCCCAATTTATTTTGAATCACATGTATATGTATATGTATTTAGTGCAACGCATTTTGTTTCCCTTTCGGAATATCTGTAGCCTACACTATATTCTTGTTTTTAGCTGTGTAGTATGAGGGTGGCGAATTAGGAAGTAAAAGGGCCTGAGCTTACTTGGATGGATGATGAAAAATAATGGTTTTAGTAAAAATCATCACCATATAGTTCGAATGAATTAAACTCTGGGCCTCTAGAGCCCCGACTATTTATTTGCCCGCTCCAGAGGTCAAATAGTCCAGGGCATAACTCTCACAAAAGACTCGATTGTCAATAACGGAGATATCGGAGTTTAAATTCTCGGTCGGTGTAATGAGGGTGGGTTTCCCTACATGCAAATGTGTGGTACATTTATTCTAACGTATACCTTGCTAAACCTTACCTCATTAGTGTAATATGTTGATAACTCTAACGAGTAGTAAAGATGCTGTGCACAGAATACAAATACCTGTATAAGGAAGAATTAGTTGCTAATGCAAGCGTTTAAAGCTCTATATCAAAATCATATTACTTTGTAATCCATAGTATAAATTTTATACATAAACCCAGATATTACTAACTAATACTCACCCGCTTCGATGGCCACGTGATCTAACACGCTACTCTCGCAGCAGACCATGACAGGGAGATCACGATTCGAATCTCGGTCAGGTGTAATGAGGGTGGATTTCCCAAAATTGTTTTACACTCTCCCTCCAAGCAGATTTTGGCACACTTTCTATAAATATAAACTTCATAATCCCTTAAACCATAAGCGTATTTAGTAAAAAAAGAAGCTTATAGCTAAAACGGGTAGTAGGACGCGGTGCTAAAAATAATAATTAATATTTACTTATTTTACTCCCCAATAAAAATCTTGGTCAGCATTCATATTTGATTGGAATTCGCTACTATAAAAAGGGTACATATTTTATCGATTTATGAATTCGAGTGTCAGCATAATTGATTTAACCACAACTTTTATAGATTATCTTGGGTTTGAATCTAGAAATTGAATTTTCCACTTGCTCTCTACGCAAAAACGGGGTACGCTTCGTCCAAAAAAGTCTGTCTTTATCATCCCTTCGCGACCAGTATAAATATTCAGTCAGCCTTGTTGAATGGTAGAACGCAGTGCACAAAATATACAATGCGTTTTTCCTTCTGTCCATTCTAACAACACAATGGTGAGCTATGGTCAGTAAAAAAAGCTAGAACTTTAAGAATAAATAAAATAAGAAAAACTCCAAAATAATATATTTATATTAAATTACTTTTATTTATCTTAACCTTTAAACCAGTGGTATGGAAGGGGACATGAAAAGCCAGTGTTGTGTAACAAAAAAATGGTGTTTTTTTTTCCAAAAAAATAAAATATTATTTTAGTAGAAACATAAAGTTTAATTTTCTTCACGTAGTGATATCAACAGTTGTTGAATGTCTGTCATGAGCATAGCAGTATTAGATGAGAAACTTTTTAAATGAAGAGAAAAAGCTGTCATTAAATTACAGGACGCCCTTGACAGATATTCAACAACTGTTGATATCATCTTATGAAGAAGATTAAGCTATATATTTATTCTGGAGAAATATTTGCTTTATTTTAACCAAAAATTTTTTTGGTATAGAAACTGCAAAAACACTGGCCTTTTTTCGCATCTCCTTCCATCCCACCTTTAGGAAGAATAATAATCTTAAGGAACTTAAACATATTTAAGTATTATACTTTTTTTAAGTTACCGTTTTTGATTTCTCTTAACCCCATGGAAAAAGAATTAACTTATTGTAATCGTAAAAAAATCTGAATGCTATTTTCTCAATGCCATCTGTCTGTGTGTCTGTCTGTATGTTTGTGTGTATCTCCGCAATTATTTGAGATTTGAAATAATTTGTCATTGTAAGGTTGTAGTAGTAATTAAAATAAACATGGTTTATTTGAAGTGAATATTTTAACACCAATAATTTCTGAGCCATAAGAAATATGTTTTTGTTTTGAATGGGAAATTGATTGTTAGGGTCTTTGGTTGACAGATATATTCCAATTTATCTATATTTCTATAACAGTGTCAATTCATTAATTTATTCTTATTGGTGGCGTGTTTCCACAACACTGTATATTATTTTGTTTCATAATACTTAAGAGTTTTTAGTAAATGTATTTATTTTCAAAATAAAATAGAATAAACCTCTGTACGGTGCACCATACGATTTATTTTTAAATTGTTGCCTGTTACTGCTATCGGTCCCATTTCGAATGTTTTCTGAACTTGAGTTTATAGAACTCTAAGTTTAAAGATAAATTCACCATCAATGTAGCCAACTGGCAATGAAACTGGATCTCTTATCTCGGTTTAAACCAAAGTATCGGTCCGTAGCGCTTACAAAAACACACTACCTACATCAGGCATGAGGAGGTAAATAATGGAGCTCAGAAATAGTGGCGATCGATTAGACCTTTACTCCTCACCCTCCATCGCCCTTGCTGATTGTACCTCCCTCGTTAAAGTGATTCCCTGATTCTGCTATAAATCATTGAGTATGTGGGTCATCATTGCTGGTCACCATGACGTCATCCCATCAGCACGTGTGGGAGCTAAGTATTTCAGGACACGTAGCTCCGGTTAGCTGCACGCGTGCTTCTAACTAGCCCCAGGTGTTGCTCATAAGATAACCGACCGGCCTATCTCTATGGTCCAGTAACGGGAGGCGGGAGGGCTCGTTCATTATATTGGACCATTTTTAATATAAATATTGGTCGGGTAAAAGAGGCCGAACCTCTCACTTTATCCTGGAACAAAGAACCTAAATATATTTAACTATTCCTGTTCAGGTTTTTAAACATAAAAACTGTTTAAGGTTCCGTTTTGTCTTTCTATCGACCCCTTGGAAAAGAAATAAGTTATTGTGATCGCAAAAAAGGTACCTAACTCAATATTTTGTAAAATGTCAACGTTTCACACCCCCCTGTAAAGGATAATTTGTCCTCGCGACGTCGTCTGTCGGTGTCCGTATCTCGGCTCACCAACGATGAATTGTTCGGCCATGCCGGGAATCGAAACCGGGACCGCTTCCAACTGAGCTAAGATGTCGGACTCCCAGTTAGTGTATAGGTCTAATAGTGACTCTTATTTTATATATTTTATGTTAGCTGGAGATTTTAACCCATTTGCGAGTTCAATTTTAAAGGAAGTTCCTTTTATTACCAAAATATATTTTGGGTTAAAATAATATTGTTCAATTCACTATAAAACACGATGTATTTTTGTCAGTTCTCCTAAATGGTACTGTGTGGCTGACACCATAAACATGCTAATAATAACATTAACATAAAGGGAATATACACACATGTGTCACTGTAAGTAATGGACGCTGAAAATAAGAAAAGGGTTAGGCTTTTAAAGTAAGACATATAAAGCTACAACGTCCTGTTATTATTTTTTTAAATCCTCAAACTACAAATGATCAAATATTGATAAATTTTTGCACATATAGTTGTTGGCTTTTATTTTTTATTGATTTTTTAAAAATTAATTAACCCTTTGAAAAAAAATGGTACGGTGCACTTCACAGACTTTCTCCCACTTTTATCTTAAAATAGACATTTACTAAAATCTTGGAAAATTTGTTAAACGAAATAGTAGGTCTATACAATGTTGTAGAAACACTATACCAAAGATAATAAATGAAATAGTACACGCGGTTACATACTCGATGGTATTAGGATTAGGAACACTGTTACAGAAAACTTGAAAAAAGATAAACATGTTGTCTACCAAATAGCATAAGAATCAAACTAATTTTCAAATAGCTGAATTAAAATGTATATATATTTGCTTATAGCTCTGAAATTATTTGTTTTATAAAAATGTATTTTAAACAAAACACTTTTACCCAAAATAGTACTACAGCTTTATTTTTTTTTGTATCTCAAATTGTTGCGGAGAAATGATGAAAAATAGGAAAATTTCACTCATGTCCCTCAAAGTCATTTTCACGAGAAAATGAGAGCTCCCAGCTTATTTATGATGATAAACAGTGTCGAGATAAAAAATTTAATCAAAATCGTTGGAGAGAATTTTGAGAAAATCGATCTTTTATCTTTTTGCTCTTCAGTAAGCTCCCTTAGATCTAGGGTTAGAAATCTATTCCAAAAACTCCTCAGGAGAACCTTATGAAAACCTTAGCTACCAAGTCTTAGCCCAATCGGTAAACTAGTTTGGGCTCTAGCCCGAGGTACAGACAGACAGACAGACGAACGGACAGAGCGACGTAATCGTGAAAACCACTTTTTCTCTTTCCGGGGGTCATGAAACGTCAACATTTATTAAACACTCAAGTTAAATTTTTCTGACGAGAGAAAGTAAAATAATACCTCTGAAAAGCACACATCTTACTCTTTGGTATCATCACTTATAAAATGTAGATAGACTATATCATTTACGCAATCCTACGCATTCTGTGATTTTTCAATTGAACTAATGCTATATATGATCTAGAAGTTGCAGGCAGCATTTATAACAAAAAATAAAAATTAGCTATTAATAAATTTGTGTGAAAAAAAATAAAAGTTTGTTCAAGATAATGTTAGCAATAGATCGGCTGTGTGTGGTTGCTTGTGACATTATTATCTTCACTGTCATCTTTATGAGTTTTGTTGTCTTTAAAAATTAGCAGACCTAATAATGTATTGAATTTGAGTGATGAAAACTTGAAATAATTCATTTCTAGCGTATTTTCAGATATATCTAGTAATATCATTGATTCAGTAAATGAATCGACTTCATACGTCTAATTTTCAAACATATGTTTTAAGCACCGAGGAGACCCAACCTGATTGAACTTTTGGTTTGTTTTCATTGTCAAGGGTAGGGATGTGGTACTGTACTCAATAAAAGTATCGGAATAATAATATCGATATTGTACAAGTATAGAAAGAAAAGTATCGATAACAGTTATTATCGGTATCGAAATTTTAATCTGGAAAAAGCTTTTTTCCATTAAAAATAATAATAATATTTTTCAATTTTTGCATCATAATAATTTTATTTTCAAATTTATTTAAACACTGAAAAATATAATAGTTTAATCATATTATAGTGTACGTAGGTCTTTCTTGTCTATGTTACTCACGTGTTATAATTAGAAGGTTTGATAGAGAGTATATTAAAATGTATATTATAAAAGGTTTTATCAAACCAGCTTTCAAAACGTCTATGAAAATGTAACTAATGGAAAGTTATTTAACAACTAATTATTATTAGTAATATTTTTTATCTATTTTTTATTCTTCTCTAACCATTGAAGTTGGTGAAAGAATATCTACGAATTATGAGATAAAATATATTAAATGCTAAAATTTCATAAAATGAGTGAGAATTGAGAAATACTATAATTTGTTCTTCCTTCACAATTCACTATTTTAAACAATTTAATCCCAGCATGAGTGAAGATAACAAAAAAAGTTTTTTCTTTCGATACCGATCCGATACTGGAGGGTGTATACTAGTACTATTAAAAGTATCGAGTAAAAAAACTAGTATTGAAAGGAAAATATCGATATCAGTAAAGTATCGATACTATTTTCACATCCCTAGTTAAAGGGTACCTAGCCTATGTTTGTGAAGTTGTCACCGAATCCGGACTTAGCTGTGTGTGTCTTTCAAACTACTCTGCAATCCAAACATACCAACATTCACACAATAAAGGGGCATATCTTATCCCAGTAACATTCATCCCACATGTTATCAGAGTGATCCAGCTTTAGATATCAGCGCTCAAAAATCCAGTCCTGTTCCACCCAGGGGTCCTGAGGTTCAATACAGAATCTCCCGACATTATCGGGTTTGGTGAAAGTTACCCAACCTTCCAAAAATAAATACATTTACTGTGAGGGCTAGCTAGTGAGACATGCAAGGTATCTTAGTTAGCCAGATAGTTAATAGTTTAGGAAAGGGTTTTCACAGCTGACTACATGGCTGTTATCAATACCGGAAAGCAGATATAGTAACTTTTCTCTATCAGATAATATACTCTTTTTATAAAAAAAAACCATACTGTATTTATTTTTGAAGAAGTGTTTCATTCAAAATAACACACTCCCTTCCTAAGTTAAGTAACTCTTCAAAAATAACTTCACAATTACGGACTTTAACCCTTTTTCTATTTAAATTAGGTTATTTGGGTACCTGAGACCAGTATTAACGGATAAGGGGATACATAGCCATAAAAAGGTTCAAAACTTATGCATTTACCGAAATACACTCGCATTACTAAATAGATGATCATCTAAGATCTGGAACCTCGTCACGCAATTAAGGAGATAGGAATCAATTTAAAATAGGGGGAAAAAATGTAATAATAGCTTTCAATAAAGATATTTCTCAAATTACATTATTTTCAAATAAATAACTGTACATCTTTAACCATATATAATGTTGTACTTTATTATTTAAAAAAATCCCCATGTATATGGTTTGGAATTGATCTCTAGCCTACTTTAAGTTAAGCTTTTAATAACTTATGTTTTAAATATAAAGTAAAAAATAAAATTACCTGATATTGTGCACATTTTTCAATACAAGGTTTTATCAAAACAAGATAAGCTAATTTAATCTAGAATATAACATCTATTCACATCCATGCAGAGGTTTGTATTGGGTGACTTGTTTATGGACATACCTTGCTGAAAACTGTGGAGCACATTCTAGAAGAGGAAGGAGAAGAAGGCAACCTAAGAGACAGTCAAATATAACTCAGGAAACTGATGGTAATTAAATGAACTCGTCACAAAACTAGTGTAAAGAATGGACAGGCCAGACTAGAAACCTTAACTTACTTTAGACGATGTCTACTCCTCAAAGAGTCTTGAACAGACCTACGGAGTTAAGGAGTGAGCCACTGAAAAGAGGGGAGAAAAAGAAGTAGAATCACGAAAGTGATTATCGGGTTCCGATATAGCTGAAGGCAGGAGATTCTCAGTGTCTTCTTCCCTTGAGCCTTGTGTGCTGAAGGGAAGTAAGGTTTGTTGGAGGAAACTCTCTGCTCCTGTCCCCTTTCCTCTTTTTGATCAACCCCTTGGCCCACACCACTCCCGGACCAAACCTACCTACAAATCCCTCTCTGACCCGAGAAACTTTGGGCACGAAAACTAAAAGGTGGTAAGTCATCTTAACTTTCCTAAAACCAATGTTTCGATAAACGAGGCTATAATTTTAATACGTGACGAAATTTATATATTGATTGGTACTTAATGTCTTGCCGTTGATTTGAAAGTTCTCTTTTCGATTTTGATATTTTCTTGAGAATATCAATGGTTCTTGATATTTTTCCCTAAGTAGTTTCAGGGAATTTGGTATTGTAAGTTTAATGTGTTTTTTTAATTCATCTTAATTTTTTATAGACTTAGATTTAAACATTAAACTCTATAAACTGAAACAAACTCATAGATAGTGTGTAAATTTGTGCTTCATTATTTGATCCCAAAAGCTAAATGACACTCCAAACAGTCTATAAAATTCTAAATAACAAAACTTTAAAACATTTTTGGAGTACATCATAATAATCGTGGTATGATAGGGAGCTGAATTTATCCAAGCAAAAGTAATAGAAATTACTAGATTCAATATTACTGAATGTGTACTTTTTATAAAGTTCAACTAAGAAAACTGAAATCAAGGATTTCTCATTTTATGACGACTACTAATTTTACTCGGGAAATATTGAGTAGAAAAAAGCTTTGAATCTAATTAAATGTTTCTAAAATAAAATAAACTTGTACCATTCTGCCTCTGTTGTCTATAAATACTTCTGTTATCCCCACGATCAAATAGAGAAACTTTTTTAAGAAAAAAACATTCGTTGACTTCCTTGATATTGAAGTATTCTGTTAGTTTTAAATGCAATTAAATGCGATCGCAAAGAACAAGATGCCGGCAGTTGAAGTTTAATCCTCTCAACGTCACAATATCCGACCAGGTTGGCGCATACCTGGATTAAACACAGGAAGCTGGGCTCAGATTAAGTTCTAATCCCAAGAGGGTGCACTTTCCTCATTGAAGCTTTTACACCACATGCATGCTAGTCCGTTTCTTCTTGCCTACGCTCCTCATCAATTATTACTTTGGTGAAGTTGTTAATTGCCCTTTTGTTGAATGCGTCATTAAAAAAATAGCTTGGGACCTTAATTTTGTAGTATTTTTTTCACTAATTTCACATTTTATTGGAATATTTAACGGGCAATTTTTAAATACCCATGCTTTATCGGCATATGACTGACAAAATATATTTAGAACTCGTCTCATGGTCGATTATTTATTTACTTACTATGTGGCACGAGGAACTCGAAAGTTTATTGCCACACTTACAAAAGTACGCCACCTATCACTGTTTTGAGCCCTTTACATTCAGTCCACATTATTATAACCGGTTCCATTCATATCCATTCTAATGTTTATCCTCCCATCTGCTAGACGCATGGTATCGTCCCATCGGCTTTGCCTGTCAATACTCTGAATACGAATATAGATTCATCCATTCGAACTGCGTGGCCTGCCCACCGTAATCTACGAGACATGACTATCCTAACAATGTCTTGTGATGACTTTAGCTCATCATTATGTAACCTCCTCTACTCCCCAATATATCCATCCCTTTTTGGACTAAATAACTTTAAAAACACCTACATTTATTTTCGTCATGTAATTTAAGAGGTCACGATTTCTGCCCATAGAGAACAACCAGTATTATTATTATTATTGTTTTGTATATTCTAATTTTTACATTCCTTGAAAGCGGGTGAGATTTTAACAACTTACTGATCGAGTAATAGCATGCATTTCCCGACTTGATTCTTTTCCTAATTTTCCAATTTAATTTAAATATATAGCGTCTAATATATGTATATATATATGTATATATATATATATATATAAAATCTCAGCGTCTTACTACCCGTTCAAGCTATACTCATATGCAATAATTACACTAATGTTTTGGGGATTAGGCAGGTTTAATGTCGATTAAGTGCACCCGCATTTGCGTGAATGGAGAGTGTAAAACCATTTAGGGGAAACCACCCTCAGTGCACCTGACTGGAATTGAACCCCAATATCCCCGTCATCGGCAGTCTAGTCTATCACGAGAATATCACGTTATATCACGCAGCCACCGAGGCGGGTGATAATTTAAACACCACAAGACTCATACATGATGCACATGTGCTCTTTGTTATCTTTATATACATCATTATTCCAATAAATATATCACCTGTACATCAACCCTCATAAAAACCGTAATACACAGATTTAAATTATAGCACTAGTCACATTGAATAAGTGGATGGCATTTATCTTCAAAAATCTAACGGCCACAACATTATTCCCAACAAATGGACGTCCAAACTAAAGATAAACAATTTAAACTCGGGTGTAATTTTTTAGGTAAGTATTATGTTCATTTACAAGTAACTTAAAGCGTTAATAGTTGTTTTTCATTTGTTACTGTGCAAGCTAAATTTAAAAGAGAATTCCCTCGGGTTTTTTTTTAAATGAAAGAGAAAAAGTTTGTCTCGATTGTAAGTTGATAAACGTCATCCCTGTAGTAAGCAACCAAGGCGCTGATAAAAGCTTGAGTAATCCTGCTGGCCCTAGGCTATAAGATGAACTGTATACAGACTCTCCCTCTCCACAATGCATTGTGTCTCTTATCTTTAGTGTCTTTCCGCACCATACTATATACTAGACTTACGTCATAACACTCCTATTAGTATTGTGACTTAATATGCCCCTCGAGGCTATATGACTTCCACGCAGTCGGGTCTTTATTACGGCTTTAAGGTGCACCTAGCTTATGTTAGGAAATATAGTCTATAGCCGGATCGTCGTAGGCAAAATTACACTGATATATTATTTTATATTATATTAGGGAGACAGGTAATTGAGTTTCATCACTAATAATAACTGACCCTCCTCAGTGGCGCAGTTGGCTAACGCGCTTGTTTCGTGTAGAGTCAGACTGCCGAGGATGGGGAGATCATGTTTCGAATCTCAGTCTGGTGAACTGTGAATGGTTTTTCCTAAATGGCTTGCCGCTCTCCCTCCACGCAAATGCGGGCTCACTTCCCAATTTCTAATGAATCAGAATAATTAGTACATGAGCGTATAACCCGAACGGGCAGTTAGACGTGGTGCCAAATAAAAAAAAGGTATAAGTAACTTCATAGATTTTTTAAAAATCCCAGCCAAATTAATTCTGATTTATTTATCAAACAACTTACATTTTACTTTGTAATATTATACTAGAGGTGTGTAAACTCGCTCCTAACAGACGGAGTGTATTTAGTACAGTCACACATTGTGACTGTTAGTAAAGCTGTTAATAAGCAGAGCGAAAATCACCTTTGCTCTATCAGACTTCCAATAACGTGTGCACACGAAGATTGCCTGTCGAACCGTTGTAACTTTTGGCCGTTAAAGACGCAGTGTGCGGAATACCTATCAAACCCATGTCCCACATGACCTCTAGAAACTTTTTGTCTTTCCCGACTTAAGTCGTGTGAGTGATATTTGCAAACTCATTATCTTCAGAGAGGGATCCTCTGATCATAGTGTGGCTGAAAACTATTTATCTTCTATAGACTGAAAAAAAACTTTGCCAAGGCCATATCCATTTTCTTTCGCGTTCACTTCTAAAAAAATGTGTTCTAAACACAATACAGACTAAGGAGGAACCTTTGAAGAACAATTCTTACAATATAGCTTTAGTTTTTTTTAACAGTTCTTCTATAAGACAACCAATGTTCTCCCTGATCGGCAATTAGCTTGGGTTGAAGGCAAATACTAAGAGAAAAATATTATACAATAGAGTCTCGGAAACTTGACCTAATGTGGACTGAGATGGTGTCAAGTTATTGAAATGTCGAGTTTTACGAATGAACTTGCATAAGATGAATGTTTACTAAACAACAATGAATCACAGTGCAGTATCGAATATTATAGGTACAGTTGTACTCGATTGTAGAATTGTACAGTACAGTGTACCAACAACTTTGTGTAAAATGCACATGTTGAGATATACGGAATGTCGAGTTATCAAGTGTCAAGTTTGAACCTTGACTAGTCTTTCATTAGACGTACATTGCTAACTTGACGCCAAAGTTCAAGTGACCGCCAATGCGGTTCACGAATTATTCTAATTTTTAATTTCAAAGCTAAAATTTATATTGAGCCTTAACCAAAGATTTTTAAAGTCAACCTTAGTAATCTTCAGTATTTCAAGACAAATTTCTTGAATTGGGGTTCACAAGACTTGGGTGCTAGCTTATATCGTGCAGTCGCAGTAGGAAGATGGGTTTACAAGATTTACAAATAATTGTTTGCTCAATATTTTATGAATCTAGCTATATTGTCTCAGCTAGGCCATTGGCATTGATAGTATTTCTCAAAAGTGATGTTTGGAAAACATATTCTTTGATGTTTTGACTGTTGAAAATAGTTTTAGCAACTTTTGCGACCATTATATACCTACAGACAGTCCAATTTTCATAAGACAGCTAGAAAGATTAACTAGATTTACTTTCATGTATCCATGCGGCAAGTATTGTTATCTTCATGGGTCAATTTTGATCAATATTATCAATACCTATAAAATAACACCATAAAATACTGGCCACATTTTAAAATATAATTACAATTTCGACTAAAATTGTAATTAACCTTCAACTATATCCCGTGCTGGCTTATATTAAAGTGCCCTAAAAATATGTTACCCTATTTATTGGGTTCTCAAGGGCATGCTAGTATGAGTCGATGACAAAAAATAACTGCTACTATATCACATAAATTAAAAGGTCCACTTTCTTGGTCAATAGCCTATCAAATTATTAAAACTTCGATGTGTAAGAGATAAAAAGGGGGGGGGGAAACCATGTTTTAAATCATGACTTCAAGAGGATAAAAAATAAAATACTGTTCATTATCGTACCTCTCACGACCTTCTACTGAATAAACTATGTCATAAACTGGTAAAGTGGTAATTTCACCCTTAAACACCCTTGCACTTTGAAAGAGATGAAGGCCGTAGCTCGTGAAAACCTCTTGTGTTTTCTTGGCACTTGATTTTGATTCTTATTCAGTCTAGACACTTCTAACCATAAGGGTATGTTTTTTTTAAGGACGATGTCTTCTTTTTATGAGCCCTTGCTTCCAGTTTTAACGTCCGTCGTACACCTGTCGTTTGAAATCCAGAGGGAACTAGTTTTATGAAGGCACTAAGATTTTATTTTTTTATTAGGAAGTGGTGGTATTTTTCTGTCTTGGTATCTGCGACACATGATTGTGAAGTTTGTCCTTTATGAGCAAATAATAATCAAATTGCGTATAAATAACATTATTGGGAAATCACAAGAGAAGTCAAGGTCGTCTGGACTTATTTATCTGTGACGGTGAGTTAGCAGCTTTAATCCAGGCTAGGTGAACTATGGGTAGTTTCTCCTGAATGTTAACCCATTATCCTTCCACAAGAATGAGGCTGAATTTTTTCTACTGGAATTTATTATTCTTAACTCTGTTATTTTAACTAAATGAAGAAATCTGGGACGGGTAGTTTTACACGATGCAAAATAAAATAATTAATTTGTAGTTTTGTAATTAATAGATATAAAATAGCTTGTAAATGTATTTATTATTATTGTGATATAGCTTATAAAATAATGTATTCATTATTGGATATAAAACCTTGGTGGTCCACAGTTGAGCTCAAGGGGACAATTGAGAGCAAAAGTGTAGTTTTCCAAATTTCTTAACATTATTTTTTTTATAAGAAAATAAAGAAAAAGGTATTATATCAGAGTTTTTGAAATAGTTTTTCTAGTGAGTAGAATACCATAAAATAAAACAAAGTATAATTTAAAAAAATACAATATATTCAGTTTAGAAAAAAATTTTAGATGAGGCTGTAAGCAATTAAATTATGTGAGCTGTCAATTTTTAAAATACATTTAAAAATATATAATGGGAAATTAAGTTTTCATTTCCGTGCTTCGAGTCTTTTTACCCGGGCAATAAATATATTTATATGTAGGTTGGAAAACTATGTAATTTTTTTAAATATACTAGCAACTTGGCCGATTTTTTTTATCTGGTCTCCCTTCAAATAGAATATAAAAAAGGAAAATGACAATGACTCTTAAAAACAACTATATAGAATAGAATATATAATAAAATTGGGGAGAGGGGTAGACTATATTTGGTGGTCCACTCCTAAAGATTACACTTAGGAGAAATAAAACAAAATAGTACCTATTCCTCGGCTAATTCTAACGGCGGCACGATGACCCATAGAACGCGAGACCACTGGGTGTGATCGAGAACGATTTCTTGACGATGCTATGTTATTATGTTTAAATAATGACATTACCTACAACAAAGGTACGATGGAAATACCCACCAGAGTTGGGTAAAATGCATAAATTACAACGTTGAGCAAATAAAATAAAATTAATCACTGAAATATTTGTATTAGGTGAAACTAAAATAAAAAAACACAATCATCGAAACTTATTGTGTGTTGTTATTACTATGTCAATGTTTCCACACACTAATCATACCTATGGAGGTCCGGGTAAATATAATACTTAGATTACACTGAGATAATAATAATAATAAAGTATAAATATATGTTTTTGATCTCTATGGCTTATGGGTCAAAAGATAAATATCATTTGACTACTGTAAAATAATTTACAATATATATTAGGTGAGTAAAACTCTTTGAGAAAATATGGATCGTCTGGTGACTATTAAAATATATAATCAATTAATTAGATGTTCCTTCTAAACGTGTTAATGGTTTCTGTTGTTTTATTATGGAGATAAATTTAAGTAAAAAAAGTAAGTTGTCAAATATCACCAGAAAAAATGTAATAATGTCCATGATGATTCTTTCCAAGATATTGGTTGAAGATTAGTTTTTTTCTTTATAGTAGAAATATTGAATTGTGCTCAATAAAAACACAAAGGTTAAGCTAACGCTCTCTTGACCCTTGATCTACTCTTAAAACTTTCAACCTAATGGACGTAGTTGGTGCATGAGAAGCACGCAGAGGCCGAGAGCTAGCGAAATTTACCATAAAAGGTACAAAATCATTAATATTTTTGGCGACGACAGACATATATTTTTTCCTGAAAGTTTTCTAACGCCACGAAGAAGACCCTAATTGTATTCAAACAATGTTTCAAGTATCTGCTTATGGAACACAATATTAAAAACGTTATTTTATCTTAGGCAAAGGAGAATATTGATACAGCATAACAAAGGTAGAAGGATTGGCCATGAACTAAGGATAAATATATCATACAATTTAACTCAATATAAAAGTTGAAAAGATTTAGAAATTAACATGAAAATTGTTAAAGAAAGAGTTAAAAAATCTTCACCTCAATCTGTTAAAAAAAATTCCAAAATAAATCAAATATTTCTCCAGTAGCAACATAGAGTTTAGTTTTCTGCACACGCTAATATCAACAGATCTTGAATATCTGCCAAGGGTGTCCTGTAATTTTGTCAAAACTTTATCTTTTTATTTAAATGTTTTGACAAAATTCCAGGACACCCTTGACAGATATTCAAGATCTGTTGATTTTAGCGTGTGCAAAAAACTAAATTCTATGTTGCTACTGGAGAAATATTTGATGCATTTTGGCCAAAAAAATATAATGCTATAAAAGCTGTAAAATTACTCGCGCCCTCTTCTGCCACACCTTTACATCACCACCTTAAGTCTGAAAAGTCAACCACCTTTTTTAACCAGCTTCTATCTTTCTCCTTGATATAAATAAGTATTAAAGCTCGCACTTAGTAATACAACGTTAATCCCTATCAGCAATGTAGATTGTATTAATAAATAACCACAATGTTTTGTTATTTATTGAAGGAGGGGTCGAAATTTAACCTAGTTTTTAATATATATCATTTTGAGTTGTGTGATTATGATTGCTCATAAATTTCAATTCCAGAAAACAAGTTCATATTCACGTTTAAATAAATCATGTTCTACTGCTATGTAAAATGTCATTTTAATTTTCAATGAATATTCAATGGAAGGAAATAGAATTTTGTTCGATTGAACTCGTGTTTTAAATGAATTTAAACTATTATTTACGTAAAGCACCAGAAATTTGGTTCTGCCTCCAATTACCAAACCATCTCTGGAATATTTTGTTTCTAATCTCGTTGGGTTCACGTGTTCAGTCATATTTTGGATCAGAACCTGAATTATTATTATTATTATTATTATTATTGAAGTTTTAAAACGCGTTGACACAAAACGGCCTTAAGAACCCAAAAAAAACTATACATTAAACAAAAGGATTAAGATCTACCCGTAAAAAAACCCGTCATTTCTATCTGGTGTGTCAAATATCACGTGGAAATTGGTGTAAGAATACTAGTTGAGAGCTTAAAGATGCTTTTACTTTCTAAATGTTCTCTCTTTATATATATATATATATATATATATATATATTTATCTTTCTCCACGAAAATTTAGGTGAAGTTACTCTAAAGTCTACTTTTATCATCCTTATCACTTAAATGTAAATATGCAGGAAGCTTAGAAGAGAAGTAAGATGAAAATAATGGAAAAACTACACATTTCACTGTAAGTGTGGTTCTAAAAACTAGTAGCACATTATGTATACCTTTATTGCTTTTCTTTTACCTCATTGTGTCTCACCACCCATTCGGTGTATAAATATAATTATGTTGATTGCGTCAGTGTGGTAGGGTTGAAAGAGGTATAAATGAGAGAAAATGTACTCGTCTTTGTATGAAGGGATAGTGTAAAACCATTCAGTAAAACACACTCAGTTCATTAATACAGCTCATTCAAAACGTCAACCATTCTTAAATACATAGAGTTTAATATACAGTTGTAGATGGATTGTTGTGTTTAAAACTAATATAATAATATCAGCCCTTAGCTGGGATTTGATCCCGGATCTACCATTCCCAGCAAACCAGACTAAACGGCCATAACATTTCAGCCACATGCCGACCTGCACGAGATATTAAATAATGTCTAGCGAATTGACTTTGAAAGAGTGGTTAGTAGTTTTATCCGGTTGTCTCAGATTAATTGGGTCAAAAATCATCCCTTATTAATTAGGAATCTTTTCAATTAACGGTTCTTCAGTTTTTCTCTTCCAAACTAATATTTTCACAATGCATCAACAAAACTTGTTAATAGGTAAAACAGGCAGCAGAATCAGTAACATTCAATAATAAAGTCTCAACAAAATCTATATTCTAGCAAGTGTGTTCAATTTCTAACAAACAATTCACACAAAAAATTACTTACAAACTAACTTAAGTTAGAATATTTTAACTACTTAAAACAATTAGTCCGCATTACATGTTTGGTAGAAAAATATTAACATATTTAACAACAACACTACTAACGGTGTACTTTATGGTGTAAAGATGAGGAAATAGGGGTAGTTTTTGAATAATTTTATCTACATTATCGTGGAGAGGAAATGATAAAACTATCCTAACTTAACTTATACAAGATTTGAACCTCAACCTCCATGATACATGATAAAGTCAAACCAGATTAGTGTGAGTTTGACGTACTAGATTGCTTCACCATTGTATCAGGTAATTACTATTTTTTATATCAGTACGAGAGCATATACAAATAGTAAATACATTTTACATCCCTTATAGGGATTAAATTAAGGTTTTTTGAGTTTTTGGTACATCACGCTCACCAATGAAATATTGGGACAGTCAACGGATAGTTTTAATATTGTTCCTCTACTCTAATTAAGAATAGACTGAACTATGGCCTACATTCCACCCCACAAATATCAAACCCTGCTGCTCGCAAGCTGTACATCGTTTCCAACCCCCCCCCTCCCCCCCAATTCCTCCATGTTGCAACACCAGTTCTCTACATTCTGCGAATTCCGGGATGAATGTTTGAAACCGGAACCTTTGCGCCGATCCGGATCCTAGCATTGTTATACATGCGTCAACCAACTTTTATTGCACCTTGTACCCGACCCTCCCCACAACTTCTTCTTCCTTCCCCCCTCCCCCCTCTTTAACTACCACGTTCCATGTTATTCAAGCTACAAGAGGGGAAATGTGGCGAAATGTCGTCGAAAACAACCGGCGAATCATTTTGGCTGACGATTGAATCCCTAGCTATGATTGCTCTATCACAGATTAATGGGCATATTCAAAGGAGGTGGGGAGAGTGTGGCATCGAATATCTCTGTAAATAACTATAACAATTGTATTATCATACTAGCACCAGCACAGGCATGCCGACGAAGGCATCAGTCTCGTCTTGGCTGGCTGGTTAGGGTCTACGTTCTGATGGTAAATATTGAGGCGATTATTATCTCTATAGTTTGGATGGTGGTTTCTCACGCTTCCTCCACA
The DNA here is from genome assembly GCA_902141385.1 of Timema californicum. Lineage (NCBI taxonomy): Eukaryota > Metazoa > Arthropoda > Insecta > Phasmatodea > Timematidae > Timema > Timema californicum. Next base: position 425,006 of record CABFOW010000096.1, on the reverse strand, counting down.
CAAATGTTGGTACAAATTAACTATATCCTAATCACTTTTTCTCAGGTGCTCCTGCGCTTTCTTTAAACAAAACAAGAGCTGGATTGTCACTATTGCCAAATTTTCCTTGTTTAGTATGTATAGCTTCCCACCATCTTGTTTTAACAACCCTGATTGGAGAAGTTTGGCAACAGATAAAGGAGGGAAAAAACAATAGCCTTACCCTGATAAGCATTAAGTTTTAGATCATTAGATCACTCCAAACAACATTAATAATTGTCTAAATGAAACCACTCGCACATTTGAACGATTTGGTAAAGAGTTCTCAAAACACATTTGTACCTTACATGTAGCTTATCTTTAAATAATAATTGTATTAAAAGAATTAAAGCTCTAGATATATTACTTAACGCCTAAACACATGAAAGCAATAATTGTTTTAAAAGTATCAGATGATATCCTTTCAATGGCGATCCCGCTACTGATTTCACGAGAACTCCATCCTATCATATCAAAGTATACTTTTAACTGAAAACACGTGTTGATTTCTGTAACCTCTGCAGAGGTCAACTTTTCATTGGAGGGGGCTCTTTACTAATAAGAGATCCCCCACTAGTTTCTCATCTTTCCTTCCAAAATGTAATTCCATGTCGGAACGTAAGTCATCAAAGACTCACCATTAATCCTTTTCTAGTTGGTTTCATCCACCCTCCCTATCTTTCACACCCATCACCCATTATTCTCCGTCTATGAAAGATTGCCTCTATGGCTATGGGTTATAGCTACTAATTTTGGATTAGAAGAGAGGTTTTTATGAGCAATCCTTTCTACTTTCTTTCTTTCGTTGATGTTCTCTACTCCTGGTATTATTTCAAAATACATTTATTATATAAACTTTTTCAGTTTCAGTTTGAAAAAAAACCCAAAGAAGCATGATATTATTAGAGTTTAGTGGCCGTGACAGAATTTAGAGGCCAAATTTGTGGAATTTGGTTTAGTGTTAATTTAAAACCAATTATTGGTATGTTCTACCTTGTAAACTATGTAATTATTTAAAAGTATTCCTCTTCAAATGCTGACAACCCAAACGAGTACTAGGCCAAGATGCAGTGACTCAAAATTATTCTCTTCTTAATATATACATTCTAATCACTGCATATTTTAAGAAGCATGTTTTAGAGGTTTATAAAATTGTCTTTTAGATCGAACAAACTTTGTAAACCAAAATGTTTGCATTTAAATGGCATATAAGTGCTAGCAGTTTGTATGTGCATTAATAATGTTGGCCTTTATTTACCTAGAATGGTTTTGTACAAAAATTTGCAAACGCGCATCAACAAACACACTGTTGTAAAGAGTTGTAGTTCATGAATGTAGTCGACTAAACAATGGCCACTATTCTGGAGAGGAATACTCCTGTAGCTTTTATATGAAAGCCATTTTGATTTGAAAATATACCTAAAATAATCAATACATTTAATTGATCTTAGGATAGTTTTATATATGTCTATCTAACACACACACACATTCAAAACTTTTATTTATATTAGGCCCTATCCTAACCTGAAATTTGTTAATCAATTTATTTAATTATATTAATGGAATATATTACTCTACTAAAAGAGTTTTTCATTAAACAAACCAAAATATTTATTTTGCTACTTCATCAGCTCAAAGGGTTTGTAAATTATATATACATATATCAGTTTATCTAAGTTCTGTTGGTAAAATGTATATAATTTGTAGTAAATATTAGGTGTTGAAAACATTTTTTTCCTAGTATTAAAAATAACAAATAAAGTGATTTAACTATAAATAAAAAGTAATAATATTTAAAGAATATACTTTAATTAGAAAAATGTATCAGTATATTATTTCAAAATTAAATATTGTATGCAAAAAATGCATACAATTAAAATAATCATCTATCATATATTATTTAATATATTATATATTATTTAATATAGTATATATTATTTAATATATTATATATTTGCCATATATATATTTGTAGTATGAATAGACTAGATTTATCTTCTTTAATGTTAAAAAATGGAGCTTTACAAGCATATAATATTTGTTTAAGTACTACACCATTTTAAAATATATAAATACAAGCCAAAAAGGGTGTTTATTGACTAAAATGAACCTTAAAATATTTTACTTTTATTTGCATTTTTTTTCGTATGGGTTCTAATATTCCTTAGGGTTATTAGAATATATAAGCCTACACGAACTAGGGTAGGTAGGAGGAAGGTAGAAGTAATAATAAGTGTACACCCATTTTTAGGGAGAGAGAGTGAAAAGTTATTTATGATTTTTAAAAAAACACTCCAGTACATCCAAATACGTGTCCAACTCCAAACTCCATGACACTGAATAAACTAGATTAGATACTTACTTGTGCGGGTTGATGGAATATTCCTTTATGATAAACAACTTCAGGAATGATCATAATTTAATTTAGGTTTCATCTCCTTACATATGATATAATTTGGTTTTAATCCAAGGGGGGTTTAAAATCCAGTCAACGCACGCCACGGAATCAGCCGAGAGGATAGTAATTCGAATGTCACTGGAAAGTTCGGTTTCAAGGGCCTATAACTCTACTCGTATTAAGCTACTATTAAAATGATTGTAGTTTTGTGTTTAATGTTATAATTCCCATCTAGACTACCGACAATACTATCTATGTTGAATTCTTAGCTCGAGTATTTACCATTGCAGATTGAAAAAATAATAACTAAACTCACTAAATTATAAAAAACGACTTTTATCTTAACAAATTTTATCTTTCTTAGTAATTTGAATGATAAACTTTTATATTTAACTAAAAACGTATTTTAGATCTTTTCAACTAGTTTTGGTTTAAAAAAAAAGTTAAAATGTAAACTCCAATACCAAAAGTGGGTGACTTTTCAGTAGAAACCTAACCAAAAACCAACTAATTTTAGTGACCTGTAATGTAATAGATTTTAATATACTATAGGACAAATCAAAGTACCTTCTGATTTCTATACACAAGTGAATAATTGAGTTTTTGAGACAAGATACGTTCTAGTATCTTAAGATCAATCTCATATTCATACTTCGTGTTATTAACTACATCAATATAATTTGTGTTAGTTTATTATAAAGGTGAAAGACAGCTAGGGAAGCACACCAATTTAAAATAATTGAATTTCAAATTATGAGCAGGCTCTTACAAGTAATATCTTAGCTCTTTTCCTTCTAGTGCCGGGAAAGGCAATAAAGTTTCCGCGCTAATGTCACTTGCTACGCATTACAAAGTCGATTGGCTTCAAGGAGAAAGAGCGGGTTNGGGGGGGGGGTTGAAGGTTTACAGAGGAACGTTAAACAAATTCTACTTTCACTGCATGTATATTACGTTTCCTCATTTACGAGCTGGCTTATATTTCAAGACGAAGCACAAGGATAAGTTTTGTTTGATATAAAAAAAAGAGCACCCGCTCCAGTCTCTGAGTGATTGAGGTCATTTAGAGGAATAAAAACTCCAGGTTTGATAACAGCTGTGTCTTTTGTTTATGCCAGAGCTAGATTTGATGCCAGTGCGCTGGACATCAATAGCTTATTTATTCTAAAAACACAATAACCACTCCTTCAGAATATCTCCAAGAATCATCAATTGAAAAGAAAAAGATTCAATTTCAAAGATATGTACTATTTTTTTAACTACCTGGAATCCAAATTAAGGTCTTTAGATAAATAGGGTTTTTATTACGTCCAACACCGAGATAATTAACTGATTACCCGCTTCTGTTGCCAAATGGTCCATGGCGTATTTCTCATGTTAGACTGGTCTGCTAATGACAGGGCGATTCGGGTTCAAATCCTGGTCAGGGAGGGATAAGGGTTTTCCCTAGATAGTTTTCTATTCTCCTTCCACACAAATGGGGGTAGATCACCTCTAAAATGTTCCCTTCCTCATCCTTACCCTATAAGAGTAATTATAAACTACGTGGTGATTAAACAACATATTAATAGAAGGAGTAGGGAGTATCAGTGGAGAGAGAACAATGTGAAACCACAGAGATAAATACAAATCTGAGTGTACCCTGCCGGGATTCAAATCTTGAAATACGTGTCATTGCAGGTTTGCCCAGCATTTAGAAAACCTGGAAATAAGGCACTTTTTTGTGTCTATAAATCACCGGGAAAGCGCGAAATTTCTCAAACTACAAAAGTTACTGAAAATGTTGGGAATTGTTGACATTAAACTACAAATTTTTAAGCAATAGGTTTATCCATGTACGAAAAAGCAAACCTAATAATTAGTCGCTCTGGATAAAATTACATTTCCTATCTCTCCCATTACCTCCTTTTTAGCCTTAAAACAATGGCGTCAACGGCGTGAGTTCATACGGGTCAAACGTATGAAAAATAAAATTTCATTCTTCTATGCTATTCTCAAAAATATCAGGGAAAGGGGGAGTTTCTTCTGCAAAACTTGTAAGTTAAATGTAATTTTCAATTTAGAAAATAGTGAAAACCCTTTATTGGTGATCCACTCTATTTCGAGATTGACACTTTAAACCATGTGGCCAACTGTGGGGGCTGTAGATCAATTACTAATCCAAGATGTCGGAATGGGTGTGTTTTAGTTGGTTAGTAGTGTAGATTAAACACCCAGATAAAATTGACTCTATCCAGAACGTTTTCCTCCACCGTACATGGTTCAACTCGTTAAATAATACACTGGAATGCAAACGATGTCATTTAATTTTAATTTTTGCAGAAACCCAATCAGTAAGATTTAGTTACCTTATTTTTATTATAAATGTATGCTCTTGGTTATTGTTGTCCTATTTTACTAGAATACATTTTTTAAATTTAGAGTATATGATTTGAATTTACCAAATTCATAGCTATAAAACGAACACTGTTTACAAACCAACTCATCCTCTGAAAGCACACTTATGAATGAGTATCCAGTTTGTTAAATATTTGGCTACCAGTATCAAACCATTGACAAATAGACTTATTTAACTATTTTAGGAATCACGTAGACTCAAACCGGTGTTCCTCCTTAAATCTGTATTCATTTCTCCTAACCATACAATCAATAGAAAGAGCAGGGATAAAAAAATTAGCACCGCGTCCTACATACTAATCGGTTTATGTGCTTATATACGGTACTAATTACACTAATGGTTATATGGGTTAGTAATACTATATTTACAAGAAGTGTATCCGCATTTGTGGGGGTGACGAGGTGGAAAACAGTTTTGGGAACGTCATCCTCAGCACACCCGACCGATATTATAACCTTGATCTCCCCGCCATCGGCAGTCTAGTCTATTGCGAGTGTAGCGCGTTAGATCACGCGGCCACAGAGGTTATTATAGCTATTTTATTAATCTTAGACCTCAGTTCTATGTTAAAGGTAAGCTACAGCTCAAATTTCATGTGAAGGGCCTTTCTGTCAACTAAAAAAGCTACTACGTAGATCTAATTTCAATCATTCTTATGTCAAGTCATGTGATATCCTTCAATTTTGATATATATCATCAATACCTAACAATAATTAAATCTTATCAATTTTGGCAAATTTTTTTATTCGATAAGAGACACTACTTTTAAAACTAGGACTGTACTAAGTAGTTCATTAGAGCTCAATATTTGTGTCTCACTACTTTTGAATCTCTTCCTCGTGCTCTGTTAACCATAGCCTATCTTTTGCCTCAGATGCATTCCTTGTTTATCTGTATATAGTATTTATTCTTTAAGGAATCTTTATATAAATACCTTAGCTTGAATAATAATATTATTTAAACATGTTTTAGATAATAAGGCTATTTTTAAATCATACTCCTAGCCCGATAGCCATCAACAAACAGTGTATAGATAAAAAATTGAGCATTAGAATATTAACTAATATAAAGTTTACTAGTGTTATCTTCTGAAATGAGGATGCAAAATAATAATTTGTAAAAATGCCCTCCATAGCTTTTAATCGGAATTCAAGTAATTTGATCCCCAGTCACTAAGATAAGAGAAAGCCTGCTGGTATTTAATATTTTAAGAAAATTAAACAATTGGAAGATTAACGTGAAGATATGGTCATGTAAATTTATTAAAACATAGTCTAGGTGGTGTACTTTTACATTACAGAACATAGCCTTAGGCCAAAAAAGATCTAGCTGATAATAAATCCTCAAAAATATGTACAGAGGTCATAAAAGTGGTCTAAAACATATTCATTAGTCACAAAATGGGTCTGAAACATAAATGCCAATGGTATTAAAAACAGCTCTTACGTCAGTTGTAGAATAATATGTTTCAAACCACAATATTTATATCTGTTATATAAACTGTACTTATGACACAGGTAATGGCTAAACAATATGTTTGATAATAAATAAATTAACCACCAAATATGAAGCGCGGTAGTGGCATTCTAGGAATAACTCAAATCTTGAATTTCATTCGATTTATCGGTCAAATATTTTGTCACTTGGTGTACACCTCATTTCAAAATAATTGAATCTGGGTGCCGGCCCCGGCGAGTCAAACTACCACCACTACCTTTAGTCCTGTGATTTACTGAGACTCCACACATCCTCGAGTTAATACTACCGGGTATTTTTTTGACGCCTTATGACAAAGAGAAGGATAAAGAGAGCTTTCGAGTGGCAGGGATGAAATTGAGAATATAGGAGAGAGAAAGAGAGTCTATGAGGGAAGGAAACCCCGGAGTGATAAAAATATGTATAAAGAAAATCGATGGATAAAAAGAGACAATGGTAAGAGCGAATGGATGATAAAAAAATTAGACATTAATGTACTGTGAAAGAGGGGTTTGGGGCAGGTAAAGGTATTGAAAGAGAATTAATGGGGGGAAAAAAATTAAATGACGTAAGGAAAGTGAGGATTTAATAATATAAACTTAGGATCAATAAGTAAGAAGATTACGAGAAGGAACATTAATTAACCAAAAAGTGATAGCTGTAGGAATAAATATGGCATTAAAAAAACAGAAAAAGTGAGATATAATTTAATGTTTCGTGATCCTGTCATCCATCTAGAACCGATCTCTCAATTTAAAATGGTAAAGTAGGTCTACTGTAACGCAGAGCCAGAAGATAGTGAAATAAAAACAGAAATGAGTGTGGAAATAGAACGTTCACACTAGGCCTACCATTTGCGAAATTTAAAACGAATCAACCTTTTCTATAATTGTTTACATTTCATTAATTTTTATACAGTGGAGATAATTGAATGCTTCAAGTGGTCTCTCTTTTTTTATCTTATTGTTATTACTATGGGTGAGGGTGTGTTCTTAATTTGGTCATTCTAAGACAAATTTTAGAGGTCGCTTTGTGATAGCTGCGATCTGAGTTCAGCCTGAAAATAATGGTGAAGGGCTAGTTCCTTATTCTCTTAGTCTGCAATACCCTCATTTTGGTTGCAAGAACAGTCAAGATAATTGAAACCTAGTTCTTAGCGGCCAACATTGATAATATTTCACTTTATTATTTGTGTTATTTTATAGCTATTGATGATATATATCAAAATTGATAACTTCAGATATCATCACTTTATGTATGAATATATTAAAATTGTTTTAGTAACTTTAGTAACTAACATTTACTGTTCTTCCTAGAAAAATAAGTTACTTCAGCTGGTTTCAATGTGAGGTTTATTCAAAAACATTAAAAGCTTAGTGCTTTATAGTTCAATTTTCTTAGGAAAGTCCTTATTAACATCAGTTTATTTGTCGCCAACATTTACAGCATTTTATTATATTGTTGGTGTTATCTTATAGGTATATCAAATATATGTCAAATGCTACTGGTATGGCTCGATTAACTTGACGTATGAATACGTGAAAATAGATATATAAACGTTTCTAGCTGTCAGCTGACCTTCCTGTGAAAATTGGATTATATCTAACGGATCAGCATCACTCAATGTTACTTAAAAACAGTGTTTCTGAAAGTTCGGCTCTCGGACCACTGGTGGTCCGCGGTGGTAATAATTAATTAAGGAATGCTGATCACATAAAGTCCAAAAGTTTGAAATGCTAGAGATTAAATAATGAAACATCCATAATATGTTGTATTTATTTTCTCGGTAGACACCAGTCAAATATAAAAGGATATCAGTACCAACATTATGTCAAAATTACGAAATAACCTGAACAAGCAGTAAAATTGGGTGCTAAAAATATTGTAAACATTTATTCATTAAATAATATGATACTTAGAATGTTAAAAATAATCAAAATACTATTACTTTATAATTCACTGTAGCTATATGATATTTAATATACTTTATTTTTTCATTTAATAAATTTAATTGTTGGGGCTTAGTTATTTCAAAATGGAATTACCTAAAAGCAATGTTTTTTCTGCATAAATTTCTATCAAGCCCTCCTCCTCGCTTTCTCCCAGGGTTCCGGTGTCCCCATTGCGCTAAGTGCCCATTTGATGGTTTTTCCATCACTTGCACTTTGAAAAACACTACTACAGAAACCCACCTCGGTGGCGCAGTTAGAACTATTCTAAAACCTGTATGGCTGCATTGTGAATACAGGAAGACATACTTGCAATCCTTTTCAAGTACCAAAATTAGGAGCCATGAAATAGGGCTAGATATGGTTTTTCTCAAAGAGTATACCAGAAAAACTAATTTGACAAACATTTATTTAATCAGAATTATAATCAATACACAAGAGCAAAGATTTACAAAATGCTATCACAGAGGGGTTCCTTAAAATTTAAATACTGTTATTAGTTTAAAAATTAGTTTGTATTAATCCAATATCTATATTATTTTAACCCAAATCGGTGGTCACAATATTTAAGGCGTAATTTATCAATAAAACAGATTGCAAATAACGGGTATATCGTGATTTGATTTCCAATCGTCTTCATTGAAGGTGTTTTTTACTAACTGGTTTTGCCCTCTCCCTTCGCGCAAATGTTGTTTTTTAAACAAAATGAATACTTTTTGACGTGTCAAGAACAGCATATTATTATACTTTTAATACTTATAGTATTACAAAACAATATTAATTTCTCAATAATGTGGGTGGCTTTAAGGGTTAAGTTAAGTTATGTTGGTTTATTCTGTGTTCAATTGGACTAAAGCGTCGCTTTTTCAACATACTGGGCTGCCATTGATTAGGAATGTTGGGTCCAAGTCCCGTTGGGGTGTACTAAGGGTAGTTTTCTCTCTCTACCCTCCATGCTTGTTTGGGTACACTTCCTCTAAATTCAACCTCACTCATCCCTATCACATTAGCTTAATAAATACATTTATGTAAAACTAATAAGCCGAAGTGGTAATAAGATGAAGTGCTAAAAAAAATCATGTTGGAATTGAAGTTCCTAATAAAAGTTGGTTTTTCATCAAGGGATATTAAAGCCATCTTAATTTTCGAGCAGATAATAATTAATTGTAACAAGTGTAGTTGAGCTTATTAAGCGATGTTCTATGAAGAGAATATTTGGATGTAATTCAACCATAACTTATTCTTTCTTAATGCACGATCCCACAGGTGCGCAGATGAGCACACATTTAGTTTCAAATTAATCCAAAAAGGTTTTGACTTTGTAGTAATTTTTCTTTTGTAATTCTAAAGAAACATTTTCAGAGACAAGTTTTTTTTATCAACACGTCTTACTATCCGTTCAGGTTATAGGCATATATCATAATTACTCTAATGGGGACGGGATGAAAAAGGAACCATTCTACAGGTAATCTACCTGCATTTTTATAGATGGAGAGTGGGAAACCAATTTAGGGGGAAAAAACACTCTCGGTAGGCCCGACTGGTATTTGAACACTGATCTCCCAGTCTTCAGCAGGCCAGTCTTAAATCATTCGGCTACTGAAATGGGCAAGGTGTTGAAAGGGGCTGTATTTATCATATAAATTGATACTGAGTTGTCAAATTTAGAATTATCTTGAGTAAGGTATTCATTATAATGAATAAAAAGGTAAGCTAATACTTAAACTTACGTTACCAATCCCCCGGTTGTCAAAGTAAAAATACTTCAAACATAATATATTTTATATCGAAAGTTTACTGTCAGAGAGTTAGGTCCAGATCCAACTAGATTTGCGGGAAAACTCATTCGAACGCATTAAACAAACTTGACGTCCCTCAGGCTACATTACCGCGACAATCGCTTTCCACCACGACTTGACATGATTATTGTGCCGTGGTAAAGGTCACAACAGCTACAATTTAAAGGTAGCAGAGGAAGGACATAGGATTTAGTCTTTTTTCAGGGGTGATTTCGCGGTAATGTCCTTAAACAACGGAACTTTCTCCCCACGGGGTACTAGAGTGCTCGTAATTCACGATATCGCCCAATGAAGGCGTCTAACACGACCTCTTTTGGCTTCTTTCACCACCACATCCCTCTCCATCCATATTACAGATAAAAATATAAGTTATTTAAAGCCGTCATAATTATTAAATTAAATCTTTGATAGTTCGTTCCCATTCTCCGCAATTCATTTAAAATCCGGTTAGTAACATAATACACTTCATCACCATAAACAAAATAAAAACCTTTAATTTAATGTATTATTTTAAAAACAAACTCCTTAAAATTAAACAGAATGCACTTGAAGGTGTTTTTTTTGGGCACAAATTTGTGATTTTCATTTTCACTTAAAGTGATTGCTGATACATTATCTTAAAATTGACCAACATAATCCTGCTGAGGTTCTTTTAAACTCTCTGCTAATCAGCATTGGGTATAGATGTGGGCTTCCCACATTGTAGTAGTCGTATCCACAGGACACGAGACGTGTCAGTGAGTTTTTAATTCATTTGTTTTTTTTATGATAGATGTGATAAACAAATTAATACAGATTCTGAAATATTATAGATTTTTAAAATCCTTTCTTTCCTTCTGTCAATTCTTTGTTTAGCTTACCACTAAATCTTTGTTAAAATTTAGAAGGATCGTTTATAACTTAAAATAAAGGTAGCCAAATAGTCATTTTTGATCAACTGGTCGACAAGTATAAAATATAATTATTGAAGCTGTCTGACTGAAGAACATTTTACAATCCCGCCTTTGTTTATGACACAGAATTTATGAACTCTGATTCAACAAACTATCCTAAGATTATGAGATGTCATGCATCAACTTCAAAGTCAAATATTTAAACAGAAAATACGTTTTTCAGGGAAATCATATAAATTTTGTGGTTTGAAGAAAAATTCAATTTCAGAGTGTGAAAGGACTATAAGTCTTTAGATTAAATATAGTTTTACTATTCAAACACAAAATGGGTTATAATGTTTTACCACTGAAACAAACAATATAAGCTTATGGTTCCGTAGTAGGTTGCAAAGGATGTTTCTTATCTAGAGTATATCCCTAGATCAAAATGTCTAGCCACTACTGAGTTACAATATAGAAGTTTATTTTATGAGCTGTTAGAAGGGGTATGTTGGTTAAACCATGTGCTCAAAAGAGTTATGTAACTGGCTCAATTTAAGAAAATACTAGTTTCTAAAAGGTTCTTCTCTCGGTAATCCGACTATAGTAATTAACTTCATGGCAAAATCGTTTGCAGTATAGCTGATCGTTGTCAGGTACACTATCCCTAAATCCTGATTTGCCAGCTTTATCTTTTTAAATAGGATTTTCCATAATACACTACGTATGAACAAATCTGTAAGAAAAACCATCAAATATTTATTATGGATCACATCTATTGCATATTCAGTGTGTGTTTGGGAAGCGATATGTTGCATATGAAGAGAATGACAATGTGGTTAATAGACCGCAGAACTTGATGGGTTGTCCGCCACCAATTTTGTAGCTAATCTGACCTGGCGGTGAGGTTTACGTCTATATATCCCATATCCCCCTCCACCAATCTTTTTAAACAACCCTTTTCCGTACACCCACCCACACACACACACACACACCATAGCGCCAGAGGCGCAGTGCGTGCCGCATTATTTCTCATTTTGTTCATCGTAGGTACCTTACCGCTCGCTCATTTATCCCATCAGGTGCATAGGAGGTTAATGTTTGCACGTGTGTGTGTGTTTCTGTGTGTATGCGTGCTGAGGCATAAAACTAGCCCCAAGGGTTTTTGATTACGGTTTGATTTTAATTTTTCATTATAACGTTGCTACTTTAATGTCTACATTTGCATAATGTTACGGTTCAACGAAAATATTAACTTTATATTATTAGAGGTATTCTAAACATTGGGGATATTTCAATACATTACTTTCAAACCGACTCCACTCAGGCCAACACACTTATTACTAAGCAGTCAATTTCAATTGATATTAACCAATAGGGTAGGCTAATCTGTCCATATATTTTGTAATTGTATAAATACCATAGTTTAAACTGTGTTCATTGGTGATTTTTACAGAAAATAGTTTTGTTCAAGGATATAAATAAAAAGGAAGGTGGTATTATCCTTAACAAAGTATTTTTTTATTCCTCCCTCAGTTCCTAGGCTAGTAAATTACTGAGGTAATATAAAATTTACATCACTTACAGCCCCAATTAAGTTTAAGATCACTTTAAATCGCTTTAAGAGGGATTTAATGCGCAGAATAATTCATTGCAATTGCCTTCAGGAGACTTAACCATGAAATATCTCATGAAATTATATCCTTAAACCCCACACTACCCCCCCCCCCCCCTACANCCCCCCCCCCAAAAAAAAATAATCCACGTAAGGGCCTGGTTGTGTTGACTCATTTAATTTTATGACACTATGAGTTATTTTATTAGTTCTCTTTTCAGTCAGGCTACTAGCTTTTCTATTTAAAATCATCCTATCTTGAGAAAGAACATGAGGTTTAGTAAACTTCCCCCGTTTTCACCAAATTCAATAATGAAAAAACTACCCTCAGCGCATTATGTCAGTAATTCAACGCCGACCTCCAAGCTCAAATAAAGCTCGACAGCACGCACCTATCTCACTGCCAGGAATAAAGAGAGGATATGATATGAAACGCAATATTGTGGTGAACAGAGATAAAGGTAGGAGGGTGACGTGTAATCCAGTAGGCCTACTAACAATAGGTTTTGTATTGTGTTCGTCCACTGATCATTAAAGTAACAAAATTAAAACAAAATTTGTGGAAACGAAAACATAAATTCTGTGGCCATATTATTTATAGTTTGGATAGCATTATATTGCTGAGAAAATAAAATAAGGGTTAAATAGATCTACAAAATGAATAACATTTTAAAATAATTATCATCATTTTAAAATTAAGAACATTTTTAGATAAAAATCAAAATTCATTCTAAAAATAAATAATTTTTTGTTGTGCTGAATCTTATCATTCAGGCTATCAGTCTAGTAAAGTAGGGCTGAGGAAGGAAAAACTTAGAGCAAATGTACCCTACTTTAGGGGAGATATAGTGGGAAACATAATTATACACACATATCTAATAAGGCCGTTCTTTTACGGGGTAGGCTAGAAACTGTGCTTACATCTAAAATTAAAATGAAATAAAAACTCCGCACTTAATCCATCCTCAGTAACTATCTATAGACTCCCCTATCCATGCATGCTCTTTTATTCTTAAAACTCTTAATGTGTATCCTTTTAACACAGTCATCAACAATATTTAACCAGGTCTTGCATGGCCTACCCGTTCCTTTTGATGCACACACTAATTTCATATATATGTATATTCATAGTCACTAGATCCACACTCATCCTCTCATCATGTCCAAAGCAACGTAAGACTCTTCTTTCACATTGGACTATTGAATTCCCTTTACCTGAACTCCTTCAGCACCCATTAATTACTAAGACAGTCCATACGTGTTTTTCCACATACTTTTTTTTATAGATGACTGCTCTTGTGTTCCTTTGACAAACAGACGCTTCACATCCATAAAACAATGTTGACGTTAACTCACTTCTATAAACAGCCATTTTTGCCTTTTTCGATACTACTTCATTCTTTTCAATAGTCCACATACATCCAACTACTCTCTGAAATGCATTAATTTAGGAAATGCCAACATTATCCAGCCGGCATTTAAGCCCCGACCTCCCCGTCACTGGCAAACCAGACTAGAGAGGACTGATAATGTAGTCTGCAAACCCACAAATGTGGGAAATTTTGAATTGTCTTCATTAAAATATATAATTATAATATTAGACCTACAATTTTTATTTCCTTTGAGAAATTTAGGTATAGTTTTATATTATGTGGAAGTACGTTAAAATTTTTATTAAACATATAATTATGACTTTTTGCCTGATGGAGTTATTCAGTAAAGTGGTTTGAGATAGTGCAATAAAAATTGTAGCTTCGTCAAAATATTATCGCCATGCAATAATTGTTTTGTTTATAAAACTCTATGTGTGTGTGTGTGTGTGTGTGTGTGTGTGTGTGTGTGTGTGTGTGTGTGACCGTAAGGGTGCACATAAATAATTCCTTTTGTTACCAAGAGGGAAATATTTGATAGGGGAAATAAGAGTAGGGTTAAGGGTGTGTCTAGGTTTGGATGAATGGGAGGGGATGTTTCCTGTATTGTCATTGGAGGGTTTACGATAGTCTTAACAGGGCTTTACCCCCCAAAGGCCCTGTAAATACTAAAGACAAAACGTAAACAAGGGGGAAGAATAGAGTTGCATGCTTTTAGAAGGATCTTCACGAAACCATAAGAGCAGAACCCACTAAGAGGGATTAAAGATCAGCAAGCTGTTGAGTAATTTAAGTGAGCTTTTAGGGAAAGCAACTTATAAAAGAAATGGTTTATGAAACATTTATTCCCAGATTTGAAATGTTTATGTCTAGTTAAGTGTGCGTTGTCAAAGATTAGCTTTATTTTAAAGTTGATTTAAAACTAATCTTACATATAATTTAAAAAGTTATAGCATTTTTGCTATGTATTTAACGTGCCCCTTCTGATACGACTAATTAAATTAGCACACGACTTATAAGCCAATTTAAATTTACCAACATCCAGTCCTCAACCGTTAGTTCGTCACTATGAAAGGATTAACCCACATTTCACCAATAATACATTTTTGTACCATGCCAGTAATCGAAACCCAGGATTATTAGCTCAGTAGACAGACACGTTACTGACTGAGCTAAGGTGTCAGACAGCGTATTGGTGTGATGTTATACGTTTCATAAAAGGTAAACTGTTTAAAATAATAAAATATAACAAAGATTAAATATTTAGTCAAAGAATATCTCGCTTCTCAGGGTTTTTTAAATTTATCTGTTAGTGCCTTATTGCTAGGGTCTTAGACTTTAAGGAGATATTTTTCCTACTACTTCTTTTCAAGGCCTTATTCTATTAGTTTTCAGAAATAAGTTGAGAATATTTTTAAATCTAATGCCATATTATAAGATTCACATTATGATTGGATGTGTTAATTCTCGAACACAAAACGTAACTAGTATAAATTATTACTTGGATTAACAACTCATCCACTTTTTATGTCGAGAACTACACATATGAGCTTGGCTGTATTTTTTTTACAACTACAAACAATCCAATAAAAAAATTGCGTAGACCATTTTCATTTTATAATAACAATAGTAATAAATTCAGCAGGCCTGGATTATTTGGGATTAATTTACCTTCTACAACGTGATGGAAATATAAATATCATCATATATTATATTGTCAAGGGATCATAGCAATATTGTGTTGCTAAATTTTGAAATTTTAAATGGGAAGATTACAATTTTGACTGGTTGCTTGAAGAGCCAAATTAAAGTGATGATAAAGGAAAGCTTTTACTCAAATGTATATTCCTGTTGTTAAAAGGAGACAATTTCCACCTTCATGTCAAGCTTCACCCTTTAAACCTGATGGATGGTGAATATTAGTCGATTTTAAATTATTATTTTGTATTACCTATGAGGTTATGATTGTCCTCGGTGTTCTTTGGACTATAAATGGTGATTTTTTTACAATTTCGGGTGAGATAATTTGAGTGATGTGTGTTAGTAACCACTCATGTGAATCTAGTTGAGTTCTGGTACCTGTCGGTAGTCTAATACAAATGCTGGTCGGATGATTTCGTCAACTTTGCTATTATTATTGTTATTATTATTAGCACCACGTCTTACTACCCGTTCGGGTTATACGCACTTACGCTAATGTGTAATGGTAGGGTGATTGTGAGATGAAATGGAGGACCTACAGTTTAACGTGGGATCCTAACCACGGTGGAGGCCTGGCATTCCCCACATTTACAAGATGTCTTGTCAGAGGTGAAGGAAGGGTATGGTAATCAGATAAATCTGTGCCGGGACCGAGGATTGAACTTTGGACCCCAAGCACAGAAGTCTGACACCTTACTCCTAGACTGCCAGGTCACCAATTTGCTCTTAGTGATGTGCTAATAAATTCGAATTAGCTGATGGTGTTTGGGAAGGAGGTAGAAGGGGAGATTTTTTGTTGGTTTGTTCAGTATATGTAGACTCTGAAGGGGATGGTTGAGCGTAAGACGTTTCGTATTGGGTCTCTGTTTATCGCCCTGTGTGCAAACTGAGATCTGATTTTAGCGATCTGTTTATGTAGGCTATAGGCGTTAGTCTACTTTTTAACATACAAGGACTATACTTTAGTGAAATGTGTGACCGAATGTGAAAGAGCATGTTAACTGGAGCATGAAAAGGTGAGGGTGGCTATGATTTTTTTAAGTCAACACATCAACAACTAATTAATACATGTCACCGATTTTGTTCATATAAAGATTTAATTTTTTTCTTTTTTTTGTAAGTGTTTAGGCCTATTATTCGTATATCTGAAGTAAAAATATGAATTTGTTTGAAACAATCCTAGTTTTTTAAAATATATATTTTCTTTCATTAAATGCAATATATGTATTAAAAATAAATATTTCTTAATGCCCGCTCAGACTACACACACATATTTTAACCATGCTAATGGGGTACGGTTATTAATAGAAGAATTTTAGAAGAAATATCCCGCTATCTGCATTACTCTATCATCATTAGGCCAAACTAAATGCGCTTGACATTTAAACCACGTGCCTATAGGTTCGGGATTGAATGCAATATAATATAACTAAAACTTACAAATATTAGAAATATTAGAACTATTTAACATTGTTAATCTCATTCCACGCTTACACTCCATACTTTAAAAGATACCTCCCTTAAAATTCCCCCTCCTACTTTCAAAAAGAATTTACACGCTCCCTTCACACCAATGTTGGTGCATTTACATTAAATTCAACCTTACTCGTCATGTTATTTTTAGGATACAAACGGCCTACATTTTTAGTTGTTTTTTAAATACAGATCTTCAAAACGTGACAAAGAGTGCGAGAGTCAAAACTATATAAAACATACATGTGTAAAAGATTGATCGATTTGGACTGTTTATGTATATTTTGGTTGTGCTTTGGTACCAACTGTGTTATTACAATCACGCCAGTAGCAAGAGAAATATTTTTAGAAAGAACTACCACAAAGCTACAATGAAAAGCACCCACATCCCCCATTTTTTAATTCATTTATCCAATTTTTCATTCACAAAATAAATATTTAATTTTTAATTATAAAAACGGACAGAAACTCCTTTAAACTCAAAACATTATAAAGACTGCAAATTTTATGCCAATCAAGAAAAACATTGGATAATAAATTAAAAACGTCAGTAAGAAGAAAACAATTTAAGTGGAAACAAAGTGAAATCAGTGGGGGAAATTACTTTATTGGGCTTGATGAACCCATCACAAAATTTCTGACACCGTTCAGAGTTTCTAATTTTTTTTCCATCCAGTCTAGTTTGTGCTCCTTATAGTTTCCTTTTATTAATTGTCATGTGTGAGTCCACTGTATTAATTGACTGTATCATTATTTAACAAACTATTATCGGTTTAAATTGATAACAGTGATAACGTTGAATACTAGCAGTCATTATCACTGAATCACTCAAACAAATGTGCGCCTGTATATTCATTAAAAGGTTCATTATAGGTTTTTCATGACTCACTACTGTGACTCAGCCATATGCCTAATCAAAACACTTTTGAAGATCCTCTTGAAATAAATTAGTTTTTAATAAAAATAAACATCGTGGGGTGTTGAGTTTCACTTGTCAGGATTGTCTATCAATATGGCGTAGTTAAGCGCTGTAGCGAAACTGATCCATACGAGATAAGGAAATAAAAGATAAGCTGCGATCCGGTTCAGTCTGAAGAAGGTGAAGATACAGGCAATTATGTTCACCCACAGGACGACGATATCCACCAAACCCTGTGGAGGAGAAGTAATCTGATTAAGTTGTACCGCTAAGAGAGATATGTTTTGTACTACTTTAGTTAAATAGAGAGAGAATACATAGGATAGTGTTTAAAATACTGTCTAAAGCAAATTGGGATGGAAAGAGACATTTTTGAAGGTTTAAGATACTTAAATAATAATCACATATGTGATCTGAAACTGTCATGGTCTGAGTTCAAGCCCCAGTTGGATTTACTGAAGGTGGCAAATCATAAATGGTTTCCCACACTCCCTCCACGCAAATTTTGATATCTTTCTCTCAATTCTACCTTCCTAATCCTTATTACATCTGCGTAATTAATATAGATATATGTATTCCAAACAATAGTGTTTTTTTTTTACAAAACAAGAGACACATAATAAATTAGATTTTCTAAAATGGCCTTTTATATTTTGAGTTACTATGAGATATGTGATATGATCATTACAAAATATCAACAAATAAATAATGTTTGCAAAACAATAAATATTATTTTGCCGAACAACTTACTGAACGAATCATCAAATAGAAAGTAATTCTCATGCCTATTAGTTTTGAGTGTACACACTATCTATCCTGCAAGGCAGTAAGCTTGCCTTGATGAGTAAACACTATTATAATATTGGTTAGAAGATACGGCCATCGTGTAAGTGGTCAGAGTTAGACTGCTCACAGTAAATGTGAAACTATTCTGGAATATATATACATTACAGCTTTTGTGTTTCTCTGGATAGTTAAAGGACAATAACTACTATTCGAGTTAATCTAAAAGAATCAGATCAAGTAGATTACCTCCAAGAAAATTATACACGATAAAATAGCACATCTAATAAACATATTTTTTCTTAGCTAAAAGTTATTTAGGACGAAAAAAATAATCTTACCCACAGTATACTATGAGCCCCGTAAAATATAGGTGTCCATATCCAATTTAAAATAAGCTGAGTGCAATATAGTATCAGAGGTATCCGTGCTTCTTCTGTAAAAAAAACATTTAAAAATATTATCTTTAGTATTATAAATCTACCACACTAATCTCTTAATATGATGTTATAGCAATTTAACACCATCTGTACACTTTTATAGCATGCTACATATCACTTATGAGATTATCTCGAATGATTAATTTTGCGAGAGACCCTCCTACCCGACGTGAGTCAGAATAATCAAGTTATGTAAGAAATAAATATACACTCGATCTCAATAAAACTGTTAACAGTGAGATGGAAATATTCCATTCTTTTATTGGTGGTAAGTTGTTCTTTGAAGGTTATTTAGTTCAGTATTTGTTAAACTTTTCCAATTAGTGGACCATTTTATAAGCGTTCGATCCACGCGGACCACCCGCCTGTCACTGTTCGAGGCATCAGATTTTTAAATGAAAGTGTTATGAAACAGTAAATACAGCATATTTATGTAATTTTGTTTTGTAAACCGTACACATTTTACAGGACAGTTTTCATAGGAAAAATCTTTATCTTACAGATAGAAACTATACTAAATCTACTGTCAATTCTTTTGATATATCACTTTTAATAGTAAATTTGGCTTATAATTAAAAATTACACTAATAATGTAAGAACATCTATAGTAATAAAAGGAAGTGTTTGTTTGTGTGCGATTTCCAACCAAATATACGGCACGCGGGGCTTGTGAACATAGGTGGACGGAATGCACCTTGAAGCAGGATTTTCAAATTTTTAAATGAGCTTTTTAATTAGTCTATTTTTAACAAATATTTGAAGAAAATGTTGTTAGCCTGGTCTTTAATTACGCTTCAGAAACTTTCATGGTAAATTGGGCACCATGAGGAGAGAGGGTCTTATATAAATTTTATACCACAGTGGGTCACGGGTATCGACGTACGGGATTACTAGTTTTTTTATAAATGTCGGATCTTCATATGAAAATTGGACTATACTTGTGGAACAAAGTAATAAAGATAAGAAATATTGGAATTAATGTGAAAATTTTCCAGATAAAGATTATGATGAATATTTACGTTGTATGTACCCCATAACCCAAAAACAATTCAGTCTGTCCCCGGGATGTTGTTTTGATTTTGATTAAAGCCCTCAGATATATAACAATTTAATGTTGGGTAGTTTTTTAAAAATTGACATATCTATTGTGTTTAACATGTATTTCTGGGAATTCTTTACATGATAGTATAATAAAGGTAAGTTGAGGTTAGATTACTAATTACGTATTTTTGAATGTGTGGATTATTTTAGAACGCAAATACGACTGTGTCATACCGTTAGTTTACTTGTGGTCCCGTGTGTGGACACACCACATTATTTACTGTCAGTGGATGGTGACCTGGTGGTCTAGGAGTAAGGTGTCAGACTTCTATGCTGGCGTCCGGGGTTCGATCCTCGGTCCCTGCAAAGATTTATTTGAATACCAAACCCTTCCTTCACCTCTGACAAGACATCTTGTGAATGTGAGGAAAGCCAGGTCTCCACCGTGGTTCGGATTCCACGTTAAACTGTAGGTCCTTCATGTCATATCACATTCCCCCTACCATTACACATTAGCGTAAGTGCATATAACCCGAACGGGTAGTAAGACGTGGTGCTAATAATAATAATAATAATAATACTGTCAGTGGTCCACCGACCACAGTTTGAGAACCCCCACATTAGTGGATATCCTCGCATCGGTATGCGCGTGGGCTAAGGTGTCAGTCAACCTTATCTGGTCTGGTTTGCCAATGATTGGAGTCGTAGTGCCTTGAATCGTTGTGTACTAAGGTTGTTTTTCTATTTAAATGTACTTCCACACAGATGTGGGTACATTTTACTATAAATATTAACGTATTCATCCGTGCCCCATTCCTGTAAATATGCGTATAGCTATGTTTACAAAAATTTAAGATATATAAAAAGCTTCAACTTATAAGTTTTTATGAAATTTTTGGTGACCTCAAAAGTTTGATAAAATCCCTGCGTGGTCGAAATGCGGTCTTCAAGTGACTATAAAGCAGGAAATACGTCATGGATGTCATTTAATATCAAACACTTTTAGGTGCATTCCACTTATGTTCATCTTCTGTAAGAACAATGTTTTGTTCGCTTAATAAGTTTTTGATGCTCTACTAGACTAATAATAAAAGGTCTCTCAAATGTTCCTTGACGCATTAATTACTTAGTTTAACAATTGGCAATTGCAATTGCACTCTCCAAACTTTCATCTATGCATGTCTTTCTATTGTCTATATACTCCCAACAGTCAATACTCTTGTTGTTAAAATTTTTGGGCTACTACAATTAGAGACTATACTGGACTACAAACTAATTGTATTCCTATTTGAGAAAAATATATCCAGAATGCAACAAATTTCGCGTGAATAGGAATGAAGAATTATACGTATGATACGTACTATATGTATGGTACGTACTATATTTATGATTATACATGACAAGGTTATACCGATAGACTGGCGGGGAGTGTGTGTGTGTTTGTGTGTGTATTAAGTTGGTTGTTAAACACCCCTCAAACCAAAATTGTTGTTAATAATGTATATTTTTATTCGTCCTCCTTGTCTAGCCTAGTAGATAATTGGAGTTTTGAGAATATATTAAAATGTATTATTTTAAATGTATTAAATGTTAAAATGATATTTAGCATATACTGATGTAGGAATTGACCACGGGTCATTAAAATGCCTTTTGTCATGTCAAACCCTCACTGGATATTAATTTTAAGAGCTTTCATGATAGCAGGCCCAACTAAGCTCCCGATGTAAGTAAAAGGGAAAAGAAAAGACCTACGATATAGCAGAAATGTGTGAAGTGCATTCGTATTTGAACGATTACTCGAAAATTTCCGCGGTGGCGATGGGGTGAAAATCTACAAAGTTTCATGTTAAAGTTACAGTATGTCCCTATTAAGACAGAATGAATATTTGTGCACACTGCTTATCTGTAAAGCCATTCTAAAATTGTCATAAACGGCCTTTTCTATGCAGTTTTTATCCATATATCCTTTAATATTTCAACAATGTTCAGTATTAGGAACTTTTTTTAACTCATTATCTCCATTAATGTTTAATCGTAAATTATCCACCTGCAATAGTTTTCATGTAACTGTACGATTTCTTGCAGAATTTATCACAGAGTTGATGGGCATATGATAAATGCTCTTAATGAAATAGTTTGAGCCATTTTATAAAAACTATTATCATTATCTCATAGTAGAAACTTTTTCAAGACTACAATACCTTTTTTCTATTTGACACAGTAGACCAAGATTTTGTGTCACACAGGTTGATGAATAAACAAAGGTTACCTTTGAATCCTCCTCCATCCCTCCATATAAGGTAGGATGCGAACCCCATGACGCAATACAGGATTGTCCATACGGGGGCGAACAGGTAAGATGGTGGGTTCCAGCTTGGCAGGATCAGAGTCTGAAAATAAGAGCCCGCCTTTGTCATCAACTAGTGTAGGTTTCAATATATTTTGCACTTCACTTGCCCAACAGTGTTTATCATTACAAATCAGCGTAACTCACGTTATGACAGTTGAAGTGTATTTCTAGTGTAATTAGATCTAAAGGTATTTTTAGCGTGAAAATAAATCGGTCAGTTAAAAGCAGTGACTTTTAATAGAGTTCAACATCTTATCTTAGTCAGTAGCGTATTTGCCTACTGAACTAAGTGTCCCTGACTCGATTACTGGCATGGCTGAAAAATGTATTATTGATGAAACATGGGTTTACCCTTTCACATTGATGAATTAATGGCTGGGGACTGGAAGTTGTGCCTGTGCTAGTCATATGAAGCTACGACAAGCCTAGAAAGCCAGTTGTGGTAAATATATGGCTTGAATAAAAAACTGACCCAGGCCACAGGCTGGAAACTGTAATGGATGTAAAAACGTATAGTATAACAAAAAAACTTTGTTTATTATCTGTATCTTTGTTGACTAAGCGCAAGTTTGTATTTAAAGACTCACTAACTAACCTGTTAGTCTAATACATTTTATCAGCCTATGGCTCACTCAACCGCTCAGTGAAAAGGTGTTCAATGCTGATAGCTTGAACAAAAAGTAGGGCACAAAAAATTGTCTAAAATCTTTTAACAAAAAAATGTTTATAATAAATTCAAGATGAATAAAATTCTATATTTTTTGAATCCAAAGCTTAAATTTTCCTTCTAACCTCGAATCCAAATTGGAATCTTTGAACCTTTAAATGTGTTCAATTTTATCTAAAGTGAAAACCGTTTTAAAAATATTTTTAAATTACTGTATAAAGCCACTGACAAATTATATTGTACATATCATGCCTATTATGTCATTAACAACAAAGAAAACACGTAATTTTAGTAAATTAACTATAATAATAAAATGTGTTTTTTATAATTTTGTTAGCCTCTAATATAATTAGTTTTTACCAAATTTTAATTTGAAGTCAAGGTCCTTATAATAATTGTATTTGAGACACTTTGTTGAGATTTTTGCAAATCTCGAATCACTTAAATACCATATAATTCAATGATTCGAGCGTCCTATCTTTAAAATAAAAATGAATATTTTTAATTTAAAATTTTAGGAAAAATTAATTTTGTCAACGATTTTATAAATTATTATTGTTGACTTTCATTCAAGTATGCGAGTATGTATCACAGACCGGTCGGTAATTGGTCTAAACTGAGCAAGCTCATATGGTCTGGTTTGCTGGTGGCCATGAGCTTGGGGGTTTGAATACCAGACTGGTATACTGAAGGTGTTTTTTTCCTCCCTAAATCCAACACCCTAGTCTCAAAGAAAATTCTGGATACATTTTATTTAAAATTTTAACTTCCTTACCTCTAAAACAAGAGTATAATCGGTAAAAAGGTGTAAATCCAAGATGGGTAGTGGGTGGGGAAGGGGGAGCAGAGCACAATTTAAAACGTATTGAGATCTTAGTTTTAAAATCATGATTGAGACATATATGAACAACGTAACATATAAATTAACCACTCACCGAATACCATGCCTCATTAGCCCTGTTAAAGATGATACCAAACCATCCACCGACATTGGGTAAGATCACTAGTGTCAATGGCCACCCAGTTAATCTTCATCACTGTAGTTAAACAACAGGCTCACATAAGTAAACATATCATAAATAAATATTTCTTTGATTAGTTAAAAGTTTCGTAACAACATTTGATTAAGGTGACATGTTTTTTAAATATTTAATTAAAATATGTTTTCACTCTTTCAATAAACAAAAGAGTCAAACTAAAAATATTCTAGCCTGTAATATTAATGTAGACAGTTTTAATAGTTTAATTTATAGAATCTTTGTTATATATGGTCCATCGATAAATAGTGAGACTTTTTGAAAATATTTGCATTAATCAATGGCCACCCAGTTAATCTTCATCACTGTAGTTAAACAACAGGCTCACATAAGTAAACATATCATAAATAAATATTTCTTAGATTAGTTAAAAGTTTCGTAACAACATTTGATTAAGGTGACATGTTTTTTAAATATTTAATTAAAATATGTTTTTCACTCTCTCAATAAACAAAAGAGTCAAACTAAAAATATTCTAGCCTGTAATATTAATAAAGACAGTTTTAATAGTTTAATTTATGGAATCTTTGTTATATATGGTCCATCGATAAATAGTGAGACTTTTTGAAAATATTTGCATTAACATATCTATCCAGATAATATTATTCACGCAGGTTTTGGCTAATACTATAGACCACGAACATGCTTTTGACCTACGGCGGTGTTCACATGGTCTAAGGCATCACTCTCACGTTAGACTAGACTGTTGATGACAGAGACATCTGGGTTCGAATCCCGGTCGGGTGTACTAAGGGTTGTTTTTACAAAATGGTTTTCCACTCTTCCTCCACACAAATGCGGGTACACTTCCACTGAATTCAATTTTCTTCCTCCCTGACTTATTTGAAAAATTAGTACACATGAGTATAACCCAAGCAGGTAGAAATACGTGGTGGTAAAAAAAACACGTATGAGTTTAATCCTAAATATTAGTGAGACGCGCTGAATAAAAAACTAAACTTCTTCCAGTGAATTCCTCTCGTCACTTACCAGACACTCTGATGTGTTCCCGTCTACAATTACACCAAACAAGTCAGTTACCTCCACCGCACTAGTCTTCTTTATTTAAAAAAAATGTGTTTTAAGTCATTATTTACATTACGAAACATCACATAACACTGTTATATTAATAAGAAATGAGATAACATCAAAGGAAATGTGTCATGAAATTGTACTAGGCGCGGTTAAACAGAACATTTCAACTATGATCAGCTGTGAACAACAGGTACAGTAAATTAACTTATGTTCCCTTAATCTTCAAAATGAATTACGTCTCTTAAGTACCATTTAAGGAGACAGCTATCAGGATCTATGATGATGTGGATTAAATTACATAAATAGATTATAAATGGGAATTTCTTTTACATAACTAGTCTTTTAGTCCTTATACATTACATTAATATAGATTAAGCTCCTAGTTGTGAAACCATTATGTTGGTATTACGTAACCATTATCAAACTAGCTTTCAGAGATCATAACTATTTATTTTTCACGTAAATTATAGTAGTGAGCAAACTAATATTTTACAGGAATTTAAGGGTTGGACTTTCCAGGAATATACAGACATTTTAGCTCAGTCATTCACGTGTCTGGCTGTATAAATAAACGTCCCGGGTTTGATTCCTGTCATGTCCGAAAAAAAATATTATTCGTAAAATATTATTTTCTCCTTTCACAGTGATGAATTAAGTCCAGGGGTCGGGTGTTGTGTCTTTTCTAGATTTAAGTTAGTATATTATCAATCGGTTCAGAAAGTGCACCTCAAATACACCAAAAAAATTAGGAAAGCATCTATTATTAAAATATAAGGAAATACTTGTTGCTGACTTCGTGCATTCAAAATTGACATCAACATTTTAGACATAAAACTTTTGATAAAAAAACTTTCATCTACAGAATATATTCAGTACATCTCAAACAAGTAGCAGGTATGTAAGTAATAACTTGTAAAGGATATCCTAATTTAATTTTAAAAATGACTATACCAGATTCAAACCCGGTTATTTACCAGTTTCTGGTATAAAGTCGTCTTTCTTCCCAATTTCAGCATCAGTATTGTCAAAAATGTCCCAAAGAATGATAGATTTTTCTCAAAAGTAATACAAACATTAGGAATTGGTAATCGATATTTTAAAAATATATTTAACTCTAAAGTAGATTCAATTACAATAGATTTCAAGACAATTATATATTCACCCATTTATTCGGAAATTCTGGTTTTACAAATACTTGGTTTGTGAAGTATACTGTTTTGAGATCAGTGGTGTATAGTATGCATTTTATGGTCATGTTTACAACTATTTCTTAGAATTTAGCTAGTAACCTGTACTCTACTGTTGAGATAACTGAAACATACTCTAGCCTCCAGATATGCACCGTAATAGACTATAGTATAACTTTATATTGTACACAGTATATTTATGTTGTACATTTATCTTTTTTCAGGGGACCTACAATCTCTGTAAATCCCTCTTTATGTTTGGCAGTCCTGTGATCTAACTGGTACAAATCCACCATGAGTTCTTTTTTCTGAATTAGAGAAGGTTTTACTATCCCTTATACGTTAAATACATCACTAATGACCCAATTTATGTAGGGACCTGTTTGTGTTATTCCCTTATGCACTGTAATAAGATTTACTCTAATTCATGTGGGAACATATTTGTGTTCTTACCTTATGCACTCTAATTCATGTGGGAACATGTTTGTGTTCTTCCTCCATGCACTGCATTATGATCCACTCTAATTCATGTGGGAACATGTTTGTGTTCTTCCTCCATGCACTGTATTAAGATTCACCACAGCCCTTCTCTTGCTGTCTTTGCAGGTGAGTGATGGAGGTCGTTCTTAGCGAGGGTTGACGGCCTGCATAATACGATGGAGAAACTCTGGAAAAGCGAGGAAAGATGACAGACAACAAAGGTCGGCAAATTAATAGGCTATTTATTTCATACCACCACGCCGCTATCTTTTAGAAGATTCGTCTTGAGGCTGCTCATTTTTTAAATTAAAATAAACACTTTTATTATATTTACAGGCTCACGAATATATTTACGCGTGAAAAAATGGGGAGGAAATGTATTTTGTTGCTTTGATGTAAACACAATTTTTCTTCTTATAGCTATTTTGGTTTTTGAAAGAATGATTATAATTAGTTATTTATTTGTATTATACTGTGTATATGCACATCTCTAGTATAGTTACAATGAGTTTAACCTTCTGGAAAAGATCTCCAATTTACATTCAACTACCGGCACTAGTGAAACTCATTGTTTACTGCGTCTTACGAACCATCCGAGATTTCAATATATTTATACTATAGGAGCATATATGAGGAAGGTGGACTATATATAATATGTACCAGCATTTATACGGAGGTAAAGTGTGGAAATCTATTTAGAAAATTATAATATCCAACAATCTAGGTGTATAGACAAATACTCACAGGTAAGGATTTGATGGGGTTGGAAGACATTAACAACATAATTACAAAAACCATAACCCACAATACATGGTCATTTTTAAAATTATATTTGTTGTATCCATGTTACCATTCATTAGATTGAGTGTGATATATCATTATCCTTGCTCGTTGATTTCATTTTACCACAATTGCAGTCCATCGTTGGTAAGCACTTTTTTGTTTGTTATTGTGGCACTTGATTATGGTAAGTTCAGGTCTTACATTGTCGCCTTTCCAGGAGTACCAACACTTTCCCCAGTGATCTTAAGACTTTAGTTTCTTCTTGTTCTCGACGTAGTTTTAGCCTAGTTAGCCCGCGCGCCCACCGAGTGTGTTGGTCATTGAGTTATTTTACAACAAAGTAACTCCTCATTTTTCCTCCCGAGAGTGAGTTTGGTCCCATTTCAGACCCACTGTTTCACAGATAAATTATGGAAGTACAGGGGATCAAACCCGGAACCTATGTATCTGTAGCTAGGAACTCCGACCATTAGATATCATTGATGGGTTTTTGTCTGTAATTAAGTTATTATGTAAGTTGTGTGCTGATGTAGCCAGTCTGATCAGCAAATGCACGTTATGTAATCTATATTAAGTAATAAAAATAGATAACCACAAATTTAACACACAAAATAAATGTTTATAATATGTTACAAAATATAATTAGTGAGTTACTCCATGGGGGGAAAAAATCAAACATTTCTTGTGCAAGTAGATTCAAAAAGGTTTTAAGATTATTTTTTTGTATACAACCATTTTTCTTTAACTCTTTCTTACTTTAATGTAAGATTTTTTTTATCGTTAAATCCAGACCAATTTTTTTTTAGAGAGTTAGTCTTGGAGAAAAGGGAAGTTGAACAAGCTGTAATAAGATTTACTAAGAGGACCCCTTCTAGGGGTAAAAAGATCCTCATCGGTGTTTGTATGGATTTAACCTAATGCTCACAAATTATTCAGGTACGATAGATTTTTGTCTAATTCTGATTGTCCTTGCATAGTAATTTATGTTGATCTTTGAGATTATGATAATGAATTAGGAGTTTATATCTTGGTGGAAAGCATAAGACACTACTCTTAATCGCTATCACCTTTGACAATTTGCGTGTTTTTTTTTGTTTCGTTTTTTAAGTTCCTGTTAATAAGATCATTTTATGCTTTAGCGAGTAGATTAAAACCGGTTCTGTCTATATTCTGATCACAAATTCTTGGACGTTAATAGTTATGGCATGTAAAATGTTTCAAAACTACAAATTTAATGAGAATTTAAAGGGTTTTCTTTCTGCTTTTAATTTTTTGATAATCAAGTTTTACTAACCGTATTAGTTATCCACGCGTTTACACATACAAGGTATAAACTAAGAATGTACATTTTTCAGGAAATGCATCCCATTTTTCGTATAGGGAGGATGTGAAACCATATAGAAAAATATATTTTGGTACACCCGGGTAGGATTTGAACTCTAATCTTCCGTCACCAGTAAGGCAGCCAAGACAAATTGACTCTTATACAGCCTGAGTGTGGCCACAGGCTTGGTTGTGTTTCTGTAGTAAAATTAATATAAATAGTCTTAACTGGGAGGTCTAGGTTTATCCTAACAAGAGTATCTTGATATTTTTACGTGGATGCTATTTTATTGTGTATTCTAGCTAATTTTCAAAAATTCACCCTCCTCAACGTAATACTTTTGAATGACATTAAAAATTAACTAAGTCCTCATATACATATACGCCTATATTTGTCGACCATCCATTAGTAATAAATTGTCGGGTAGATTTCAAAATCTCCTTATTAAAACTATAAAATAAAAATTTGAATAAATATTAACGAAATTCAGATACGAGTCAGTGATTAATAAACTAGGTCCAAGTATCTTCTACATTATCGTCGCTGTTAAGTTGGAGGTAAGGCCAGTGACCTTTATGAAATATTCAAGACAACAAAGTAAACTTTGCAACGTATTGTATTGCCTGAGGTGGAGCGTTTGGGTTTGTTTGGGGTAAAATTAGCTCACTTTCCGTCTGCGTAGGGATAGAGCCGTCTTCACAACACTTAATACCGTCACACTTTGGTATAGTATTTTTAAAAAATTGGCCGACCGCCC